>CM060323.1:43082010-43094510 GCA_030674155.1 Stramonita haemastoma
TTTTTTTAAATCCCATTGAAGACCGTTTGCAACCAAACACTAACCTACCCACATAACAATTGGGAAACCGGGACTGTGACATCGCGCGGGTGTCCGTTTTTTTTGCAACCCTTTTCCATTCCCAAATTAAAACCCAATCCCAGCAAATCCAATTTTTTGAAAGAGTTTAACGGACGCTATGGGCAGGGGGTTTTGGGGACCGTTCGACTTCCCCCCCAAAGGGGCCCCATAAAAGTCGTGATTCGAATCTCGGCAGTGTCTGGGGAAAAAGGGGGGTTTTTTCCGACCTCCCGGGTCAACCTAAGTCAGACCTCCCAGTGCCTTAACCCATTTGTGTAGATGCACATCAGAGGGATCTTTTAATTATGCGCGTTTAAAGACCCCGTAATTCCCCGTAAAATGTTCGGGTTGGTTACGAAAACACGAACACACCAAAAAATTTAAGCCCAAGAAAGGGAAATGCGGGTACTTTCCCAGGTGGGAAAACCTTTTTGCATAGCAAAACCCTCGCCTTTGTTGAGCCTTCGAGCGCAAATAATGAAAAAAATTAAAACAAAAAAGAGAATAAAGATTTTCCGGGGGCAATAGGATCAATACGTTGTTGTCAGGAAAATTTACAAATAGAAGAAAAGGTTTAAATGCCGCCCCCTCTCTCTCATCTCTCTCCCCTTCTCTCTCTCTCTCTCTGCTCTCTCTCCTCTCATTCCACCTCCCTCTTCCCCCCTCTCCCCCGGCCTTTCTCTCCCCTCTCTCCCCTTCTCTCACTCCCTCTCTCTCCCCATCTTTTAAAAAACCCCCCACAAAATATTAATTCTCGTAATCAAAAAGGGTTTTCCCTGCACCCCCATAAAAAAGGGCGCATAAATATAGGGGGCACACACACAAAAGGGCAAGCTCGAAAACCACACACAAAACACGCACACACCCCAAAAACCACGCACCCCACCCCGCACGCCAACGCACCCCCCCCCCACACACACAAACACCGTAAACACACAAAAAAAAACAAACAGCCCCCCACACACCACAAACACCCACATATAAAACCCCAAAAATACCGGGCCCCACTGACCCCAAGGCGCACGGGGGAAACATAAAAAAAATCCCAGTTTTTAAACCCCCGCCAAGAACTGGTTTAGATAACAAAAACGAGAAAATGAGCACCACCAAATCCCCCAAATTTGGTTTTCTTTTCCCTGTTTTCCCTTGTCTGTCTGTCTGTCTTCTTTTTGCCCTGCCCGGGCTCCCCTCTCTCCCCTCTTTTTCTCCCTCTCCCCACTCTCCCCTCTCTCTCTCACCCCCTCTCTCGTCTCTCCCCCCCTAAACCTTCTCTCTCTCTCTCTCTCTTTCTCTCTTTTTTTCCCCTGGTGTCCTGTCTCTGTGTCTCTGCCTGCCCTGTCTGTCCTGCCCTTCCCTGGCCCTCTGTGTCTGTGTCTGTCCCTGTCGTTTTCTTTTCTGCCCTGTCTGTCTGTCTCTCTCTCCTCCCCTCTCTCTTTTCCCTCTCCACCCTTCTCTCTCCTCTCTCCTTTTCCCCCCTCCCTCCTCTCCTCTCTCTAGTGTGTCGGGCCCTGTTTTGGTCTTTTTCCTGTCTGTCTGTCTGTCTGCTGTCTCTCTCTCTTTTCTCTCCTCTCCCCCCTCTCTCTCCCCTCTCTCCTCTCCTCTCCTCCTCTCTCTCCCCTCTCTTCCCCATGCCTATATTTTGGAGGGGAATTAACAAAAATAGACTCCTCATCCAAAAAAAAAAAAAAAAAAGAAAGAAAAAAGAAATCACTCTTTTTAAGGGGTTTGGGTTTCCCTTTGTCAAAAAAGAAACCCCCAGGTGGGGGAAAAAGACGCCGGGGTGTTGGTTGTCGTTAAGTGCAGAGGTTGATGGAATTGGGGAAAGAGAAATAAAAAAAAAAACAACAAAGTGTTTGAAAAATAAAAGGAATAACAATTGGGGGGATCAACGAGGGCAAGGGGGCCCTTAAAAAAAACAAAACAAAGGAAAAAACAATTTTGAAAAAGGCAAAAAACCAAAATTATTTTAACACAAAACCTTCGCACCCACACACACACACGCGCGCCGCGCGCAAAGCACCACGCCAAAGCACACACACACACCCCACACCACCACACACACACCCCACACACAAAACACACACACACACATCACACCACCCACAACACAAAACACGACCCCTATCAAGAAAGTACATATTAATAAAACAACGAAGAATTTTCACTGGAATGAAACCAATCTGTTTTAAAAGTACCCCCTTTACTTTTTTAACCCCCCGAGGGAAAAGCACTTTTTTTAAATTAACCGATTTTTGGTTCAAAAGTATTTTTTTAAGCCTAAAATTTTTTTCCATCCAAAATCGACTGAAAAATGTTGGGGAAATCTAGTTTTTTTGCTTTTTACCTGTTAAAAATTTTTGTAGAGGTGGCAACACACAATACAACCAACCCCCCCCTTACGAGAAATCACACAGTTTTTTTTAAAAAACCCCGGCAGCAAAAAAAAAAGGGGAGTGTGCAGCAGTAGGCATCAACATTCATCCTGGCAACATTTTGTGATAAATTCCCAGTCTTTAAACGAGCAAAAAGTATACACCCAGACAGGAAAAAGCACAGAGTAACGCGGTTGCGCCATTCTGTGGTGACACTCTGTTTTTAGGGAGGAGCGGATCGAATATCACACAGAGAATGTGTTTGTATAAAATGAAATGCAATACAGCAAGGCAGTACAATTTCAAAACAGCGCCACGAAATATGATACAGTACAATACATTCTCTTACAACAGCACACAATGCACAATACAATGCAAAGACATACAATGAATTTGAACGAACGTTTATGTTGTTTGGACTGGCCAAGACTGCCCCACAGAGAACAGCACAAGGAGGCAGACGAAGAGGCAGACAGAGAAAACGATGGAAATACAACATCAGAGAGTGGATTGGCTTTGAGTGGAACAACATACATCTACTGCGGAATGCACAGAACCGCAAGGAATGGAGGATGCTGGTTGCAAAATCTTCAGTGGCGCCTCAACGATAGGCCAGACTATGGAATAGGGGAAAGGGAGGGTAAGAAAACAAAAACACCCACCAAAACCACGCTTACGTTGTAAGTTTGTCAAGACTAATCATCAGTTCCGGTATCCATTTTACTCTCAAGGCTGCTGCTTCCATTCTTACCCTGTATACTGGATCAGTGATCACCACCACACAGATCCAGTGGCATGTTCCTGTGACCTTGCCTTTGGCAGTTCAGGACCACTGGGAAACGTGCAGCTTTGGAAGTTTTTGCAATGCAGTCGTGTGTCCATATTATCCCCTGGAGAGGTAAGAGCACTCGCTTTCCCCCAGTCAAGGTTAAGCAGCACTGAGCGTGGCTACCAAGTGGATGGATGACCGTTTGTGCGCTTGACCGCTTGTGCGCCTTGGCTTCAGTGCATACCAGCTGTCAATGGGTACCTGCTCTATTTTGGACCAGGGAAGGTAAAGCAGCGAGGGAGAGGAATGGGCGCCGCCCTCATTATACTGTCTCCTGGAGAAGCTGAGGTCTCTAACACCTCGCTCCCCAACGACCTCACAGGTTATGGGAGCACCTTTACCTTTTTTGTTTTCACTGAGGTCCAGTGTCCACAAAACTTATTTCTATTCCCTATGAAGCTTTTTTCTTCGACGGAAAAAACGATAAAGGAAGGAAAAAGACAGTGAAAACAGAAGTAGGTCTAGGGGGGGGGGGGGGGGGGGGTAAAAGAATAATATAGGAGAAGACTTAAGGATTTGTCTTTTTCAACAGCTTAGATGATGATGATGATGATGATGATGATGATGATGATGATGATGATGATGATGATGATGATGAGAGAGAGAGGGGGAGAGAGAGAGAGAGAGGGGGGGGGGGGGAGAGAGAGAGAAGAGAGAGAGAGAGAGAGAGAGAGAGAGAGAGAGAAGAGAGAGAGAGGAGAGAGAACACTCAGAAATATTTATGTATAAAGAGGCTGTTGGCCCACGGAGAGAAAGACAAACCACACACACACACACACACACACACACACAACACACACCAACACAGATACAAACAGACAAAGACACAGAGTCAGATCAGACAGACGCACAGTAGCCACAAAAGTTCAAAGCACGATCAACAGCCCAAGTAATAAGGCGGATAAAGCCGAGGTAAGGCAGGCAGGGAAATTGACAAACCACACGCATTCTCTGCATCCATCTATTCGCCAACACAACGACGTTGCTGTAACTGAAGGCCTCACGTGTTTCACCCTGTGCTCAGGTAGAAGATGACTGACGTCTGTCTCTCTTTCAACACATGTTTCCCTCACCCGTACAGGTGATGCTAGCCTGTCTGCACCAACACCACACACACACACACACACACACACACACACACACCCTCCTCCCTCACACCCTCCTCTGTCTGTCTGTCTTTTTGTCTGTCTGTCTGGCTGGCTGTCTCTGTCTCTCTTTTTGTCTGTTTGTCTCTGTCTCTGTCTCTGTCGCTGTCTGTGTCTGGTCTGTCTGTCTGTCTGTCTGTCTGTCTGTCTGTCTGTCTGTCTGTCTGTCTCTCTCTCTCTCTCTTCTCTTCCTCCTCTTCTCTCTCTCTCTCTCCCCTCTCTCTCTCTCTCTCTCTCTCTCTCTCTCTCTCTCCCTCTCTCTCTCTCTCTCTCTTCTCTCTTCTCTCTCTTCTCTCTCTCTCTCTCCTCTCTTGTACTTGTGCAGTCCATATAAAGTAAGTACAAGAGCCAGATGAAAAAAAGGTTATGTTGGTACGTATCTATAATCCTTGAGAATGAAGATCATCGACCTCATCCTCTGTCCTGTCTGTCTGTCTGTCTGTCTGTCTGTCTGTCTGTCTGTCTGTCTGTCTTTCTCTCTCTCTCTCTCTCTCCTCTCTCTCTCTCTCTCTCCTCTCTCTCTCTCTCTCTCTCTCTCTCCTCTCTCATCTCCTCTCTCTCTCTCTCTCTCTCTCGTTCAAGTGCGGTCCTCGATAAAGACAAGGGCCAGACGAAAAGAAAAAGTATGTAGATGTAAATATTTATCTGTAACCCTTGAGAATAAAGATCATCATCATCTTCTCTCTTCATCATCATCATCATCATCATCATCATCATCATCATCACATCATCATCACATCATCATCACCCCACCCCCCCTCCTTGTAGAGAGATGTGAGAAAGATAGCACGCCCACTTCCATTTTTATTTAATGAACTCTAATAATTGTCCTTGGTTTTAACTGACCGCGGAAGTCTATGAGAGTGCCTGTCTCTCCTTCGTCAGTATTTTCTTGTTCAGTTCCCTCGTTTCCTGGTTCACTGGACGTGGGTGTCTTGGTCACGTACACTTGTCCCTGGTGTTTTGAGAGATGAAGCCTTGTTGTTGTTGTTGTGTGCTGCTGTTGCTGTAGCTGTTGTTGTTGTTGTTGTAGTTGTTGTTGATGATGATGAGATGTGATAGTGATGATGATGATGATGATAATGATGATGATGTGATGATGATGATGATGAAGATGAATGATGATAGATATGATGATGTTGTTGTGTACAATCCTGTCTGGTGTTTTTCAGGAGATAGAGCTCGTGTTGTTGTTGTTATTGTGTACAGTCCTTTCTGGTGTTTTTCAGGAGATGGAGCTCGTGTCGTTGTGTTGTTTGTTGTTGTTTGATGATGTTGTGGAATACTGTTGTCTCTGATCTTTTCCAGGAAATGGGAGTTTATATTGTTGTCATTGTAATTATTGATGTTGTTGTTGGTCACAGTTTTCTTAGGTGTTTCGAAAGGAACAGGAACTATCGTTGTTGCTGTTGTTATTGATGATGAAGTTATTGGTGTTAATTTTGGTGTCATTGTTGTGTGCATTCTTCTCTGGTGTCTTCCAGGAGATGGACCTTGTATTGCTCTTGTTGTTATTGTTGTTGTTGATGATGATTTTTCTCTTGGTGTATTGTTGTTGATGGTTCAAACAGAATGTTATTGAAGAACGAACACGTCTCAGAAACACTAAAGTGTAATTTTAACAGGTAAGTTTATAGAAGTCATCCTGCCATGATAAACATACATTGTAACAGATGGCCTCACAATATGTATTGAACTACAGTCGTCTGCAACTCGTGCAATTTTCTTAAATTATGTATACATTTGATAAGTTCTTCTTTCACCTTCACCTGTCCCGTAGTCCCATGGACCGTGGGGGCACAACTGAAGATTCTGCAACCAGCCTCCTCCACTCTCCAACGAAGGATAATCAATCTTAATCAAACAAGTTGTTGCTGTTGCTCCTATTCTGTTTTGTATGTGTTGTTGATGATGATAATTCTAACTCGTATGAGGAAGAGAAAGATGACTGTAGAAGTGGTGGTGGTGATGGTGGTGGTGTGAGGGTCGAGGTGATGTGTTGTGACGTGGTGGTGGTGACGGTAGGTTTACACAATGGTATCATTCAGTTAACACAAGACGACGAGACACGTGAGCACATCAAACACAAACAAGGAAGTTTTTTGACAAAGAGACAGACAGTCATAAACGATACATGACGTGTTCAAGGAAGGTGGGGAAGGGGACGGTTTTTTTCTTGCTTACTTAGAGAGGTTTAGTGTGTCTAACAACACCATCATCACCACCGCCAAGCGCCGCCAACACCGTTACCACCACCACCACCCCCACTATCCCCATCACCATCACCGCCACCACAATTAGGCCTACCACTACCACCATCACTACCACCATCACTACCTCCATCACTACCGCCTTCCCCTGCTGACACTCCACCACCACCAAGGCCACCATCTATCTTCATCTCCACTACTATCACCATCATCATTTTCACCATCATCATCATCATTGTCATTATCGTTAGTATCTTTTGTCAACAAGGGTTGTCACTTCTATATCAGTATCAAGATCATGAATACTTTTACTTTAAACTACGAACTGCATTGGATTTTTTTTTTTTTTGGGGGGGAGGTAGGAAGGGGGGGGGGTGTATATTGTGTCTTATTTACTGCAACATGGAACAAGTTGAGGTCTATGGTTAGAACACACAGTGTAAGCTGTTGGTTAACCTTTCTTTGCTCTGAATCTGTATGTATGCTTATAATCTGTGTGTGTGTTTATATATATTTTATTTGTATATTTATTATTTATAATTTTTTTTCTATTTTTAAGAGAACACAGAGAAAGACAGACACACAGAGAGAGACACACAGAGACGCAGAGAGAAGAGAAGAGAGAGAGAGAGAGAAACACACACAACACACACACACACACACACACCACACACACACACACACACACACACACACACACACACACACACACACACACACACACACAACCACACCAAGACACAGAAGACAGACAGACAGAAGAACAGATAGACAGACAGACAGACAGATCGCAGACACAAAACTGAGAACAGAGACAGACAAGAAAAAATAGAGAAAAGAGAAGAAAGAGAGAAAAGAGAGAGAGAGGAGAGAGAAGAGAGAGAGAAGATTACACATCAGTGGAGAAACACAGGCGGATGCTCATTAAAATCGCCTTGTTGATATTAGCTGGTAATTATCAGAGCTGGAATAAAAAATGATGTAACAAATGAAGATCAGAGCATGTACATCAGTATCACACCTGTTTACAGTATCTACATAACCAGTATCAATATAACCAGTAGGCTATTTATATAGCCAGTATCTATATAACCAATATCTATATAACCAGTATCTGTATAACCAGTATCTGTATAACCAGTATCTGTGTAACCAGTATCTGTGTAGACCAGTATCTACATAACCAGTATCTACATAACCAGTATCTATATAACCAGTATCTGTATAGCCAGTATCTGTGTAACCCGTTTCTGTGTAACCAGTATCTGTGTAACCAGTATCTGTGTAACCAGTATCTGTGTACCATATCTGTGTAACCAGTATCTGTATAGCCAGTATCTGTGTAACCAGTATCTATATAACCAGTATCTATATAACTTCTCGGTTAGATCTAACCATTCATCTGTCTCTGTCTCTGTCTGTCTGTCTGTCTCTGTCTGTCTGTCTGTCGCTGTCTGTCTGTCTGTCTGTCTGTCTGTCTTCTTCTCTGTCTCTCTCTCTCTCTCTCTCTCTCTCTCTCTCTCTCTCTCTCTCTCTCTCTCTCTCTCTCTCTCCTCTCTCTCTCTCCTCTCTCTCTCCCCTTTGTTTCTTGATTGTACTACTCCAATATCTTTGACTGTGGAAGTTCTGATGGACAACATTTGTTTTGCTTTCTCTTTTTTTTTCTTTTTGTTTTGGTTAGATAATGTTTATGCAGTAGGAAAGAAAGATTTATTACGTAAAAATTGATGTTAAGAGGAATAACAAGCAAATGGCTTATAACCTGCCACTAGTTAAGAGCAACAAGAACCAAATGGCTTATAACCGTTCCCCTAACACAGATTTCATTAAACTTACCAGCACTTTGGCAACCAGTAGGTATATGTTCATATGAAAATAAATGTACTTTTCAACAAGTATCAACAAATGAAATTATCATGTTTCTGATTTTCCTGCAAAGCTTATGTTTGCTTGTTTGTTTGTTTTTGTTTGTTTTGTTTTGTCGAGTACATTCCTTTTGTATTTCAATTCTATTTTTATTTTAAATTTTCCCCTGTTTATCAGAGACATTTTGTTTTTAGTTTGATCAAAATCAGTAACATTTTCCTTATGTTTTAGGCACCAAAGTTCTGCCTCTTGAATTCGTGCACACTATTTCCTTTTTTCGAAAACCTCCCTTGAGGGTCTTTAAAAAAAATAAAATAATAAAAATTTTTAAGCCATTTTCTTTTCCTCATCCAGTACACTTAACTTTTGCCCTTTAAACCCACCATGTTTTTCCCCCTTTTCCCAATATATTTATTTTCTATTTCGATACCATCATGATAGTTTCTTCTTTTCTAATACTTTCATTCCGTCATATTTCAATCATATCATAACATTCTCTTTCTATTCTGAGAAACTTCCAAAGTTTCAACCCCAAAATATCAACGCTACAATTCAAAACCTGTTACGGTCCTTCGCTTCTCATTCATAATTTTTTTAGAATGAAAATGGAAAACAGTACAAAAGTTTTATTTCAAAAGTAGCACCCCTCACGTGCAGAGAATTCTATTTCAGTGACATCGTTCATCACGTGCTTGACAGAGCGCTTTTTCCCTGACGCTACAAGCCTCACCAGTCCCTTCACTCTTACAGGTCATGGGATCCCGTTTGCAGCACTGTGGTGCACACACACACACACAACACACACACTATACATACATACATACACCCAACATTCCCGGCATGTCACTGCACGTGACTTCCGTTAAGTACCCAGCTCGAAGTCAATGAAGCTACCACGTTGTCGGTCACGTGTGAAGTGACTGATCTGTGTGTGTGACTGAGACAGGTAGGGGGGGGGGGGGGGGGGGAGGGGGGGGTAAGGAAAAGGGAGAAATAAACCAAAACAAAGCTTCACACACGGCAGTTCCATGTCCATTTATTACTAATGGAATCATCATCATCATCATCGACCACGTTTGTGGTAAGGGGCTTCGAGCTTTCAAAAGAGAGGGATCGAAACACGTACACGTACGCGTGCTTTGGAAACCGGCACGCATGTAAACACAAGCACATGCACATACACACGAAATCGCTCTCGTGCAAATGGAAACACGCACGTGCGTGCACACTTACACACAAACACACGCACATACATGCACACACACACATGCATACAGACACACACACTTGCATGCGCAGGCTCATGCGAGTGATGCGCACACGCACACATCAGGTCCGCGCACACGAACGCTCATACATATACAAATGCCGCGCGCGCGCGCGCTCGCACGCACGCACACACACACACACACATACACACACACACACACACACACACACACACACACACACACACACACACACACACCACTATAATTTTGACAGCTTTTTAGTTGCTCACTTTTTTTCAAAATAATCATGTATCCATATAAAAAATGTGTAACTGTTTTGAACAGACTTTTCTTCATTCATTAAGCAAAGAACAAACATTACATGAAAACATGAGTGGGACGACAACAAGATATAAGCATATATCGTAAATTAATCTGTAGTAATGGACCAAAGGTCATGAGCACTATGGCTGTGTGGGTTATTATTATTATTATTATTATTATTATTATTATTATTATTATTATTATTATTATTATTATTATTATTATTTTATCGCTGTAGGCATCAGTCAGTCTCAAAAGACTATGGAGTTGCGCTCTAGGCTCTAGAGCACAAAGCCTGGTAAGTAAGTATGGAGGGCAAGCTGTTACCCATGCAGCAGACCCCCCCCCCCCTCCCCCCTCCTCACATTGCTGGAAATGTCCATTGGAAAGGCAATCGCCGATACGAATGGTTCCAGTGCCAGTGCCGTCGCAGGATCCACCAGAACGTTGCCATATACAGCCCCGAACCGCCCTGGGGATTTCAATTCCCCGTTTTTTCTCAGGGATGGTGTCTAAACACGACGTCTGTGTGATGCTGTTTTTGTTTTTTTTAATTATTGTCTTCCGCTCCTACCGGCACATAATGGCCTACTCTTTTGAAAGGCGGAACGGGTTTTTAACGTGTGCGCACGATGTTCTGCGTGCGTTCACACACAGGGCCTTGGTTTATAGTCTCATCCAATGACTTTGACATTTAGTTCGACTTTGTCGTCAAACTGGGAAGAAAGGGGAGGCTGGGGAATCGAACCCAGAACCTCACGTACCTGTTGGCAGGCGAACGTCTTAACCATCCTTTCACCTTCCTTCACCTTAATTCTGTATGTTTTCAATACTTGCATGTGTGTGCGTATTATGGCTGAAAATGCCGTATGCCATTAATTTGAAATAATTCATCTCGCCCATTGCTTCGCGCGTGCGTCGCACGTGACTCGTTCCACTGAACCCATACTACATATCGTATATATAACAGCCATCGATCACTTGCCATCAAAAATATCAGGGCAAAGAACGGACAGGAATTAAATTTTATGAAAGGACTATGGCTGATTTAAAAAGAGGTGGCGAGAAGAGAGAGAGAGGAGAGGGGGGGGGGGGGGGGGGAGCGGGATGTAGAGAGGACAGAGAAAAATGAGACCAGTGTCTTGTGTTTGCTTATTTTCCCAACCTCTCTCTCTCCTCTCCTCTCTCTCTCTCTCTCTCTCTCTCTCTCCTCTCTCTCTCCCTCTCTCTCTCTCTCTCTCTCACACACACACACACACACACACACACACACACAACACACACACACACGCATGCACACGCACGCACCGTGCACGCACCACACACACACACACATGCACGCACACACACACAACCACAAAACCACCCCCTCCCCACCCTCGTCGGCCTCAGCCTATCTATCTATTTTCCCCAGTATGATCTCTCCTGACCGTCAGGTTCAGTGGAACGAGTCACGTGCGATGCACGCGCAAAGCTGTGGGCGGGAATAATTATTAGTTCAAATTAATGGCATACCGCATTGTGCGCACGTTCACACAAACAAAAGATGCTACTTTTATGTAAAGTTCTGCAGCGTTATGAGATCTTGTTTAGGTATATTGTATCTATCTGCGTAGAAGGAGAGCAGAGTCGATATCAGGCGGGACAATTTGACAAAAGCAACGCCTCCCATATGCAGCAGAGTGGTGCCACGATGATCCCCTCCCGTGGGGATACTGGGGTCCTGTTAGTGTGTGAATACCATCTCCACCTTCTTGATACTCTGTGCTAGGAATTCCCTCTGTCATTCTTCTTGTCTACTTTCTGCTTTGATCATTCTCCTGCTTTTTTTCCAGAAAGATTTAAAAGATAATTCTCTCCCACGCCAAAGTAGGATGCATCTGGGCATGACATGTCAGGTGCTTAGCGGTAGTGCAACACATTTTTGTTTAGATGACAGACATGTTGCTATCTGAACGTTCAACCGACGACGACGAAGAAGAAGAATTCAACAGAGTTCCCTCTATATTCTTCTTGGTTGTGCCTTGACCTGAAGAGTATTTCAGTATGGACTGGTGTCCCTGGTTCAAACAAGAAAAAAAAAATACCCAAGAAGCATCTCATGAGTATTCGAAAATGAGATTTTAGACATTTGGCTAAGTGGGAAGAGAAATTTGCGGTGTCTCTTAGTTCTAGTCAGGAGCGGATTTGTTGTCGCTCTTAATTATCTCCAGAAATGGGTTTGCTTTTCGTAAGCTTTATTTTGTTTGGTTTTTGTGTGTGTCAGTAGTGGTTGTGTGTTGTGTGTGTTTTATATTTATAATTATTCTAAAAGTTATATGTTATATTATAACTATATATTTTATATATTCCTATGATTTTCACTTGAACAACTGTACACCGCAGCAAACGCGGTCTGGTGCATGCAGTTTAGGTCAGTAAGGTACAGTTTAAGGCAGGAACTACTAAAAACGGGTATCTGTAGGTTTTTTCTTATCGCTACT
>CM060323.1:43112010-43122010 GCA_030674155.1 Stramonita haemastoma
CGCACACACGCTCGCACACAACACACACACACACACACACACACACACACACACATACACACACACACACACACACACACACACACACACACACACACACACACAACATACACCACACACACACACACACACACACAACACACACACACACACACACACAACACACACACACACACACAACATATATATAACATATGCGCGCACGCACGCATGCACAACGCATAATGATAAAGGTGGAGACTGTATATAAAAAATTATATGAGTGTAAATCTATTTTCTTCCAAATGAAAACTCTTTCTTGCCTTGCCTTACCTTGCCTTCCGCACATGCACGCTCTCTCTCTCTCTCTCTCTCTCTCTCTCTCTCTCTCTCTCTCTCTCTCTCTCTCTCTCTCTCTCTCTCTCTCTCTCTCTCTCTCACACACACACACACACACACACACTACACACATGCGCGCACACGCCACACGCACGCGAGCACACACATACACACACAACAAAAACATAAATACATACATACATACATACATCATACATACATACATACATACATACATTCTGTTCTCTGTCTCTCGCTCACACACACACACAACACACACATCACACACACACACACACACACAACAACACACAACACACAACACTACACAACATACACACACACACACACACACACACACACACAACACACACACACACACACACACACACACACCACACACACACACAACACACACAACACACACACACACACACACACACACACACACACACACACACAACACACACACACATGCAAGGCCCATGAGCAGAGAGCATCACGTTGACGGCAGGTGGGTGCGGGCCCTATTATAGGACAGGTCGCATGTGTCACAACGGATCGCCCTCTTAATCCCCGCTTCACTTATCCTCCGCTTTGTTTTGGTTCCTACAGCTTACGCGCGCACCCACACCTGCACACATGCACACACAAACACACACGCACGTGCGTGTGGATACACATGCACATCATTTTGGGTGCGCGCGTAACACACAGAGACATACACGGGCATACACACTCTCTCTCTCTGTCTGTCTGTGTGTCTGTTTGTGTGTCTGTGTATGTGTGTGTTGTTGCGCGTGTATGTGTGTGTGTTTCTCTGTGTGTGTGTGTGTGTGTGTGTGTGTGTGTGTTGTGTGTGTGTGTGTGTGTGTGTGTCTCTCTCTCTCTCTCTCTCTCTCTCTCTCTCTCTCTCTCTCTCTCTCTCTCTCTCTCTCTCTCTCTCTCTCTCTCTCTCTCTCTCTCCATTGACGTCACATTGAGAGAAGAGACATTCAATTAAAAATAGATTGCGCGCGCGTGCACGCACGCACGCACTGACAAACACACACACGCACACACACACACACACACACACACCCCACACACACACACACACACCACACACACACACCACACAAATGACTGGCATGGCTCATGTGGGAGATTCATTGTGTACACGCAGACTCGTTTGGTTCCTGTCACGTTGCTTTGGTCCTTAAGCCCTCAGTGGTTGCATGTGAGTGGCATAGCCTAGTGGTTAGACAGGGTATTTGGGATTATAACGGTAATCTCAGAACATGGGTTCCAGTCTCGCTGAGGTGTCTGTTTCACAGGATATTTTTTACCCACCGGAGCTAACATTGGTACTGGGTCGGTGGTAGTGGATCGGTGGTCTAGGAGGTAACACGCCTGCCTAGAAAGCGAAAAGTCCGGGTCTGAGTGTGCGGTGGTTCGTATCCCGTTTGGGCCCAAAACTTTTCCCCCATCCATTAGGCCTTGAGTGGTGGTCTGGGCGCTAGTCCTTCGGATGAGACGATAAACCGAGGTCCCGTGTGTTACACATCATTATTTGGCGCACGTAAAAGAACCTACAGCAACGACGGGGTTGTCCCTGGCAAAATTCTGTTTAAAAAAAAAGCCACTCTGATAGGGAAACAAATACAGTTGCAGACAGGAAAAAGAAAAAAAATGGGTAGGCGCTGCACTTGTGGCGACCCGCTCTCCACGGCGCGGGGAGAGCAGCCCGAATTTCACGCAGAGAAATCTGCTGTGACATAAAGTGGTATAAATATACTGACTCCACTCCTTAGGGAAAACGTTCAGATGAGACGATAAACCGTGAACCTGTTCAAGAACACATGCAGAACATATTGCACCTATGTTTAAATTCTGTCCACCTTTCGTAGATGTGTAGGCCAGCTTTGGCCGGTTGCTTGGATGACACGAACATACCCAGCATGCATCCTGTTACCTGGAGTTAGACGGACTCCGCAGGATTCAACACGCCCACTCTGCACTGTCTGAAGAGTTCAGTGCAGTGCCCCAGTAGTTTCACAAAATTGTGTGTGTGTGTTGTGTGTGTGTGTGTGTGTGTGTGTGTGTGTGTGTGTGTGTGTGTGTGTGTGTGTGTGTGTGTGTGTGTGTGTGTGTTAAGAGAGAGAGAGAGTGAGTGTCTGTGTGTTGTGTGTGTGTGTATGTGTGTGTGTGTGTTGTGTGTGTGTTGTGTTTGCGGTGTGTGTGTTGTGTGTGGTGTGTGTTGTTGTGTGTGTGTGTGAATGTTTGTGTGTATATGTAGTAGCGCGGGGGGGGGGGGGGGGGGGGGGGTTATACCAGCGGGCGTCGTCGTTAAACCTTTTTGTTTTTTAAAGAAAGGTGTGCTGTTGTTGCATCATTCACACACCAGAAGAGATACGAGGATTAAAGGAGTGGGGGAAGCTGGTTGCAACATCTTCAGGGGCGCCTAACGGCCCACTAGACTACGGGATAGGTAAAGGGGAAAGTGAAATAAGAATAGTATTCATAACATGTAAGCTTTAACACTATATTCAAAGCGTGGTATCAAATATTTCTGTTTTAAAACCTTCCATAATAGATATCAACATTTCAAAATCAAAACTTCGGTTAGAATGAATGTACATAACAAAAACAATACCTCTGAGAGCTGTTTTGACAAGGTTAAAGAATAAATGAGAACTGTTGACTCCCAAGACAAGAAGAAGCAATAATTTATAACCACGTTAACTGCTCGGAATAAAAACTGGGATGAAAAATGCTTGCCGTACCAAAAACCTTCATCCTTTTTCATGCAACCTTGCTTCAAAATCCATATTCTTGTACAAATATTCACCAGTTATTGTGCTTGTATTTCTGTTCAAAACTCTGGCTTATCCTTGTCCAATTTCCCGCCCAGCTGCTCTTTAAAAAGACATAGATAAACTTTCGAAGATCTGATAACAACACCAGCCACAGGCGTTGTAAAAGTTGCAACAATACTGCCCAGTATGCCGTAAACAACGACACACATCCAAACATTTCTTCAAAAACAATTTCTGAGCTAAATAAAGCCATCCTTTTTTCCCAAAAGAGACAGGCGTAGTGTCAAGAAATGGAAGTACATTAATTTCTATTCCTGGTCTCCGCATGATGGCTTACCCCGTCTGACGGAAATGGCAATCTGAGCGTGTATTCTCGTCTCCACACACAGGAGAGTAAACAGAAGGGAGGCGACGGGAGAGAGCACGCGAAAAGTTGATCCAGTAGGAGGTTGGTTGTAGCCTAATTCCTGTCATCACGACACCTCGTGCTTTGTACACACATGTTTCTGTTACAAACGACACCACTGAAAAAGGGGAAATGGCGAAAAACGATGCTCCTTTGTTGTAGTTTTGGAATACAAGCCGTAAAGAAACTCTTTGAAAAGGTCTGCAGTGTCGCAATTTTGTATCCTTGTTTTTGTTTGTACTGTGGTGTGCTGAGTAAAGAACGTTCTTTGAGCAATGAAAGTAGGAGGGTTAAGTAGTTTCGTGATAAACAAACGCATTTTCTACCGTCGTCATGAATCTACACACTTCAGTCCATCCATCCACTCATCCATCTTTTCTTGTGAATGGACCTATTATTATCATTCACCGTCCATCCATCCTTTATTGGCAATGAATCATTATTACTTATTGTTCATCCATCCATCCACTCCCATCCCTCGGCTTTGTTTTCTTTTGGGGGTTGGTTATGTTTGTAATGAACCATATCATTATCCATCCTATCCCTTCTATTTAGGCATTGTACCTAATCTATTCTATGTCTATTCCATCTCTTTCCTAAACCACTTCCTATTCCTCAACCATTAGGGACCAACTCTGTGGGTTGCGATGACGCGCCTCCAAGTCATGACCTCAGTGCTTCCCCCGGGATACCGTTCTTTGGTGGAGTTTTTAACTTATCATCCATTCTTATTTTATGGCATATGAAATATTACCATTTCTTATCCATCTAACCATTTATCTAACCATCTATCCATCCATCCATCAATACATTATGGCCTAACTCAAAGTGGGTGTGGTAGCGGCCTCCAGCAGACAGATGATTCCCCGTGAGGATTACTCCCAGACAAAAGTTTGGTCCATCGTGGTCATTAGCTGACAGACATTAGCTGATGTTGACTAAGCCGGGGCGGTACCTGACAGCACGGCTGCTTAGTGTCTGGCTGCCTGCCTGCCTGCCTGCCTGCCTGCCTGCCTGCTGCCTGCTGCCTGCCTGCCTGCTGCCTGCTGCCTGCCTGCTTGTTGCCTGCGTGACCTCCGGTTCCTCCCTTCTTTACCTACCATAACCAATCCAATCATAACTGCTGTTTACATCCCCGCCGACCACAGAGCCCATAAGTTATTAACAACCTTTTTTTAAAAGAGAGATGGTGTCACAAAACTGCAAGCGTACAGGACAAGTAAACTTACAATAGTCCTGTCATCACACACACACACATGCACGTACGCACGCACGCACGCACGCACGCACGCACGCACACACGCACACACACACACACACACACACGCACATACGCACGCACGCACGCGCAGAGAGAGAAAGAGAGACAGAGAGAGCACCTCAGGGATGTCAACTGGTTGATGGTTAAAGCTCAGATTAAAACTGTGTAGATAGATGTGTATTCAGATTAAAACACCCAGAGAAAAAATCAGTGTTTCTGTCTCTCCTCGTATTGATGCTCTGTCCCTCTTCTTTCCCCGAGGTCACCAGATATGGCCTGTGTGGTCGGCGGGGCTATAAACAACGTGAATGGATTGGATTGGATCAGGTCAGCAGAGGGAGGAATACACCAGCAAAACCCTCTCAAATCTGTTCTTACTGACGAACAGCCTTGTGGTTGGAACGTCGACTCTGTGATGTGATGATTTTCTTCTTCTTCTTCTTCTTCTTCTTTCTTCTTCTTCTTCTTCTTCTTCTTCTTCTTCATCTTCTTCTTTCGCATTTTTCTTCTTCGCATTCTTCTTCTGAGCGAAAATGCGTTGCGCCGCCGTTAAGCGCCTGACAAGTCAGGACCAGCGCATCCGACTTCGGCCTGGGAGAGAAATGTCATCTTTTATCTCTATCTGGAAAAAAAAAGCAGAAGAATGGACCAAGAAGGCAGAAAATAGACAAGAAGAAGGTGACAGGAAGAAAAAGAAACAGGCAGAAACAAGGAGGGGAATAGAAAAGAGGGATTTCCTGGCATAGAATTTCCAGAAGATAGGATGTTATTTATTATACTGACAGGCCCCCGGCATCCCAGCAAGGGACAGTAGAACTTAAAAACCGATCTTTAGCCGAGTGGTTGCAACGTCGACTTTGTGATCGGATGGTTTCTGTGGCCGTAGGTTCCAGTCTCTTCTGAGATCCGTGTTTAAGGGGATTTTGCACCTGGAGTTGTATTCCCGTTCATTCTGATTTCATTCCGTTGCAACTTGTTTGGAGGAGGCTATAGCCCGATGATCCCACGTGCCGATGCACACATAACAGTTTGTATAATCATAACACGTTGATAAACCATCCATCTTTCGTAGAAGAGTAAGCCAGCTGTGGGTGTTGGGATGTACAACACGATTCTGTTCCATTCGTCCTAGTACCCAGCATGAAAGATGCTGTGTGAAAAGTGACTATTCGGAGAAAAAAAAATCTGGTTCAAGCAGGGGTTTTTTTTCTGATGTCCTTGAAAATGTCTGTATGGCTCCGGTTACCTCTGTCTGTCTGTCTGTCTGTCTGTCTGTCTGTCTGTCTGTCTGACTGTCTTTCTGTCTGTCTGTCTGTCTGTCTGTCTGTCTGTCTGTCTGTCTGTCTTCTCTCTCTCTCTCTCTCTCTCTCTCTCTCTCTCTCTCTCTCTCTCTCTCTCTCTCTCTCTCTCCTCTGGCGTGCGCGAGTGCCTGTGTGTATGTGTGTGTGTGTGAGGGGGAGGGGCACGGGGGGGGGGGGGACGGGGGGTTATATGTGTGCACGCTCGCGCAAACATAATATGTGTGTGTGTGTTTGCACGCAAGTACACACGCGAACGCGTGTGTGCAAGATAGAGATACAAAGTGAGTGAGTGAGTGAGTGAGTGAGTGAGTGAGTGAGTGAGTGAGTGAGTCAAAGAATCAATATCACTCATTCACAATAAGGTGCACACACACACACACACACACACACACAACACAACACACAACACAACACAACACAACACAACACAACACACAACACAACACAACACAACACAACACAACACAACACTCATTCACACACATACCCTCTACAAGCACATCTACGCTCATACGTGCATACATTCATGCACACACACACACACACACACACACCACACACACACACACACACACACACACAACACACCACACACACACAGAGATAGATAGATAGATAGATAGATAGATAGATAGATAGATAGATAGATAGATAGATAGATAGATAGATAGATAGATAGATAGATAGATAGATACACACACATTCACACACATTCACACACACACACACTCTCTACAAGCACATCTACGCTCATACGTGCATACATTCATGGACACACACACACACACACACACACACACACACACACACACACACACACACACACACACACACACACACACACACACACATACATACACACATACACAACTATATACGTACATACCTGTTCCTCTCAATCAACAACCAACAACAACATCAAACAGCCAAGTCAATCAATCGATCTAAAAGGTGTGTGTGGGAGGTGATCGAGCTAGGCAACTACAGTATTGTCTCGCTTTTCTCCCGACAACAACCACCACCACCACAACAGTAAATACATTGTTTACGCGCTCCTTGGCTGATGGCTGCGGGCACATAACCTCACATCACATGGCATCGCGAGTGCCAGACTGCCACCATTCTTAAATTAACGCCTGCGCTCTCTTAAATATATAATAGTGATTGATGTGAAAAAGTTTGTCTCTGTGTGTGTGTGTGTGTGTGTGTGTGTGTGTGTGTTGTGTGTGTGTGTTTTGTGTGTGTGTGTGTATGTGTGTGTGTGTGTGTGTGTGGTGTGTCTGTGTCTGTGTCTGTGTTTGTGTGTGTGTGTGTGTTTGTTTGTGTGTGTTTGTGTGGTGTGTGTGTTTGTTTGTGTGTGTTTGTGTGTGTTTGTTTTGTTTTGTGTGTGTTTGTTGTGTGTGTGTGTGCGCGTGAGTGTGTGTGTGTATGAGAGAGAGAGAAGAGAGAGAGAGAGAGAGAGAGAGAGAGAGAGAGAGAGAGAGAGAGAGAGAGAGAGAGAGAGAGAGAGAGAGAGGAGAGAGAGAGAGAGAGCCTTTTATTTCGAGGATAGTGGAATCAGCACATAATGCTTTTTTACATGCAGTCCTCGTGAGTATGAAGTTTTGACAAATTTGTGATCCGTTCCCACCGGCACACAATAGCAGAACGGGTTTTAACGTGTGCACAAGAATGATCTTCTGTGTGCGTTCGAACACACGACCTCGGTTTACAGCCTCATCCGAAGAACTTTGGGGGGGGAGTGGAGTCGGCACTGATGTTAACTCCAAAGGAAAAATCCTCTTGAACGAGATTTGAACCCGGGTCAGCAGATCATGAGTGCATCGCTTTAACCAATTGATTTTGATTGTACAGCGCGGTGAGCCCATGTTTTTGGGAATTCGCGCTATTTAAGCCTCCATTTTATTTTTATTTATTATTCTTATTCTTATTCTTATTCTTCTTATTAAATTTTTATTATAACTACCAGGCTATCCCGTCAGAGAGAGAGAGAGAGACAGAGAGAGACAGAGAGAGAGACAGAGAGAGAATCAGAGAGTGAGACAGAGAGGACAGAGAGAGACAGAGACAGAGAGAGACAGAGAGAGACTCAGATTCAGATTCAGATTCAGAATATTTTATTGCCAGAAAAGTTAGTTGAGTTATTTAACACTACAAAACAAGCGTCGATTATAATCAACTATTTATTAGTGCGTGTGTGTGTGTTCGATTCATTTTACGTCTTTTCACAAAATGTGATATTAGACATTTTTTTTCTTTTAAAGGGAAAAGAAATGTGTGTGAGTGGTATGTGGGGAGGGGGGGGGGTAGGAGAGAGTTTTGAAGTGGGGAAGGGGGTTAACTCACAAAATCTACACAGAAAGTTAAGAAAAAAAAATAATATAAACACAAATGTGTGTGTGTGTGTGTGTGTGTGTGTGTGTGTGTGTGTGTGTGTGTGTGTGTGTGTGGAGAGAGAGAGAGAGAGAGAGAGAGAGAGAGAGAGAGAGAGAGAGAGAGAGAGAGAGAGAGAGAGAGAGAGAGAGAGAGAAACAAGAGAGAGACAGAGAAAGAAACAGAGACACAGACGTGGACACACAGAGAGGAAACGGAAACGGTTTTTATCTACTTTTGTTCTGTTTATGATTCTCGAGAAGAATCATACATCTCTCCAAAATCCTGAAAATGAAACAAAACACACAACCCCCCCCCACCACCCCCCAATCAACACCAGAGACTGAAAACTGCCTTATGGAATCTTTCCCAAAGGAAAAGCGGTCAGTTGAAACCGATTTCAGGTCAGTTTGCATCACATCATCGGGTAGGTAGTTGGTGGTTTGGTTTGGTTTGGCGAAGGCTTCGTAATGAATTTCGGCTAATGATTCGGGGTTGGAGGTAATTGTGAGCTTGCTTACAGCTGTAATTGAGCTTACGTTATTATGATGGTTGATTGTTATTAGGAGTAGGAGGAGTTGGCGTGGGCGTAAGAACTGCCTGCAGTGGTGGTGTAGGTGGTGGTAGTAGTGATGGGGAGGGGGGTTGTTTGGGGGGGGTTTGAGGGTGGGGGTGGGGTTTTTTGTTTTGTTTTTTTAACAATACCATGTTCTTTTATTTCGTTCTCAAAATTTTCAGTCCCTGTTGTTGTTGCTGTTGTTATTAAGTTCTCTTTCAGTAAAAGAATTGAACTGGGGATAAAGCTGTTATTACGTCGAAGAAGGTTATTGTTTGGTTGGTGGGGGGGGGGGGGGGTCGTTCTTTGGCTAGAGCTCCGAAATTCACCAATGTTGAGATTTTGCATATGCGACCGTTTTTGCCCACCACGAAGGTAGCCGCATTCCGACTTCAGGGATGAAGACTTTTAAATTTGGGAACGCTGTAGCGCGTTTTTAAGATGGAAGAATTTCAAAATATTTAGCCAAACGAACGTACCATCATTCACAATGTCTTTGGCTCTGTCTCTCACATGACGCTCATACAGATCGTTCAGTTTGATTTGTGCACAGCCCACAATTTTGCCGCATCGTGCTACGACCTTGTTCAGCAGATTTTGCTGTTAACATTCAGCGTTCCATACCAGCATATCAAAGAAAAGGAAATTACAGACTCAGTATAAACCACCGATACAAATTCTGCAAAACTTTAACCCCTGAGCTTTTGGAGCGAATCTGGCCTTTCGGTCTGATACGAATTGACATGTTTTAGGTGGTTTTGTTGTTGGTTGTTTTTTGTTTTGTTAGTAACGAACACAGTCGTTGTTTGAGTGCTAAGGTATTGCTTTTTATATAATGTGTGTGTGTGTGTGTGTGCGTGCGTGCGTGCATTGTGTGTGTGTGTGTGCGCGCGCGCGTGTGTGCGTGCTGTGTGTGTGTGTGTGTGTGTGTGTGTGTGTTTGTGTGTGTGTGTGTGTGTGTGTGTGTGTGTGTGTGTGTGTGTGTGT
>CM060323.1:43127010-43137010 GCA_030674155.1 Stramonita haemastoma
ATTCATACTGATAAGCAGAGTAACTGGCAAAACCGTGTTGTCTGAAGCAGTAATGTAAGCCACATAGACAACCTAGTCAATGTTGTGTAACAAACATAGAACAGTTTCATAGAACTTAAGTAGTCTGATATCAAGAAACAACACAAACACAAATGGGGAAAAAAAGGTTGATGTTACGAGGTCATACTAACGTCATGACTTAACTGACGCCGTCAGATCTTTGTATGGATCAAGGCACTGTTTGATGGTATGGTGTACTTGTTCATCAGTGGCGTGTTCAGTGTGTCTTGCTGAGATGATCTTCATGTCTGTCAGACACAAGATGTTTTACAAAAATGTGGAATATAGAGAGCAACCTTGACGAACTTCAGCTGAAAGAATTTCCTTGATTGTTCACCGATGTCAAATTTCTTCGTTTTGGAAGCATAGAATCTCCTAGAATACACTGTCCAACAATACGAACGTAATGGAAGAGTACCGCATTGACTGCTTTGAAGTAAAATTGCTGAACGGTAACAGATACTAAGAGCAACAACGAAGATATTTGACATCGGTGAACAATCAAAGAAATTTCTTCTGTTGAAATTTATAATTATCTTTTTTTTCCAGCCTTTTCAGCCTTAGAAATTTGCACCTTTAGTGCAAAACGAATGGGGGAAGAGGGGGGGGAGGGTGATTAAGCACTGAAACATGTCATGGATATGTCAAAAATTCCGCCTGTGACACATTTCGGTTGTTCAAAAACAACAACTGAATGGAAAGTGGAAAAACAAAAGGAAAATCTTGTATGTACGCCAATTATGAGGGACAATCATCCTGCCCTGAAGCCTCAATCTTCCCACCTTCTCCGGAGAATTCCTCTCAACTAATCACAGATAAAGTGCGACAGCATTTGCTCCACACCCTGCTGGCATTCCAGTTATCCAAACAAACATCAGTCCCATCTCTGTAACCATCTTCTGAGTCCATGTTGGGTTGATTGCTCCTGGCAACAATCTCTTATGCATCTATCAATTCTTTAAAAAAAAAAAATTAAAAAAAAATTTTGGAAATTTATACCGAGAATTTGGTAAACATCTACATCAACCCAAATAATGGCCTGCTTTATCTCCATTAAATCTGTAAAGAGTCCATTACCTGATTAAACACTTCGGTGTCTGTTTCACTCTATCCAAACAATGTCTAGCAGTGCGATTTGTTCTTCTTTTCGTTTAGTTTTTGTTATAAATATGTTTGTAGCCAAAACAAATCAATCAATGAAAAATCCTGAAGACATGGAACTCTTCTCATAACAGAATATTTTTACGAATATCCCACTGTGACGTTGTGTGAACTGATCTGTTTTCAATCACTTCCGCTGTGTTCATTCTCTGGAGATCTTGGAGATCAGTGCTTTGATTTGTTTTTGCAAGATATAGCGCTATATAAATTCCATGTATTATTATTATTATTATTATCATTATCATTATCATTATCATGTACATGGTATATTCTGTTTTCAATACGAAGTCCGAAGCAGGGAGCGTATTAAACACTGTTTCAGTGCAATGATTCACTCTCATTTGAATGCCTGTCTGCAGCAGTGATAGGTACGGGAGTTCAGTGAAATGTTGACTTCCAAATGCCTCAGTATTGTCAAATTCCAAATTCCAAGACTTTATTTTCCGTCACTGTATTGTATTATTTCTGTATTGTCACTCAAAGTCAAGAGATGGTGGGAGTCCTGCATGCAATCCTCACACAATAATTATTAGAACTCCGAGGTTCACCAATGTTGCGCCCGCGCCCCCCCCCCCCCCCCCCCCCCCCCCCCCCCCCCCCCCCCCCCTTTTGTTGTTGTTGTTGTTGTTGTTTTTTGTTTTCATTTGCAGATGCTGATGATAATGAGAGGAGGAGAATACCCTCTCTCTCATTCCCCATCTCCTTCTCCTTTCCTCAGTCTTTCTCTCTCAGCACTGCCTCACCTCTCAGAGAAAAAAGGTGTTTCTAAAAAAAGCCTTCACTCAATTAAGTCAACTTTTTTATATATACCAAATATTATATATAGAACTAATTGTGAATTTGGAGGCAGTATATAAAAGGAAACATATAAAACAAGTCAAAATTGAACCGAAAAGGGATTTATCAAGAGAGAGAGAGAGAGAGCGCGCGCTAATGCCATCAATAGCTTGAGAGCCAAAGAAAGAACAAGCACTTTGACGTCATTCACAACTTTAACTTTTCTACTCACGTAATTTTTAATGCTTCAAATGACGTCTTTCTACAGCCATTGTAGTAGCACAGACCGTGGCCTTACGAGACAGAACAGAAGTTAGACAAAAAATAAAATAGACACACACTGCTTCAGGGCATTAGCCACTGACGTCATCTTCACCTTTTACAATGCACTTTGGGTAAGTCTGGCGGCTGGATGTCCATTTATAGCTAGCTAGCCTCTCTGTGCCTTCAAGACACTACTACAGACACACGAAAGCCCTCCTGCACGCTAGCATGCAAACAGCTAAGCAGGAGAAGGCAGGAACGCGTGCGCGCATGCATGCACACACACGTGTACGGGTGTGTGCGTATGCACACATACACACGCGCGCACATACATACGCACGCATGCACACGCGCGAGCACATACATGCCCACACATATATACATGCATACATGGTCGTATGCAAATGCATACACACATACATGCGCACAAACAACAATCCATGCATGCCCACACGTGTATAATTTATTTCTTGGGAATAAACGCTAACTGGAGAGAGGGAGAGAGAGTGTGTGGTGTGTGTGCGCTCTCTCTCTCTCTTCTCTCTCTCTCTCCTCTCTCTCTCTCTCTCTCCTCTCTCTCTCTCTCTCTCTCTCTCTCTCTCTCTCTCTCTCTCTCTCTCTCTCTCTCTCTCTCATAAATCTCCTGTCCCTTCAGTCAATCAGTCTGTCTGTTCTTAAAGCAACAAAAGTATATATATCATATATGTAAACTCTTTAACAAGAAATGATTTTCCGTGTCGATACAACCAGCGGAGTTTGACCTCAAGAGTGTTCGTCTGCCGAGATGTAATTAATAAGCTACGAAAAAGCAATCGACTGCGTAAAGAGACATAAAATGGGAAGCATGAGAGACTGAACGATATCCGTTTGCCTTATTTTTTGGTCTGGTGACCATGGCAACCATGAAATCAACCATATTATCAGAATAGGGCATTGTCCCTAGGGTAAGAAGAAAGTTGTACGAAGGCATAGTGGGTGTACTGAGGGGTGCTGATAGGGAGTTTTCTTTTGTAGGTGCATGCTTGCTTATGCACTTATCTCGTAGAGAAACATACACACACACAGACAGGGGAATACAAGAACAACAAAATGGGTGGCGCTGCTCTTGTGGTGACAAACTTTTTCCCGGGAGAGCAGCCCGAATTCAATGCAGAAAAATTTACCGTAGCTGAAAGTGAAATACAATACTATACATGCTATGCAATATGATACAATACAATACTACGCAATATAATACAATACGATGCACTGCAAGACAACAAAATACAATGCAATACTATGCAATACAATACGATGCACTGCAATACAATACAGTACAATCCAGTGGCTTGTAACACAGTAAATTCAATCCAAACAATAAATACGAACCATGTGTGCACGCTCATACAGCTAAGCATACACGCATGCATTCATACACCCACACGGTCATCAAAGTGCACACACACGCGCTCATGCACGCACACACACACACACTCACACACGTATGCACACATGGATGCCTCTAGATATACACACTTGTATGTAAGTTAGCATGCGCGCGTGCACACACACTCACACACACACATACACACAATAAATTTTTTTTTTTTAATTTAAATAATTATTTGTTGTCATTGTTGGTGGTGTTTCTTTCTCTTTTTTTTTTTTTTTTTTGGGGGGGGGGGGAGCTAATTACGACTTTTTTCTCAGGTGAAATTACCTCACATTTTTTCTTTGGAATTACTGTTTTTGTTAAGAATTGTTAGAACTGCATTTTCCTTTTTGTTCATTGTAGTTTATTAGGTAAATAATGTTAAGGGTTTTTTGTTTGTTTTGTTTTTTATCAATCCACGTGTAGGCCCTATTGATCCTCTGAAATTCCATCTTCCATACATTACCAACTACGCCCTCTTCCCCTGACATTCACACACCCTTCCCCCTCTGTCTTTCTTTGTCTTTGTCTCTCTCTCCCACATTTCCGTCTAATATCACGATTTGTGAATAGACGTTAAAAGAAATTGAACACATACACACGCGCGCACGCGACTACAGACTGGAACACACACGCACATACACACACACACACACACACACACACACACACACACACACACACACACACACACACACACCACCACCACCACCACCACACCACCACTCACCACCACCACCACACACACACACAACAACACAACAACAACAACAACAACAACACACAACACACACACACACACACACACACAACACACACACACACACACACACACACACACACACACCACCACCACCACCAACCACCACCACCACCACCCACCACACTCATGTCCATATCACCTGCAGCCAAGACGGAACGTTCGCAGCGGGTAACCACAGCAACAAGAGAATGGCCACACCAAATATGTACATGCAGTTTCCATAGAGACGCACTTCATACGTGCTAAATCATCAAATCCTATGACGCTCGCTACTTATGCCGTCATGATATTTTACCCCATAAGTCAAGAAATCACTTTATGATTGTCATCAAGCTTTAAAATATCCAACAATAACAACAACAAGAAGAAAACCGATCGCAAAAAACGACGAGTAGTATTTTGCCTTTTGCTCTGAAAAATGGTTACGATTATATGTGAGGTTAAAATTATTTTGTGTTATTCGGAGGTATGCAGATGTTAGGGTTGTGTATGTGTGTGTGTGTGTGTGTGTGTGTGTGTGTGTGTGTGTGTGTGTGTGTGTGTGTGTGTGTGTGTGTGTGTGTGTGTGAGGTGTTGTGTGGAAGAGAGAGAGAGGAGAGAGAGTGTGTGTGTGTGTGTGTGTGTGTGTGTGTGTGTGTTGTGTGTGTGTGGTTGGGTGTGTGTGCGTGCGTGCGTGCGTGCGTGCGTGTGTGTGTGTGTGTGTGTGTGTGTGTGTGTGTGTGGTGTGTGTGTGACGGGGGCTCGAGTGTGTGTGTGTGTGTGGGGGGGGGGGGGGGGGGGGGGGGGGGGGGGGGGTGGGTGTGTGTGTGACAGAGAGAGAGAGTGTGTGTGTGTGTGTGGCGCGCGCGCGCGCGTGCGTGCGTGCGTGTGTGTGTGCGTGCGTACATGTGTGCGTGCGCGCATGTGTATGTATGATATGACGTTTTGTTTTGTTTTGCTTATCCTACCTGTCTTTCACACCTGTGCGCACGGAGGGGTTCTACAGCCAATGAGAAGATGCGGTCTCTTCTGCATTGCGTTGTCCGTTTACTGGCGTAACCATAGTTTCATGAGTGCAGGAGCTGCCATGTGTGCGGTGGTGCCTCCAACTCCTGAAGCAGTCTGTTTATATACAATCTGAAGTGTCTGTATTGTGATGTCTGCTGCTTGGCTCTGCCAGCCCCATCAGTGGTCTGCAGATGATGCAACTGTAAAGGCAGCAAAAGGTTGCGGGTTCTATTCCTGTTCAATGTCTGGCTTTTCTCTCTCCTTCCACAGGAGTCTTCTCCTATCCGCCAGGGAACGATCATCTTGTTTGTTTTCGTTTGGTTTTCAGTATACTTCTTCTTTTTCTTCTTCTTCTTCTTTCTTCTTCTTCTTCTTCTTCTTCTTCTTCTTCTTCTTGTGTACTTCTTTTTCTTCTTCCTCCTCCTCCTCTCCTCTTTCCTCTTCTTTTGTGTACTTCTTCTTCTTCTTCTTCTTCTTCTTTACTCTTCTCTTCTTCTTCTTTTCTTTCTTCTTCTTCTCTCTTCTTCTTTACTTCTTCTCTTCTTCTTCTTCTTCTTCTTCTTCTTCTTCTTCTTCTTTTTTTCTTCTTCTCTTTGCCCAAGAGACAGGGGACTGAAGAAGTTAGTGCACTGGCCTACTGACTCCTAAATGAGTTAACTATGGGAGAGAAGAAGAAAACCCTGATGCAGAAGTGATAGATCTAGTAGTAGTTTGCCAAATCTGAAGGACATGCTTTCTGCAGATTCAGAAACAACGTACCCTTGCTCAAACAACGCGCGTGGTCTCAAATCCCCTATATCCAAGGCACAAATCTCAGAACCCCCCCCCCCCCCTCCTTAATCCCCACACATCCCTCACCCCCCCCCCCCCCCCCTCCATCCCTCTAACTTCGCCAAGGGGGGCGGATAGCCTAGTGGTCAGAACATTGCGCTGGCAATTTGAAGACCCGGGTTCGAGTCCGGTCGAGGAAATTTTCTTCCTGGAGTTAACATCAGTGCTGACTCCACTCTCCCCAAAAGTCCTTCGGATGAGACTTTAAACCGAGGCCCCGTGTGCGAACGCACGCAGAACATCTTGCGCACACGTTAAATCCTGTTCCGCTTTTCGTAAGAGTTAGGCCATCGTGTGCCGGTGGGAACAGATGACAATATTTACAAAACTGCATACACACGGGACCGGATGAAAAAAAGCACATGATTGCTTATTCTGTTATCCTCGATATAAAAGAATAACTAAATAAATAAAATATAAATAAATAAGGTGCCCCCATTCTCCTCCTTCGTCCTCCCCCCCTCCCTGCCTCTGCCTTCCTCTCTCCCTCCTCCCTGTGTCTCTCCCCTCTCCCTCCCTTCTTATCTCCCCAACCTGTCTCCCGTCTTGTCCTTTATGACCTGTCGCAACCCAAAGTCGCTGCTTGCGTGAGGACTATTTTTGTTATTTTTAGCCTCTGCTCCCTCCCTCCCCTCCCCCTCCTATATCCCCACCGCTATCCCATCCGCAATGGGGAAGGGGAGGGGCGGGGAGGGCGGGGCGTGGCAAGTTTCAAGGGATAAAGGAGAGATTGGCAACAACATACCGTGGCCGAGTTAGTGTTGACTGCTGTATTCATAATAAGGATAAGGAGTTGACCTTCACTGCTTTCTTGTCTAATAATTATTACCTTGAAAAGGATGCTTTGCAGGGAACAGTCCGGTATCTGTGTGTGTGTGTGTGTGGTGTGTGTGTGTGTGTCTGTCTGTCTGTCTGTTGTCTGTCTGTCTGTCTGTCTGTGTCTGTGTGTGGTGAGTATGTTTATTTATCTGTTTTTTCGTTTATTCATTCTTCTATTTCGATAATCAAGAAGAAGGTTTCACAACGGTTAAGACTTTCTTCTGCCCAGCAAGTCAACCGTGATGTTTCTGGGTTTGATTCCCAGCCTTGCCCTTTCTTCCCAGTTTGACGAGAAAATCGAACTGACTGTCCTTCGGATGAGACTATAATGCGAATGCACGCTGAACATCTTACCCACACGTTATTAATTAAAAACCCGTTCCGCCTTACAGCAGAGTAGGCCATTGTGTACCAGTAGGGGCGGATGACAACATTTCAAAAACATGCACTAGACTATGGTGTTGTGTTTAGACACCATCCCTGAAGTCGGAATGCTGCAACCCAAAATGTGGGAGGAAAAGAACAGTCACATACAAAAAATGGTGAGCCTCCGAGCTCTAGCCGAGGAACGAAAAAAAAAAATCAAGGATAATGAAAATATATGCATTTATGTGGTGGTGGTTTTTTTACATCCAGTCCCTGTGTGAATGCGGTTTTACAAATGTTTGTCATCCCTTCCCACCAGCACACAATGACCTACTCGTCCGAAACGCAGAACAGGTTTTAACGTGTGCACAAAATGTTCTGCGTGTGTTCACACACGGAAAATTTATAGTCTCATCGGAAGGACTTCTGGGGAGAGTGGAGTCGGCATTGATGTTAACCCCAGAGGAAAGGTTTCCTTGAACGGGCGTGTTGGTGGTGGTTCGAACCGGGGCCGTCAGATAGCGACCGCAACTGGCGCACGTGCGTGCGTGTGTGCGTGCGGGCGGGCGTGCGTGCGTGCGTGCGTGTGTGTGTGTGTGTGTGTGTGTGTGTGTGTGTGTGTGTGTGTGTGTGTGTGTGTGTGTGTGTGTGTGTGCAAGAGCTGTGATAACACGTACATTAGTGTTTAAACTTGCATGTAGACTTACGTGTGTAGGCATGTCTGTGGGTGTGCGTAATTTGTGTGTGCGTGTGTGTGTGCACATGTGTTTGTGTGTGCACACAAGCGTGTGTACGTGTGAGTTTGTGTCTGTATCTCTGTGTGTGGTCTGTCTGTCAGTCTATCAGCTGGGGGTTGGGGAGACGTGACGAGGACGCAGAGTATCGAACAATGATGATGGTAATCATTGAACATTGGCGTCACCCACCCTGTCATTAACCCAGTGACTGCCCCCCCCCCCCCCCCCCACACCACATCACACACACACCACGCGCACCACCACACACGCACTCACACAACACACACACCACAACCAACACACACACACACACACACACACACACACACACACACACACACACACACATCAACACTCACACACACACAACACACACACACACACACACACACACACACACACACACACACACACACACACACACACACACACTCACAACACACACACAACACACACAAACAACACACACACACAACACACACAACACACACACACACACACACACACACACACACACACACACACACACATCTCAACACTAACAAAAATAACGAACACTGGGAGGAGACCTTGATTCATTAGACAGCTGATTACGTGGGCTTGAGACTTGCAGGCAGACCTACTTATGGGCCTAATTATACTAGGTGCTTGTATCAGAGCGGTCAGGGTGACATCTCGCTGTGTGTTGATCACCTACCGTGGTGTCATAATCTGTACCGCTTACAGGGACCAGAAAGTAGATTAATGACTGCATGGAGAAAGGAGCGGAGGTGGTGGGGGAGGGAGAGGGGAGGAGGGGGGGGGAGGGAGGAGGAAGCGTTCGTTTTTAGTGTGGTTGTTGTGTACGTGTTATCCTGTACGACTTTTTGTGTGTTGGTATTTTTTGATGATTTAAGTTTAATAAAAACGTTATTCGTTTCAGAACAACCTGGCGCCATTACGTGAAATGAGTATGACAAGCAATGCTTATGTGATAACTCTTACATTTTATATCTATATATTTGTATATGTATATATAGATATAGATCTATGTGCAAACATGGGCTGCAGCTGAACAAAATTGCATCAAATAGATGAAAAATAAAATAATATATATGTAGGTATTTGATTTAAAGATTGTGAAATTATCAGAAAAAGAAACAAGAAATACCAAATAAACAAATGGAGGTAAGTATCATGGCATACGAGTAACATCGTCGTAAGATAGGCTGTGACAAGCTTACACCAGAAAGCAAAAGAACCGTATTTAATTATATGATATTCAACACATGATGTTACAGCTCCTTTTGTCCATCCATTCTGCATGGATATCTATAATGCGTATGTTTGGGCAACTTCCTCTACGTCGTATCTATCGGCATATCGTGTGTGTGTGTGTGTGTGTGTGTGTGTGTGTGTGTGTCTGTGTGTGCGTGCGCGCGCGTGTGTGTATGAATGTATGTGCGCGCGTGCATGCGTATCTGTGTGTATGTATGCGCACGTGCGTGTGTGCGTATGCCGCACGTCTGTGCATGTGTTTGTTTTTCTGAGCCTGTTAGATTACTGGTTTGGCATAGACCAAGCTGGCATGGACTGGTTGGTTCTGGCCTGGTTTCATTGATCAGAGAGATCGTTCACTTCTACCCAGTAGGTTCTATAGGCTAAGTGCCTTCTCACGACTCTGCCAGGCACGTGGACTGTGACAGGCCGAAACAGATGGTCTGTGATGCATTAGCTTACCACCAACTCTGCAGTCCCCATTGTTGTGTTGTTGAATGCTTGGGGGTGTAGGGGGTAGGGTGGGGGGGAAGGGAGGGTATGGGTGTGTGTGTGTGTGTGTGTGGT
>CM060323.1:43142010-43147010 GCA_030674155.1 Stramonita haemastoma
GCCGTTGTCTCCAGTTCTCTAGCCCTCATTTCTGTCCATTCCGAACTTTCTGGAATCCTTAAAAGAGCGAGGTGAAGAACCGAAGAGTCAGCCAGAGGAGATGATACCCAGAATTGTATGGCTGTAGTGTCGTATCTCACATTATTTTCTCAAGAACACTGGCACGGGCACAAAAACTTTACACTTAAAAAGAACAGAAGAGAATCAAGTCTGACTCTCCTCTGTCTCTATGTCTCTATCTGCCTGCCTGTCTGTCTGCCTGCCTGCCTGCCTGCCTGCCTGTCTGTCTGCCTGCCTGTATGTATGTATGTCTCTTGTGTGTGTATGTGTGTGTGAGTGTGTGTCTCTGTCTCTGTCTGTCTGTCTGTCTGTCTGTCTGTCTGTCTCTCTCTCTCTCTCTCTCTCTCTCTCTCTCTCTCTCTCTCTCTCTCTCTCTCTCTCTCTCTCTCTCTCTCTCTCTCTCTCTCTCTCTCTCTTCTTTTCATGTGCGAGCGCGCGCGCGCGCACGACACACAACACACACACACACACACACACACACACACACACACACACACACACACACACACACACACACACACACACACAAGTTCGATAATGTCGGTAGCCTTTTAAATCAAAATTCGTTTCTGTCGTTTTACTTCTGTTATTAGAAAGAAAGAAAAACAGAAACAAAAGATATTAAAAAGAAAGAAAGAAAAAACAGACAAATAGTGAATGAATGAATGAATGAATGAATGAATGAAATAGCCCGGACACTGTACCTATGTCTCTCGATTCTCTAGCCCTCCATTCAAAGACCTCTGCTTCCATTCAGAGCTGTCTGGAACCCTTAAAAGAGCGAAGTGGAGAACCCCCAAAAAAGTCAGACAGAAAAAAGTATGCCACGAAATGTATGGCTTTGTATCGTATTTCACGTCTGAAACAAAGTTTATATCTATCTCTGTCTGTCTGTCTGTCTGTCCCTGCTTGTGTCATACTACCTCCTAAAGTCTTGTCACTGTCTCTCTGTCTCTGTTTCTGGTTTGAGGGGGCGAGGCGGGGGAGGGGGGTGGGTGGGGGCGAGGTTCTGACAAGAAAAGTTTCACATAGATTTGCACTTCTTTATTAAGTATTATTTACAAAAAGGGGAAGATAGTTAAAAAGCTTGCTTGGTCGTGAAAAAGTGTGGAATCATCTGAAAGTGCGAGAAACTGTGTGTGTGTGTGGTGTGTGTGTGTGTGTGTGGGGTGTGTGTGTGTGTGTGTGTGTGTTGGTCTGTCTGTCTGTCTGTCTGTCCGCGCGCGCACATCCATCTGTCTGTCTGTCTGTGTCTTTATGTCCAGGTGTCTGTGACTGTGTCTGCGTGTGGTGTAATTAAAATACCCATACCACATGTGTGGTCTTCGAGCCTGTAACCAATTTCCCCCTTCTCTACACCATCCAAATGAAGCAGTTGCCACACAGGAAGAATTTCTTCATTTTTTTATATTTTTTTAAAAAGCCACTGATCCTTCATATCCCTCAGCACACAGGACAAGACAAGACATAGTTACACCCGGAAATCTGGCAACTAGTTACGTGGAGGGTGGAGAAGGAAGGCGCTCGTGAAGTGGAGGAATCGTGGAGAGAGAGAGAGAGAGGAGAGGGAGGAGAAGAGAAGAGAGGAGAGAGAGAGGGAGAGAGGAGGAGAGGAGGGAGGGGAGAGGGGGGGGGAAGGAGAGAGGAGGGGGGGGGAGAGAGAGAGAGAGGGGGGAGGAGAGAAGAGAGAAGAGAGGAGAGGGAGAGAGAGAGAGGGAGAGGAGAGAGAGAGAGAGAGGAGAAGAGAGAGAGAGAGAGAGAGAGAGAGAGAGAGAGAGAGAGGAGAGGGAGGAAGTGGCTAGGGGGGGGGGTAGGATAGTTCACAGATTATTCTAACAGGTGTGAAACAGGACCGGAAGTGGCTGGACTCGCCCTGTCTGGCGGTGCAACACCTTCTCTGACAGAGCTCACGTCAGTGATGTGTGCTTTCTTCCACCCTCCTGCTGCCACCCAAGACAGACAAGATCTTTACCTCCCTCCCCCTTTTCCTTGCCACCCACGTGATGAGTAGCCTCCCCTCTCCCACGCCATTAGATTAGATTAAATAAAAGAATAAAATAAATAGATAAATACGTGAATAAATAGATAATGGTTGTTGTCTGGGAGGAAACAGGTTGGCTTGTTTTGTTGGAGGGTTTTTTTTGTTTTCTGTTTTTGTTGTCGTGTTTGGATGTTTGCTTATTTGTGGAAATATATGATTATGTTATTTTCATATCTAACAGGACGTAAAAATGAAATTCTGCCCACCATGATGATGCAGCTGTCGACGTGTGTGTGTGGTGTGGGTGTGTGTGGAGGGGAGGGGGATATTAACGGCTTCCTTAATTAGACCCTTCACAATTGCTTATCGACGCTCGGAAGCCATCTGTAAGGTTTGATCCTACTCTCACAAGAAACATGACAACGGTGAACTGTTTCATAGCTTTTCCTTTTGTGTGTGTGTTGTGGGGGGGGGGGGGGGAGGAGGGACTCTGCCAAGCTGTTATCCATCTTGCACTAAAATCATCGTCGCTGATTGATCTAAATCGAAGGAGGGCGTGCCTCCTTTTGGCGTTCTGGTCTACAATTCTAATTTTTTCCGAACGTCTGCCTTTGGATATCTCGGTATACGCTGCTGCTGTACTTTGTGCTCTGATTCTGGTCCTGAATTTGGCAATGCATTCTCTTGATTAAAAAAAATTCCCCAGTCTGTACTGATTCACTTTCTGCTCTGAAGGTCATTGCCAACACGAACTACCATCCCTAACTGCTGGAGCTGCATAATCTCTGCATATCTTTGAAACAGGTGGACGTTGCTCTTGACTATACTGGCTTAAGTGACTTCAATAATGTGGACATTCAAGGAGCAGGGCACGGAACACCGACTTGACAAGAGTGCCACAAAAGGAAGGGACTTCTCCAAATCCACTGCATCTTCTACAGACATAACAGCCCAAAATGCTGCCATTGAAAGACATCATTTCCAATGATTAATTTTTATATCAAGTTTTGGTATTGAATCTTTGATAAGTCATTTCAAAATGATTGAGGAGTTGGAAGTGGGTACCTACGCTTGTTTTTCCTCCACTACTTTTTCATCAACATAACTTTTTTTTAAACCGATCAGAATGTGTAATTCATTTAGCCAGAAGACTGGAACATCCGGACAGCCGGCAACAGCCTCTTCCAGAAGATCCAGAGCACAACTGTTCTGAAAGTGTCTGTCATGCACTGTTAATCAAGTGGACTGGGGAAAGAAACATTGACCACAACACTCTATGTACCTCTATGTGTCTAACATTACTTTGAGTGAACAGGCGTTACATTAAAGAAAGTCACCTGTGCCTGACCAGCGCCCTGTGTCCTGCAGTGCAGTTGGCGAGGTATCTATCAGTCAAGGAAACATCCTGACAGATATGGTGTAGCCCAGATGAAATGTTCTGCACGCTGATACAACACACTGGGGAAGCTGAGAAACAAAACAAACTTCAATGTCTTTTTCATCCGCCCTCGCATTTCTAGTAAAATGGGATTTTTGTGTTTTTTCTCCCCCCCCCCCTCCCGTGTGTGTGTGGTGTGTGTGTGTGTGTGTGTGTGTGTGTGTGTGTGTGTGTGTGTTGTATGTGTGTGTGTATGGTGTGTGTGTGTGTGTGTGTGTGTGTGTGTGTGTGTGTGTGTGTGTGTGGTTTGTCTGTGTGTATGTGTATGTCAATCAATCAATCAATCAATCAAATTTCAATCAATCAATCAAATTTTTATTTCCAGATGATACATTGGGTGCGTGCGTGCGTGCGTACGTGCGTGCGAGAGTGCGTGCGTGAGTGCGTGCGTGCGATGCGTGTGGTGTGTGTGTGTGGTGTGTGTGTTGTGTGTTGTGTGTTGGTGTATGGTTAGTTTCTGTCTTTGTTGTCTTTGTTGTCTTTGAGGGCTTTTGTAAATCACGGAGATAAAACCCCAAGATAGTCTCCGTTCCCTACTTGCCGTCCCCGGCAGTTTCCTAACTTTTTCTTCTCTTTGTGTCCATTTCTCGCTGTAGCTATCGTTTCTGTCCTTGTCGTTGCGTAGGTGTGGTGGATACAACAAAGAGCAGCAAGTTTTATACACCAACGTTTGTGTGAGCTCACGGATCATGTGCACCCGCGCACACAGACAACACACACACACACACACATGGACACACACACACACCACACACACACACACACACACACACACACACACACACACACACACACACACACACACACACACACATGACACACACACACACACACACTGGACACACACACACACACAGGACAAACACACACACACACACACACACACACACACACACACACATACATACATATAATATATATATATATATATATATATATATATATATATATATATATATATATATATATATATATATATATATATCGTACGCGTGTAGTATCGCACCACGCGCGCGCACGTGCTTCCGTGCATGAATGCACACGCGGCGTGTGTGTGTGTTCCCTAATGTTGTCGCTTTTCAGGTAGGCTATGGTTGAACAGGAAGTTTCCTGGTGAGACAGATACAGAATCCGCCTGCTCTTTTTAGGCCTATACTAGCTGATAGCGGGAGATTTCTGATTCCCTCACATGTCAGGAAGTATGATCTGGCGGGATATACACACCACCACGCACGCACGCACCACGCACGCACGCACACACACACACACCACACACCACACACCATACAGGACACACAGACACACAGACACACACACACACACACACACACACACACACACACACACACACACACACACACACACGTACGCTCTTCTACCCATCTGGAAATAAAATTCTGATTTGACTTGACTACCCACACTACATCTACCCATCCCCACCCACCTGCATACATGCATACGCACACATGCCTACGCATAAACATGTACGGATGCACACACATACACACATGTATTTACGCA
>CM060323.1:43162010-43172010 GCA_030674155.1 Stramonita haemastoma
TAAGAACGTGTCTTTCTGATAAGATATTGGTTTCTGTAGTGGTAGTGAAGATAATGGTTACTACTGCTGCTGCTGCAGTTATTGTTGTTGTTACTGCTGCTGTTGTTGTTGTTATTGTTGTTGTTACTGTTGTTATTGTTGTTATTGAAGAAATACGTTCGAGTAAAAGCACTCTATGCAGCGTAGGGTGTGGGGTGGGCCTTAGCATTGAAGATACTGGCAGTCAGCCACTGCCTTCATTACAGAGGGTAATCAGCTGCTTTCTTCTGCGCACAGAGAGAGAAAATGGGTTTTCTGTGGGCGGATACCTGCTGTGCTTCCTTCCTTCCACCCATCCACCTGTTGTGTGTGTGTGTGTGTGTGTGTTTGTGTGTGTGTGTGTGTTGTGTATGTGTGTGTGTGGTGTGAGTGCACGCACGCGCGTGCGCTAAAGAAACCGTAGGGGTGCATGAATATCTTGCACAATAACTTATAAAGGACATTTGCGGTCATTTGGTTGTATTAGGCCTTGAAATCATAATCAACTGATCGACTAACATGTGTATACATGTGTGCATTTATGCATGCACGTACGCACGCACGATCGCACGCACGCACTCTCTTCTCTCTCTTCTCTCTCTCTCCTCTCTCTCTCTCTCTCTCTCTCTCTCCTCTCTCTCTCTCTCTCTCTCTCACGCCACCTCCTCACACCACACACACACACACACACACACACACACACATACACACACACACACAAACCCAGCTCGTACACGCAAGTACACCCCCCCCCCTCATCCCCCCCACCAACACCACAACACCACGCTACCGCCCCCACAAACCGCACTTGAAAACTATCATTCACTGCACCTTAGTACTGCAACAGTACAAACTTAATCCTGCAGCAGACATAAAGTGCAGCAACATCAGCACAGCTTTCCTACACGCCCTGCATGGCCTGTCTGTCCTGAGGCTGTCTGTCCGGTCAGTCCCTGATTCATCTCCTCTGGCCGATGATGACCACGACAGCACCGGAAAACTGTGGGTGATTCACCGGGTCAGTCAACTGCAGCATTGGTTTGTCCGTGTAGTGCGGTCATCGGAGTGTGAACATCTCGTTAGAAGACTTTTTTGTTTATCTTTTGCACTCCACTTGCCAGGGGGACAGCCCCGTCTCTTCCGATGAAGGTAGCATGTAGTACGTTTAGCTACAGGTGTTTTCGAGTGCTGTGCAGTTTCTTAGTTATATTACTGGGGTGGGGTCAGGTTAGGTTGGGTCCTTTTTGGGGAGTGGCAGGTGTGATGGGCAGGATGTTGTATTGTCTGGGTGTTAGTCTTGCAAGGACAGTGCTGATAGGATTTGGGGTTTTTGTGAGGACTTAGTTTTCATCAATCTCTATCATCATCATCATCATCATCACATCTTCTTCTTCTTCTTCTTCTTCTTCTCTTCATCCTCCTCCTCCTCCTCCCTTCTTCTTCTTCTTCTTCTTCTTTCTTCTTCTTCTTCTTCTTCTTCTTCTTCTTCTTCTCTCTCTCCTCCTCCTTCTATTTTTTCTTTTTGTTCGTTATTTCTTCTTCTTCTTATCTTCTTCTTCTTCTCCTTTTCTTCTTTTTCATCGTCATCGTCTTTTTCTTCATCATGATCATCTTCTTCTACTTCTTCTTCTTCTGTGTCCTTCACACACAAGAACGTCTTCTGCGTCCATTTTGGGCTGCTCTCCCCTGGGAGAGTGTGTCAGTGTATATTCTCTCCCACTGTGTTCCTTCCTGTTGTGTCTGCCTCTTTGTTTGTTTGCGTTGGTTTTTCTTCATTTGTTTTTGTTTTGTAGAATTTCCCCCATGACAATTTCTTGATGCTGTATTTGTTTGTTTCTTTGCTTTTGTCGTGGAGTTGTATTAGCTTCTCTGAGACGATTTTCTTGTTACTGTGTTTGTTTTCATTGTTAGTTTGTTTGTGAATTAAATTTTGTTTGTTTGTTTGTTTGCTTATTTCTGTCGTAGGAGGTGTATTTGTTTATTACGTTACTTACTTGTTACACTGTTTCTTTGCTTTTGTTTTTGTTGTTTGTTTCCGATGAATGAGTCATGCTCGTTTCCTTGTTTGGATTTTTTGTATTTTGGTTTGGGTTTTTTTATTTTTAGGTGCACCAATGCTGCAAACACGACCTTGACTGATGGTGACGTGATCCAAAACGCATCACTGATCGAACTCTAGTGAAACACCAGGAACAGGGAGGTAGAGAAGAGGGGGAGGAAGGGTTGTGGCCTCGACTAAGATTCATCCCTCACTCCCCTTACCCCACAGGTGAGAATAAGAGGTGGAGGGGGAAGTGTAGGTTCACTCCACCAAACCATTACTTCTCAATTATTAAGCACCACCAAAACCATTTACCCACCCACCCCCTCGCATCCCCACACCCCACACCCACTGATGACACAAGATAAGACCACACACATGCTTCCTCCGCACACACACACACACACACACGCACGCACGCACGCACGCACGCACGCACGCACACACACACACACACACATACACACTCACACATACACACACACACACACACACACCACACACACACACACCACACACACACACACACACACACACACACACGCTTAACACAATCACACACGCTTCCGTGCACACACGCAGACTAGACAGACCCTCCTCCTTCTCCCATTCACTGATCCCTGCGGAACGAACGAACTGTTAGCCTAATAATCCCATTCCTTCAGAAAACACATCCACTTCATTGTCCTCCGCTCTTTTGAAGGCCAAGTCAACTGGAAAGCTAAGTCCACACCGGAAAAGACAACTATGAGTATCCTATCTGACTCAGGGTGTAGTGGGGAGTCTGAACGGGTCTATTCTTCCAGTTGAGCCCACTGAGGGGAGGGAGGGAGGGATGGAAGGAGGGAGGGAGAAAAGACCCGGGGAGGTAGCACAGTGTGAGTGGCAGGATGTGTGTGTCTTTTAGAAATCAAAGGTGTAGACGCAGTAGTCACGCTTTGTGTGCTTGACAGATAGATGAGATCTGAGACCTATCCCTTGTGATGTAGTCCTGTGCACTTTATGACTAAGACCACACACGTACGCGCGCGCGTGTGCGAACACACACAGAGCTCTACAAATGTGCGAATGCGTGCACACACACACCCCGTACGAAAGCACACACACCCACACAACACACACACACACAACACAACACACACACACAACACACACATACAACAACAACACAACAACAACGTGCACGCTGAAAATGCACACACGCTCGCTCGCATCCTCGTCATCGCTCGCTCGCAGCGACAGATAATACATAATACATATATACATTACATACATATTGTATATCATACATAATAAAACATTACATACATACATACATACATACATACATACAAAACATCAAATAGAGAGAAAGACAGAGAAAGAGAGAGAGACAGAGAAGAGAGTTTTGACCTCCCACTAACTCCGCCAGAAATGAAGAAAGAAGGAACCATGAGTTCTAACAACATCCGATTTAAGTCAGGCCCTGACTTCCAACTGCCATAATCATTTTATCTCTGCCCCCCATCACTGTCATTCATTTAGTTAACCACACTGCATGCATGCAGAAACCAGCCACCCGCAGTAGACAAAAAAGACAGAACATGAACTTGTTGGCCCCTGCGTTTTCAAACTACGCAGTTAGCCTAGCCTTGCTCAAGGGAATGGATGGATGCTCTAGTAGAGTGTAATGGTATATATCTCTTCTCCCTTCTTCCCCCCCCCCCCCCCCCCTGCAAAGTGAGTTTGGGGTCAGATTTAGACAGTGTACCGATATGACCTTAGCACTTAAGGGAGAAGGTTGCAACCTTGTTTAGGTCATGTATGTATCTTGAATATTAAGGAAAAAAAATAATAAGCAGTTGAGGATCGCCTGGGTTTTTTTTTTGTTTTGTTTTACAGCTCGCCGTGCCGATTGCTTATGTACAAATTATGAGAAAGTCTGCATCTTTAACAGAAAGGTTCATTGCTTTTGTCGTTAGTCATCATCACCAGTATAGTGTTGATGATCATCGTGATCCGTTGTAATTGTTGTTGCTTTTTTGTTGTTATTATTGCGGTTGTTATCGAAAACGTATACATGAACGCACATGCATGTAAGAATTATATGAGCTGCACGTACAATGTTCACATACATGCACCAGCTCGCACGTGCACGCGCGCGCGCGCGCGCGCACGACACAGACAACACACAGACCACAAGACACAGACACACGACACAACACACACACACACACACACACACACACACACACACACACACAACACACACACACACACACACACACAACACACACCAACCACACAGTGCCTCAAATTTAAATTTAAAAAAAAAGTTTCTGCACAAAATATCCTACAGAAACAAAACAAAACGCACACAGAAACATGTACTCAAGCATCTCACGACCTTTTGTTTACAATGGTGATCACTCCCGAAACAGCAGCAGGAGCATCAAATGTACCCTGTTGACCCTCCCTGACCCTCCTATCCCTCGTGTACCTTCTCCTCCCCTCCCTACCCCCCCCCCCCCCCCTTGCATAGGCAAACTTGTGACGTCACTGCCAATCCCTTTGATCGTGCCGCTCCACAGCTGAAGAAAGTTTTCCTGCTGTAATGAGTCATACTTCCAAGAGGTGGAACTTTGCTGCTTATACGTAATGCATACAGCTGTACCCACCATTGTTTCTTTTGATTTGTTTGAAACCCGAAAGAAACGAATCACAAATCGCATGTATAAATTGTTGTCTGCATGCTGCACGTTTAGTGTTTCTGTCTGGAGAAGATTTGCATGTGGCTGCTTTGTAGTTTGGTAATCTTCATTATCCTCAACTTCCCTTCCTCACCCCCCCCCCCCCCCCTCACCCTCCTTCCCCCTTCCCCACCCTCTTTGTCATCAATCATTTTGATGATTTTGTGTTTTTATAGCATGGTGGGAGTCACCTGTAATGACTTAACAATCTTTTCATGTCGTGTCTATTCTTTGAGCTTCCTTTATGTATTATGAACGTTGACTATTTTGGGACATCTTTTTTGTTGCCGCTTTTGTTGTTATGTTTGGGCCTTATTGTGGCCAGGTTTGAGTCAATGTTGGCGGCAACACAACAGGTTTGCACTGTGGGGAAAGGTCATCTGCGTGGTCCTCTTCTTTCCTTGATCTTTTCACTTCGTGTTTGGTCGTCACCGCTGGCGGTTTAGGCTCCTAATTTGAGGATGTATTTTTGGTCATGTGTGTCAGGGAGTCAGGGAGAGAGGGGCGGGGCGAGAGAGATAGAGATAGAGAGAGAGGGGGAGAGAGAGAGAGAGAGAGAGGGTGAGAGTGTGTGTGTGTGTGTGTGTGTGTGTGTGTGTGTGTGTGTGTGTGTGTGTGCTCTTGCAGAGCGAGTGTGTGCATCAGTGTCGAATGTGTGAGTATTTATACATATGCACGAACATGTTAGTGCGCGTACATTCAATTTACTCAGGAATATGCATGCATGTCTGAAACACGCGTACATTCTGTTCCTGTAAAGTTTAAATGTTGCTCATATTGTTTCATAAAATCTTCCATGCTCCTAAAAGGGATCCACCAAAAAAAATCTTGAATCTTTAATTAATAAGCGTGTCCACGCTGGTTCATGCACTTTTGACAGTCTATGCGCATAGGTTTGTTGCGCATGCACTCTCTCACTGCATGCATATTTACATACATAAGTCTGCCGGTGCGCGCCGGATGATTCAAACATGAACGCGTACGTGTGTTTGTCAATCTTGGCCGTTTTTAAAAGCTGCAGATGGAACAAAAAAAAGAACTGGTTAACCTTTGCTGCTCGTCACGTAATGCCCTGGGCCAAAACGAATGACCTTAAAACAGAGCAAGCTGACTGCCTGTGAGTTATGTCTTGCTGGCTGGTTTCTGTAGCGCGGGTCTGGCCTCCAGGCGGTGAGATCGGTCACACACCTTTTAGATGAGGACCGTGAACTATGGATGAGTCCAGAAGGCCTGTCTTCGTCATGTCTTCTTTGACCCCATTGGCTGAGCTAGTTTTTTTTTTGGTGCTTTTTGTGTGTGTTTATATGTCATGGTTTTATTCGTGTTGTTATTGTCTGTGTGCGTGGGGGGTTGTTTTTGTTTTTGTTTGGTCTTTGTTGTTGTTGATGATGATGTCTTTGTTTTTGTTGTTGCGATCCTCCAGGATTTCGCTGAAGGAGAACGTTGAATGAGACAGACACTGGTTGGAATCCAGACACAGACAGACAGACAGACAGACAACTGACAAACAAGGGGAAAGGGATAAAATTGGGGGGAGGGAGGGGGGACAGACACAGACAGAGGCAGACATAGCCAAGGGAAGGAGACAGAAAAATAAGGAGAAGAGGAAGAGGGAGGAGAGATGGGAGGAGGAGACAGCCACAGAGACAGACAGAAACAGAGAGAAAAAATGTCTGCGCCATAGAAGCCTTAGGTGTTTAATGAATCACCTTGCAGCTCAGAAACTGAACACAATAACTTACAGAAAATTTTCTGTGGACATAGAGTTAATTTCAGACCTATAATCATAAAGCCATGACTGGATATGACTGACGGCAACTGACTGACAGATAGACTGGCTGACTCTGACTGACTGACAGGCAGACTGACAGACAGACTGACTGATTGACTGACCTTCCTTAACTCTGTAAAGTGTCGTTGAAGCGCTGCATTGACACTCTCAGTCAGTGTGTCTGAGGCAAGTTGAACTTTGGTGGAGCCCATCTCTCTCAGGTCACAGATTGCATGCTGGGTATCTTGGTGTCATCCATGTCACTGGCCATAGCTTGACTGACCTGCTCTTCTCGGAAAAATCGTCCGTATTTATTTATTTTATTCTTTTATATCGAGGATAATGGGATAAGCACTCGTGTGCTTTTTTTTTTTTACATCCAGTCCCCGTGTGAATGCAGTTTTGTAAATCTTGTCATCTGTTTCCACCGGCACACAATAGCCTACTCTTACGAAATGTGTTGGGTGTTGTTTGATTTAGATACTCGGAGAAATCCCCGATATAACCGTATAGAGTGGCTCCTAAACTGAACTAAACGTGGCTGATAATATATGGTTTTCTTGTTGTTGCAGTGCTGCTGCTGCTATTGTTATTATTTGTGGTGGTGGTGGTGATGATGGCGATGGTGGTGGTGGTGGTGGTGATGGTGTTGTGGTTGCTACTGCTTTTCAACCTTCCCCAGTTTTTAGCAGTCTTCCAGAATTTGCACTCTGTCTCTGGACTGACTGCTCCGCCCCTTAATTAAAGTGATACACCTTCCCAGCCAGGTAATCATAGTGATGAACACAAATCGTATGACCACAATAATGTTGTTTGTCTTCTTTTCGCAGTGCCTCGGTTTGTTTTACTAGGGTTTGTCACGCAGCCAGTGGCCCCAGAAACTGAACGCGCTGAGTTTAGCCAGACTACGAGAGCTTAGAAATTAAATGTTTGCTCCATCTATACACACTCTCTGTTGTTGTTGTTTTTTTTCATTTGTTTCATTAACATCTCTCTGTCCATATCTGTATTCATCTCTCTTCTCTCCTCTCTCTCTCTCTCTCCTCTCTCTCTCTCTCTCTCTCTCTCTCTCTCTCTCTCTCTCTCTCTCCTCTCTCTCTCCTCACACACACACACACCACACACACACACACACACACACACACACACACACACACACACACACACACACCGCGCGCACCGCGCCGCGCGCGACGCGCCACCCTATCCCCATCCTTTAACTCCTCGAATTCTCTCAATCAGAAAAGAAAGCAAGTAATTACAAACAAAAAAAAACCACCATCAACAACGAGTTACATTAAACCAATCCCCACCAAAACAATCATAACCAGCAAAAAAGAAACAGCACCAAACACCAACCAACAACAACAGCCTAAAAAAAGTGGACACAATCTATAAAAAAAAAAAATAATAATTATTTTTAAATTACAAATAAAGTCCAATCTAATCCAATGATGTTCTTTAGAGCCCCCCAACCGCACTACAAATAAAGTAAGTGAACGGCAGCAAAAAAACAAAACAAACAAAAAATAATTCCTCAAAAATCAGTCAGTGAGACATTGACACTGTCAGGTGGTTGCCACATGATAATAATGTATGACTGCCATGCGCGGTGGCGCTTGTCCCAGTTTTGTCTCTCCTGATCGCGTTTCTTCTCTCCCCTGACTCCAATGCCCCCTCCAAGGCCAGGTCCCAGATTGCGGCCCTTGTTGCTGCAGCCTGCTGTATGCTGCACCTTTGCTGTGCCTTAACCGACCATCTGTCCTTTAACTGGCGCTGAGAGTTTCAGAGACACGAATGTGGAGTAAAGTATTTCGTTATGGTGAATGTTTGTGGTTTAGGGAAGCCAGTCCGGACTTTGTCAGTCTGTGAGAATGCACAGGTCCAGTATGCTGGTTTATGTGGGGTTTAGAGTGTAAATGTGAAAGTGTAGAATATATGTATGTGCATGGAATTACGGACATGCATACACGTATACTGCATGCACTCATGCGCAACACTAGCATGGACTCGAGCACGGGCAAGAAAAAGTACGCACGCATACACCCACACTGAGGACTGGTGTGTGCGTGTTTTCTCATGCAAACATTCATGCATGCATGCCCTCCTACACCTGCATGTGCGCATACATGCACAACACACCTGGCTTGTGCACGCATGCACAACTGCATGTGTGCATACATGCACATCACACACTGGCTTGTGCACGCATGCACACTTATACAATCACGCACGCGCCTATACACAAACAAATACACACATACTCGCACATATGCACCTAACAGCCACATATGTGCATGTGCGCTAAAGTGTATCCACGAATTTCTTCAAGCTAAAAAAACAAAAATGCAGATAATAGCTCCTCTCTGGGTTATTGGCGACCAACTTTTCATGCCATGGTATTTCTCACGTGAGAACAAACGCCTGGTAAAGTACACCAGCAAAACGCTATTTCACTCTGCTCCCCTCTCTCCTGTCTCTGTCTCTCCTCCTCGTGGTATCATTTCATTTCACCGGCACAGCTGAGATTCAGTGCACTTTGGTCTGTGACTAATAATGAAGTTATCTCTCCCTGATAATCTAGGTTAGCTTGCTAGCTGATGAACCCGACCAGATTGGACTGGGTTCGTGAATTACTCAACGAAAGATATGTTTTAAATTATGCAAAGCTGAAATGTGTGGTATGTTACAAAGTTATGTAGAGTATGTCTGATTGAGGAAAGGGTGGAGATTGAAACTAAGTACACTTTGTCATAGTGAAATTTAAATTTTAAAAAAAGGAATGCACAAGCCTTGCGTGTATGCATTAGTCTTTGAAAATGTGATTGATGAAACCAGCTAGAGTGAGAGAAAACATGTGTGAATGTGTGTGTGTGTGCGTGTGTGTGTGTTGGTAAGTGCGTGAGTGTAGCGTGCATGTGTGTGCATGTGTGTGCGTGCGTGTGCACGTATGCAGGCCTGTATGTGTGTGCATGTGTGGCATGCATGAGTGCTGGTATGCGTTCCAGTGAATGCAGTCATATGCAGTACGAGTGTCCACACCTTGGGGGATTTTACTGTTATTTTCTTCTTTTTTTTCCTTTTTTTTTTGAAGGGAGGGAGGGATAATTAAGGTCCTGAAAGAGAGTGGAATAAATTATTCGAACACAAACAAGACCAAAATTCTTTCTGCTCAATAGAAGTACAACAGTCGCAAATTCATCCATACACTCGATCACACGCACGCACGCACGGACGCATTCTCTTCTCTCTCTCTCTCTCTCTTCTCTCTCTCTCCTCTCTCTCTCTCTCTCTCTCCTCTCTCTCTCTCTCTCTCTCTCCCTCTCTCTCTCTCTTTAAAGCAAGGGAAAGAAAGAAGGGGAAAGAAGTGTTCAAACAGAGACATTGAGCGAGAGAGAGAGACAGACAGACAGAAAGACATGGAGCTAGAGACAACGACAG
>CM060323.1:43177010-43184510 GCA_030674155.1 Stramonita haemastoma
CACACATGGTACAGAGGAGACAGTACACTTTAGAAATACACACATAAGAGAGAGAGAGAGAGAGAGAGAGAAGAGAGAGAGAGAGAGAGAGAGAGAGAGAGAGAGAGAGAGAGAGAGAGAGACTTCACCAATCAATTGCAACCAACAATACAACAGACATGGCAAGTATTTTTCAAGTTTTATTTTTTTCAGAATGTATAGACTGAGAAACAACATGTGCAGTAACATCCACAATGTCAAAAGAATACACCACTAGTTTATATCAATATTATCATTAACAGAAAGTACATCAATTATCCTTATACCTAATAACTTCCTACAAATGCACATTTTTTTCATCACTAATGTTTAACCCATTAACCAATTTCCTATTCTCCTGACCTGAATCAATACAGATTAGTGGTTTCACACACACACACACACACACACACACACACACACACACACACACACACACACACACACACAGAGTTTCCTATAACAAACACAATGCTGTAGCTATAAATCCACAGGTGTTGCCAGTTTTGTCCCAACTGGATAGACTGTGTTCTGACACAAAGATCGAGGTTAATACTCATCATGTACCTACACATAAACTAGCATAACTGAAGCATTTTTTGACATCTACTTTACCATCTGCACTTATAATTTAGTTCAGAACTTGTTTTTACATATATGCCTCATTCTAATACAAGTCAACTTTCAATGATCATGTAAAGTGGTTGCATAATAATACTTCAACAGTTTCATAAGTCACATATGAATAACAATACTTGGTAGGGTTGTGTTTTCTTTTATCGAAAATCACAAGTTTTGCATTCAGAATTTCAGTTCATCAAGTCAAGGAGTCCTACATGAAAGCTCAGGGATCACACCGTAGAGCTCAGACCCTGTCAATGGAGATGAGGGAGGGAGGGAGGTGACAGATGGCGGCATACTTTCAAAGTTTGTTGAGGCACAAAAGCTGATGAGGACAAAACAGTTCTGGCACAGCAGTCGTCTCTTCTCCTCGCTAGTCTTGCAGACACAAACTTCCCGTCAAAATAGTCCTTCTCGGGACCAAGTGGACTTCACGGCATCTTGCAGATGATGCAGTAACCCTGCAGAATGAGCAGGGATCATTCACGATTGCAGCTGGAGATTTCTGATGTTGCCATTCCAGCGAAACGTTGACGTTGCTGATTACGAGACGTTGCCGCACGTGGGGGTCAGGTCAGGTCAGGTGCCGCTTGAAGATGGACCTTCTCTGGGCGAGGGAAGGAGCAGACATCTTCAGAGAGCGGGTGACGTCTTCCGGGGCAACGTTTCTTGCAGCGTGACATCATGCCAGTGACGGCTCTTCGGTGACGTCAACAGGAGCGCTGCCATCATTGGTAGGGGGTGATGTGACGTCGTGAGGACGACCGTTCTTGATGATGTGACGTCAGGCGTTCCGACGTTATTGTCCAAGAGGCATGTCAGACATGGACATGGTCCTGAATAACAGAAAAAGAAGATACTTTTTATTTCTTTGATCTTTCAAGAATTTTTTTGAAAGTTATAAAAACAAAAAATACACATAAAAGATTGCCAGATTCTGCCTTTGTAATGAAAATGTTTTTAATACTTTTTCTTTCAGTAACTCTCGGAGTTTATAAAACTTACTTTATCTTGCATGCATAAGCATGCCTTTTGGCATTCAGGGGTTTAACCCTTTTCACTTTGTTTCTCTCAGGGGGGGGGGGGGGAGAGAGAGAGAGAGAGAGAGAGAGAGAGAGAGAGAGAGAGAGTGTGTGTGTGGTGTGTGTGTGTGTGTGTGTGTGTGTGTGTGTGTGTGTGTGTGTGTGTGTGTGTGAGTCTGTCTGTCTGACTGCCTGCCTGCCTAAGTGCATGTGTTCTGCTCTCCTTTCACAACTACCAATGATTCCTTAAAACAAGATAGTTACCTTGGTCAGATCAAGAAGAGGGGTCATGGTGAGCGCCTCAGTCAGGCAGCTCAATGTAGGGGTCCTGCTGGGCACCACCAAACAGCTGTTCCTTGCAGAACTCCGCCACAAGCTCGTCCTCTTTGCTGGCACCATCCACAGGGTACTGCAACACGCAAACAGCAACAACATGAGTACACAGGAAAGACACTAAAGAAGTTTTTTTTTAAACAAACAAACAAACATGAATGAGCTAGTTCTTAAAGGTACTTTGATAGCGTATATGATCTTATTACGGATGTTTTCTGAAAAGGTTTACATTACTGCCCAATAATTGAAGAACTATGGTGGAATTTCCACTGCAAATACATTTATTTTGTGTTATTGAAAGTTGGATTTTTTTCTTAATGATAATATATGAAGATGAACTTTTGTTAAGTTCTGATTGCAAAATTAAGTCTTCAACCTTTGCAAAGAGTTATACAAAATTGAAAAAAAAAGTGCATGAGAGTGCACTTGTATGCAAAGAGTTGGGTGTGTGTGTGTGTGTGTGTGTGTGTGTGTGTGTGTGTGTGCGCGCGTGTATATGGGTGCACCCATGGCGTTTTAGTGTCTGCCTGTAAATCTACTTCATCAATGATGAATCTGTAATCATGCAAGGAGACTGTTAGCTCTAAGAAGAACCACAACAGTAGCAGTAACTCACCCGAACAAGGACGCAGGGGAACCCCATGACAGGGGCCAGGTTGTCACAGCCCGAGAAGAAGAGAGGCGCATCGTCATAGCAGGCAGAGGGGGCCTTCACCACCTTGTTGCAGTTATCATCCACCTCCTCATCCTCCTCATCATCATCATCCTCCTCCTCATCCTCCGACATCATCATCATCATCGTTGTCGTCGTAGAGCTCGCCGCTGCTCTGGCCGCCATCCCTTCTTCAACCACATCTGTGCCGGAGCACACCACGGTTTTGGCCAGTTTGACGTCACAGTCGACAGAGAGCACGCGGATGTTGTGCTCGAGACACACGGCGCGGATGAGGGTGCTCTGGATGGTGGCCGAGGCGTCGGGGTGCGCCAGGAGCGGCATGACGCACAGCATGACGTCATCGGGGCAGGTGCTGAGCACATCCACACTGGCGGTGAGGCTGCAAGTGACGCGGCCCTGGGAGGACGCCTGTTGCAGCACCGCCTTCAGGGCCTCGCCCACCGTCTGTGTGTGGTTGTCCGCGGCGTTGTTGCTGGTGGTGTTGGTTGTAGTGGTGGTGGTTGTGGTGGTGGTGGTAGAGGTGGGGGCGATGCCTGCAGCGGTTGAGGCCGTGGTGGTTTTGCAGACAGCGTTGTTAGGCCTGTGAACAGAGGAAGAGGAAGGGTGCTGGTTAGTCTGACGTTATTACTACCACATTATGGCGTGTGAAGTTATCGTATGGTGCTTTCAATGGTGTGTATTGTGTTAATGTTTAAAAATTGCTGTTTTGTTTTGCTTCTGTCTTGTCTAGTCTGTGTGTGTGTGTGTGTGTGTGTGTGTGTGTGTGGTGTGTGTGTGTGTGTGTGTGTGTGTGTGTGTGTTGCAATTCAAGAAAAACTGTGTGAAAAATTCAAATGCTGAAATTGCTCAATTGTTAACTTGAGAAACGTAAAGTATTATTCCCTGTGATTTCACTCTGATGCATGAATTTCACAACCCATCCACCCCACCCCCTCCCTCCCTTTAACCTCTTACCCCTCTTTCCCATATCTGAACTCGGTATTGATCGATCATACATATGCGCTAAAGTATGTGTGCGCACAAAACCTCGCAATGCAAGAAAGTGCATGTGTGCAGGCGCAGGTACTCTAGCATGCATGCACACATGCACGAGTGCACATCGCCTATCGTGTCTGCATTCATTCACTAGCAGTCAGACAACCAGACACAGCTAGCAACTCTTTAGCGCAGCTCGTGGGATTCCCCTCTGGAACCTGTCCAAGTATCACGTGCTACATCTGCGCAGGGAGCTGGAAATATGCTAATAGTTGGTGCAAAGTCCGGGCAGGCGCCAGCCCAGGTCCCCCTCCCCCCTCCCCTTTCGTATCTTTCCATTCCCCTCACTTTACTGGTTTACGTCTTTGCAAGATATTTTTTTTCTAAATCACCCTCCACCCCCTCCCTCCCTCCCTCTCATCTGTCTCCTTCACCGCAAGACTTTGTTGTCCCCTTTGATGTCAAGTGTTTGCATGCAGTCAGGCATGGGAGGAGAAAATCTTTACCACTAAAACAAAAAAATGAAGAAAGAAAAAGCATTAAAGGCTCTGTCTACTCCTCCCCCCCCCCCCCCCCCCCCCCCCAACAAGCTTTAACATACTGCTCTCTTTGTAAGTAGTCTACGATTTCATGGGAGAGGGGAGCAAAAGACTTTTTAACTGACGACTATGTCTGGGGTTTATTATGCATGCACAATGGTTTCTTTTTATTCTTTCACAGACTGAGCCTGATAATATCAACTGAACCTTTTCGTTTACAGTCACAGTCAGAGTGCACCCCAAGATAAGAGAGCAGCTACTGGTTGTATGGAGCCAGAGAGAGAGAGAGAGAGAGAGAGAGAGAGAGAGAGAGAGAGAGAGAGAGAGAGAGAGAGAGAGAGAGCAATGCCTTCAAAGAGGGCAAGTGGATTTCGGTCACACTTCGTAATCTCCTTCCACCCCCCCCCCCCCCCCTCTCTCTCTTTGCTTCACTTATCGACTACATCCCAACAAGCTTGCTTCAGCTACTGGCGCCTCTTATCAATAACCAGTTGACACTTGGGTGGGGGAGGGGGGGGGGGAGAGAGAGACCGTCTCGGACTTTGGTTCTCTCTTCATCCTCCATCCTCCCCCCCCCCCACCCACCCTTTTGTAATTTCTCTAGCTGACTGACACCCCCCCCCCCCTCCCTTTCACTTTCTCTCTCTCTCCTTTCACGAACCATGAGGACTTCGCAATGTGATGCCCTCGTGTTCCGTGATCTTGACCGACCGACCTTTTTCCCTTCTAGTCACTGGGCCGTTATCTAACGGCACGAGGCAGGGCAACTCTCTACATGTATCTGCCTGCTTATGTATTATACTAGGTCACCTCCACTCTAGCCCACTTTTTCACTTTGTACCTACGTACGTGTGTGTGTGTGTGTGTGTGTGTGTGTGTGTGTGTGTGTGTGTGTGTGTGTGCATGTGTGTGTGCGTGTGGTTGCTTTGCTTACAAGTAAGCTTAGATTTTATTTTATCAAACTTTTTTTTTTCGCATGAGCAATCATTAAAATCTTTTGGCGCAACATTTGCATACATACACAGCGGAAACATAAAAGCATGCATCTTTCTTTTAAATGCAGAAGCACTGCAATTTTGAAGAAAGTGGAAAAAATGCATAGGAGAGAGAGCGAGAGCGAGAGAGAGAGAGAGAGAGAGAGAATTTCTGGAATGGCACCTCTTAAAACTTATAGCCAACCTCTTATCAAAATGCGTAAAAGGCCCCAGCAGGCAAGGTAAGGGGGTACAGAACTCAAGTGCAGAAGGGGGTAGGTATCCTGAACCCACTGACGGTATTCCCACTGTGCTAGCTTCCTTCACCTGCTCTGCCACTCCAGCCCACCCAGTTGAGCTTCTGCCAACTTTCCGCGTGATTGTGCAATTCTAGTGCATTCTGTCATGTGCTGCATACTGCAATGCTATCTTTGAAAAAACAAAAACAAGTGCCTCTTACATCTTTTCAAAAAGCTTATTATTGTTCTTACAGTTTATAACACATTTGACACTCAACGACACTTGAAGCTACTTTCGCAACTTTGAAACAAAGTAACTTATCTAACAAGTTAGCCTTACGAAACAACAAAGCATCAACGCAATTTGATCTTATTTTCTGAAACTGGGGGGGGAAAAAACTTTGCAAAATTCAAAGCCAAGAAAAAAAAATCTACTTACATGTTTTCAGCACTCTCGCTGCAGTCACACACTTCAGGCAGAGTCATTGTGAAGTCGTTGTGAAGTTTGCACACAAAGTACTCCGTGATAAATTCCGTAGTGAAAACGTCCAAGTTCAAGCTAGGCTAGCAGAAGCACAGGTTGGTTGTTTGCTGGTAGGTAGTCTCTCGCAAGTCTGAATCACATGGAGGAGAAACAGCTTTTATATGGCCGACCGAAATAGCAGGAAACACACCTCTGCCTTGATTGGTCGCTTTCTGGCGTGAGGTCGCATAAGCAGCCCTCCCCGTTGGTGACTTGTTTGCAGCAAGTCGGAGATTTTGTACATGCAATGGATTCTAACTGCCCTCAGAATTGTCAGAAAGCAAGTAGTTGTATTGTTCCAGGGACGATTTCTTACAAAAAGGGATGCAAAGTGGAACTAGAAGCAATAAGTCGTCCCCACCCTCGTAAATTCTCCCAAGTTTGAATATGCAAACTAGATCACGAAAAAGAGGCTTCTGTGTCAGAAAGGTGGGAAATCCCGCTAAGCAAGAGAGCAGCGATCGTCACGGTGAGCAGTGGGCTCGTCATATCAGGGTGACTAAGCAATGGCACGAGAAGACAGAACACGCGATTCCTGCAAAGCTACTGGCCTACAGCCTAGCGCTACAAGTGTTGAAAAGATTCGAACTAAACAAGCCTGAACCTGGGACAGTACAGAGGCACACCCTCATAGAAAAGCCTCAATCAGGAGAGAGAGAGAGAGAGAGAGAGAGAGAAGGGGGGTGGGGGAGAGGGATCGGTGCTAGACCTGACCTAAAGAGGCGTTGTTCTGCTGTTGTCCGAGTAAGGAGCTTTTTAGACAGGTAAAAAGACTAAGAGTAGGGCGAATGCTGTACTGGAGACAGCGAAATTGCGAAATGAGAGAGGGTAGGTCGTTCACTGCTTTATTGTCAAGTCTGGCATATATGTTGCAGGCAATTCTTCAGTGGGCAGAATAAGCCTGGGCAGCGGCCAGATGTGTTTCTTGCTACATCTAGCTCTGAGAGATCGATGAACAGATTGTGTTTTATGCTTCTGCCTAACTAACGTCCATTCTCACTATCCCACCCCCCACCCCCCTTAACAAACAAAAACTTATGTAAGTGTGCGTGCCACTGTTGATGGGGATGATGTGACTGCTTTTATTATTATTGATGCTGATACTTTTTTGCTGCTATTATTGTTACTACTCTTGCTCTTACACCTACTATTGCTGCTTCTATCATTGTATTGCTGCTACTACTTTTTATGATACTGCTCCTGTTTCTGTTACTGCTGCTATTATTGGAGGTGCTACTTCTTTCTTCACATGTTAGTTGTGCTCCTGCTTCCACAGAAGCTAACACCACTGCTGCTATTACTGCTACTCACTAATGTTACTGCTGCTATACTGAGGCTACTGTTGGTAGTAATGCTGATGCTACTACTGCTATTACTGCTACTCACTAATGTTACTGCTGCTATACTGAGGCTACTGTTGGTAGTAATGCTGATGCTACTACTGCTATTACTGCTACTCTCTAATGTTACTGCTGCTATACTGAGGCTACTGTTCGTAGTAATGCTGATGCTACTACTGCGGTAACTTCTGCTAACACCATTGCTACAGCTACCAATAACTATCCCTATTACCGCTGCTA
>CM060323.1:43189510-43192010 GCA_030674155.1 Stramonita haemastoma
CTATATTGCTATTTTGATTTGTTCGTTTCGTTCAGTTGTGTAGGCTGAATGAGATTAAGTAAGCATGAAAACTCCGGGAAAGTTAGCAAATGCAATCTGTTATTGGAGATTTAGCAACATGAAGGGAATGACATGGCTTATAAGTAAAATCCTGGTTCTTTTTATTATGCCATATATTTTCTTATGAGTCGTGTCGTTTCGTGTTGTTCTTTCTTCTTTGTTTCTTTGAGCCATAATGACTTCACACCCCTGCCTCTCTAAAGTTAACATAATCATGATAAAACATAAGACAACTAATTATGTAAAGCACAGCAGGTAACAACCCATACACACTAAACATCCGTTCCCAAAGTAACATGATTATGTAGGTGTCGGCCTAAATGGGATTTTGCCTAGATTGGGGCCTGGTACAGAAATTAAAACTTTTTTTTTTACATTTAGGTTTCTTTTCATCTGGTTATGGCAACCACCTGATATTAAGAATGTTGCAATCTCTACATCTATATGCAGATGGGTGGTTACAAATATTCTTTTAGAAAAGGCAAAATGAAGAGGGGTAGGACGAAGAAGAAAAGGAGTATAAAAAAAAATTCTTCTTCTTTTATCAATAAAGGCTGGAAGTTGGTGTTTTCCGTTCAGACAAGTGGGAACAGCTGTTCATTTCGAATATTCAGGGTAGGGCTCCTCCTCGCTAAGCATGTGTGGGTATATGCCTGAAGCTGCTTATCACTGAACTGCCGAAAAGGGGGTGGCTGGGATATTTTTTCTTCTGTTTTTAGGAGCATGCAGACATTGCAGAAATTCCAACGAGAATATTTTGGAGGATCAGTCATTAAAGGACGGGTTCTTGAATGGAATTTAACCTTCTCTCTCTCTCTCTTCTCTCTCTCTCTCTTCTCTCTCTCTCTCTGTCTCTCTCTTCTCTCTCTCTCTCTCTCTCTCTCTCTCTCTCTCTCTCTCTCTCTCTCTCCCTCTCTCCTCCTCTCTCTCTCTCTCTCTCCTCCTCTCTCTCTCTCTCTCTCTTCTCTCTCTCTCCTCTCTCTCTCTCTCTCTCTCTCTCTCTCTCTCTCTCTCTCTCTCTCTCTCTCTCTCTCTCTCTTCTCTCTCTCTCTCATGTGGGATGTAAAAAAAAAAAATTTTAAAGCACAGCAGTGCTTATTCATTATCCTCCAAGAAATAAAAAATGATATTGATTTGATAAGAATTTGATTGATTCTCTCTCTCTCTCTCCTCTCTCTCTCTCTCTCTCTCTCTCTCTCTCTCTCTCTCACTCTCTCTCTCTCTCTCTCTCTCTCTCTCTCTCTCTCTCTCTCTCTCTCTCTCTCTCTCTCTCTCTCTCTCTCTCTCTCTCTCCCTCTCTCTCTCTCCTCTCTCTCCTCTCTCTCTCTCTCTCTCTCTCCTCTCTCTCTCTCTCTCTCTCTCTCTCAGTTGAACTTGATATTAACCAGGCTCTGTATCTAAACTATCTTCATGACCTAGGTGTTCAAAACCTCTAGCTATACATTGCCTATTTTCAATTCATGGAGCAACATCATAGCACAATATAAAGAGGAATTTTCATCAGCAAGTCATTCCCATTAGTTGTAAGTGTATTGTTTTAATTCTGTTGATTGCCAGTCAATGTTACGCTCAGAAATCATCCCTGTAACAGCTGTCTCTTGAATCCAAAGTAGATCCTCTCCAAGAAAAAATGTTTTTGATCTTTTTTAAAATACCCATTACATTCTCTTCTCTGTCAGTTTTACACTTCAAAACAGCCCTTTTGGTCGTTGTTCTTTGAATCCGAGGGAGACCTCGAATCCACAAAAAAAACCACCCTCAATGAGACCAATTATACAGCATTTGATGACTTGACTTGACATGACTTGAAATGATTGACATGACTTGCTACTTGACATGACTTGAAATGATTTGACATGACTTGGCTTGACTTGACATGACTTGAAATGATTTGACATGACTTGAAATGATTTGACATGACTTGGCTTGACTTCGCTTGATTTATTCTTTTCTTTTTATATCGAGGATAATGGAATAAGCACTCTTGTGCTTTTTTTAATCCAGTCCCCGTGTGTATACAGTTTTGTAAATGTCATCTGTTCCCACCGGCACACGATGGCATACTCTTACGAAACGCGCAACAGGATTTAACGTGTGCGCAAGTTGTTCTGCGTGCATTCGCACACGGAGCCTCGGTTTTTAGTCTCATCCGAAGGACTTTTGGGGGAAGAGTGGAGTCAGCACTGATGTTAACTCTACGGGGGAAAAAAAAACCCTCGACCGGGAATGGAACCCGGGTCGTCAAATTGCAAGCGCAATGTTCTGACCACTAGGCTATCCCGTCCGTTCATTTGACGAGCGTTGCACAGGTTGGGCTAGGCTAGGGGTATAGTATGTGTAGGTAAGTCATCGACTGGAATGTTGCGGAGAGGTACCCGGAAAAGCTGGCTCTTTCCTTGTCAGGTAGCGGTTTATTATCATTGCCTTTTCTGCAGGCCGC
>CM060323.1:43199510-43212010 GCA_030674155.1 Stramonita haemastoma
CGTGAGGGACTGGTGTGTGTACTTAGTTTTACCTGTGCAGTCACGCGGCTGAAAGAGAAATGGAGAATAGAAGTTATTATGTTTCAATGTTAAAAACTCTCTTCTCTCTCTCTCTCTCTCCTCCTCTCTCTCCTCTCTCCTCTCTCTCTCTCTCTCTCTCTCTCTCTCTCTCCCTCCCTCTCTCTCTCTCTCTCTCTCTCTCTCCAAAAAAAAAACAACAACCAAACAAAAAAGCCTTTTTCATTACCTTATTATTGTATTTCTGCCTTATTTCTTGTCTGTTATTTGCTACTTGGTATGGTTTCTTGCTCTTGGTAATTGGATTATTATTATTGTTGTTTAGTTATAGGGTTTTTTTGTTTTTTATGTTGATGTTATCCCTGAAAAGGGCGGGGACTAGATGTAAAAAAGCACACGCGTGCTTATTCATTATACTCATTCATTATACTCTAATAAAAGAATCTGCCTTGCCTTGCCTTGTCTTGTCTCTCTCTCCAGCCTACTATTCTCATAAAATGAATACTGAAATATGTTTTCAAACTAATGGTTCGATCACACGACTAGACCGAATAGTCATGTGCTACTAAGTGATAAACCTAAGAATAGAATCTTTTAGTTCGTTTGAATGGCTGGCATTGTGTGTGTGTGTGTGTGGTGTGTGTGTGTGTGTGTGTGTGTGTGTGTTGTGAGTGAGTGAGTGTCTTATGCAAAAATGCATGCCACGCATAGTAACACCCCACCTCACCACCACCACCCTCCCCCCCCCCCTCCTCACCCCACGGTCCCTGTCCAAAACTGAAAGCTCCGAGTATACAGGTACAAACGCACATGACCTTTTTTTCGGTGCACCTGTACCCATGCTATTGTAAGATCTTTAAAGGTAAAGGGTACAAACGCACATGACCTTTTTGTGCTTTGTGGTGCGCCTGTACCCATGCTATTGTACTTTGAGGATTGTTAAGGTACACCCTCAGTGTGAAAATGTCACCGATACATCTGATGAAACTATGGAGAGAAGTTGCACTTGTTTTGTTAGGGTCAGGGCAAGACAGCAGAAACTGGACTGGATCACAGAGTATCACAGGGTAAAGTGTGACACTCGTGCCCTTTCGAGAAGAAACATCAGAAAACAAAGAAGTAAACAAGCATGAACAAAAACAAACAAAAAGCCGTATTTTGACCTCCTGAAGACTCTCAAAACCAACTAAAACCTGCTGTGCTGATTTCGGGCAGTGTCAAAGTTTTATGTAAAATGCTTGGGGGAGGGGGGTTGTTTTGGGGTATTTTTTGTTGTTGTGGGTTTTGTTGTTGTTATTGTTGTTTGGTGGGTATTTTTTGGTTTTGTTTTTTGTGGGGTTTTTTTGAGAGGGGGTTGTTGTTAGGCTTCTTCTTTGAAGCAACTTTACCATCAGTTGTTTTTTTGTTTTGTTTTGTTTTGTTTTTGTTTCACAAGAGGCTATTCTACTGCACGAGTGGAATAGGGCCTATCAGTTCATCATACAACAGGTTCTACACATAGACTGGTATTTGACCAGCCTTAACCCAATAGTCTGGTAAAGCCTCGCATGCAGCATGGTGGCTATTGTTGTAGTGCTGATTGAATTCACGTCCTAGCAGAGATTTCTAGCTATATAGCTGTATTCGTGTTTCTTCAAAACCCACGAAATTATATTATATATATATATATACATATATGTATATATATATATATATATATATATATATATATATATATATATATATTATGTGTGTTTGTCTGTCTGTCTGTCTGTGTCTGTGTGTGTATGTGTGTGTACTCAAAGGGAGGGGGGGGGGTATTAAGGATACAAACAGGCCTGCCCACAGCAAAAGTTGACCTAGCAGATAGGGGAAAAAATGGTCTACTCAATCCTTTGGATGAGACTATAAAACGAGGTCACGTGTGCGAACGCACGCAGAACATCTTGCGCACACGTTAAAACCGTTCCGCCTTTTGGAAGAGTAGGCCACTGTGTGCTGGTGGGAAGGGATGATAACATTTACAAAACACCATGCACACGGGGACTGGATGTAAAAAAATCACTTAAGTGCTTATTTCGTAATCCTCGAAATGAAAGAAAAAATAAGTTAATTAAATAAGTGACGTAGCGGAGAATTGAACCAGTGATTTCAGAACTCTTGGAGCAACAAAAGTCAAAAGCTTTATCTTGGAACCAACCCCTGTCTCTCAGTTTGTTTGTCTTCTGTTTTAAGCTGAAAGGCTACCAGGCCAAGCAGCGCCACTGTTTTTGTTGTTGTTTTTTTAGCTGCACCCACTGTTAATTTCTAGTATGAAACGAAAAGGCAAATTGCTCAGGCGCACGCATGTGTGCGTGCAGACACACACGTACACTCACACAATCTCTCTCTCTCTCTCTCTCTCTCTCTCTCTCTCTCCTCTCTCTCTCTCTCCTCTCCTCTCTCTCTCTGTGCGTGTGTGTGCGCGCGCGCGCGCGCGCGTGTGTGTGTGTGAGAGAGAGAGGAGAGAGAGAGAGAGAGAGAGAGAGATGAAAAAAAGTATCTGAATACTTATCTGTAACCCTTGAAAAATAAAGATTGTTCTCTCTCTCTCTCTCTCTCTCTCTCTCCTCTCTCTCTCTCTCTCTCTCTCTCCTCTCTCTCTCTCTCTCTCTCTCTCTCTCTCTCTATATTCCCTTTTAGAGGGCTTGATTGAAAAAAAAAAGTCGTTGAACTTTATCTACTACCCTCTGTAAACAAAATTTCGTATTTCGTATCTCTCTCCTCCCCTGTCTCTCCTCCAGCTCCCTCCTCCTCCCTTCTCCTTCCCACACCTGCTCTAAAGCAGTAAAAGTGCAGCAGCGGTAAACGCCCCACTGAACAAACACACGACCAGTGGTATAGTATAGGCCCAGACTAGGCCGGCAGTTCCTCCGGTGCACGGACAAACCGGTACGGCAGTGAGTCAGTGACTACTGTGACTCACGCCATTCACAGTCACGACATAGGGTTGTTTTTTTGGTCAGTCCCTCTTTCTGACCACCCCTGTGCACCAATAGAACGGTAATACTAATGGTACCTTGGGTGGCCTCACGATCAACCTGGGGTGGGTTGAGGACTTGTTTTTGATCACGCTCGATCAATGTTGTGGCAGGGTATGTTATCAGTGACTTTTATTAAACAGTGGCACGCTCGTGTGCTGTTGCACATTATATTATGGCTATGTAGACGCATACACACGAGTGTGCTTGCAATGCATGCGCGTACGCGCGCGCGCACACACACGCACGCACACACACACACAGACACACGCGCGCGCACGCGCGCACACACACACACACACCATAGACATAACACGTATGACATGTACTGACAGACACTCAAACACAGAAAGAGAGACAGACAGGTAGAGAGACAGACAGACACCGACAGACAGACACAGACAGACACAGACAGACACAGACAGACAGACACAGACAAACAGACAGACAGACAAACAGACAGAGACAGGATTTGCTCTAACCTTTCAGAGCAGTATCTCTTTTTAGCATATTCTTTGAGTCTATTCTAAACCCCAGGCTATGTGTATTTAACGATACAATCAACAATAATAATTCTTTTTTTTTAATACATACCTATATACATAGATCAGTAAATCAATTGAAAACGAATGACACAAAAACATTTGCGGAGAAACAACACACAAAACGTAATCATCATCATCATGAAGATGGCGGTGGTCTAAAGGTAATGACATCACCCGTGTGTGTCTTCGTGCGGAAATGGAGAAGTCCAGCCAGGTTCCAATTTTAACATTTCCATAATCCATCGAACATTAGTATGATTTACAGGACCTTTAACGTGTATATTTCATCTTCTGCATGCATATATACACACGAAAAAATCAAAGTACTGGCAGATCTGCGCTTTAAAAGTTGGCCCGACAGATCGTAAAAATGTCAGCCCCTGATTCACCAGACTCACCTCGTGAGGATGCCAGAGGCCTGTCGATCTAAATAGCATCCCCACCTTCTGGAAATTCTGTGCTAGGATTTCCCTCTTTTCTATCCCTCTCTTTGTTTCTGCCGTGTTCCTTTTCTTCCTGTCACATACTTCTTGTTTATTTAATGCCTACTTGGTCCATTCTCCTGCCTTTAAAAAAAAAAAAAAAAATTTACAGACAGACTTGAAATATAACAAATCTTTTCCACGCCGCAGTCCAATGTAGGCCTGCTGGGCCTGACTTGTCAGGCGCTTAAAGGCAGCACAACACATTTTGACTATTGTGACAAAGGGCGTTGGTGGCTGTCTGAGCGTTAGACGACGAAAAAGGATTCTCTAGACACGGCAGCCGAGAATCGAACCCACAATTTCAAAGACCCACATGCTCCCAGGTCAAGCCACTCATGGTGCAGTATTGCGTAAGGTGTCCTGACAGAATGTAGACGTATTAATTCAGAATATAGAGAAATACTCAGTAAACGAAGATGGTGGGACGGTTGGCGTACAAACTATGCACTGGTGTTAGGTGGCTTTGAGTATCATGGTTTACGGGAGACAACTCTGTTAATTGTACATTGCATGAAAGTAATGACTAGTAAACCTGAATTCTCTCTCTCTCTCTCTCTCTCTCTCTCTCTTCTCTCTCTCTCTCTCTCTCTCTCCACACACACACACACACACACACACACAGCGTAAAAGTGTGTTCAGGTGTTTCATCCCGAACTTTCATGACTAAGTATCAGCATCCTCTTGGTGCTTCAGAAGCGCAATGGATCGATTGTTCATCTACCATGTGGCCGAAGTTATGTAACAAATACGATTTTAAAAAATAGTTTGTTTGTTATGATGCCTTGACAAAACGGAAAATGGTTTAATCCAGTCTGAATGAGGAGTCCCAACATATCACATCCTACCCATACACCGCCACACCCACCCACCCCCTTTCATCTTCTAGTTTAAGACATGGTCTGGGTGCTAGTCTTTTGGATCAGACTATAAACTGATGCCTCCCATGCAGCAAACATTCGGTGGTGCACACATGCAAAAGAATCTCAGCAACAACAGAATGCGTTGTTCCTGGCAAAATTCTATGAAAAAACCCTACTCTCATAGACAAACCAATAAACCCGCAAACAAGATACACGTGTGTGTGTGTGTGTGTGTGTGTGTGTGTGTGTGTGTGTGTGTGTGTGTGTGTGTGTGTGTGTACAGCAACTGCATGTAAAACATCAACCCTGTTCAGATGAATTTGATTAATAAATCCCCATAGTGATTCTCAATGAGACCTTACATCTTAACTACAATACCCGTGACGATGTCCCATGCTTTCAAACAATGGTACATTGCACAGTATTTTTCCTCTTCCAGATATGGTTTCATGTTCCACTTTTCTGTGAGACTGAGGAAACATACGACATTTTCATGATAGGGCCATGCAGCTTGAAGAAATGACAAAATCTCTCCTTGCCTCAGTTGTTTGTTTTTTCTCTCTGTCATGTGCCGAGACAACACTCCGTCTAATTCTATGTCACACATGCACACTCTTCATTTATAAATTATAAACATACACAGTACTTGAAATGTATTCGTTTTATTCCCAAAGCAAACACTATGATAACAATATTATCTGGAAGCTATTCACAGAGCATACATAGTATGAAATTATTATTTGAAAAGTATTATCTATCCTAATGATAAACCAAACACTATGAAACTAAAAATAAGTGAAAAATCTATCACTTTCTTTTACAAAACATACACAAAAGTTATATTATTTGGAGGCTGGATAGTCTGGTGGTTAGAGTGTTGCGTTCGTGATCTGATGGCGCAAGGATCAATGCTCCATGGAGGCACCTGTTACTCCGGAGTCAGTATCAGTACTGACTCCACTCCCTCAAAAGTCCTTTGGATTAGAGTATAAACTGATGTCCTGCGTACAAACACATGCAAAATATCTTCAGCACATGTTAAGAACTCGTTTCACCTTTCGGAGGAGTAGGCCATTTCATACCCCTAGGCATGGGTGACAAAGAGAATGCATGCGCACAGATGTCGTGTTTACCCTGATGTTGGAATGCAGCTACCTTAATGGTGGATAAAAAACGGTTGCCTACACAAACATCTCACCATTTGTGAATCTCAGAGCTCTAGCTGAGGAACAATTTCTTCTTCTTTTTTTTTAATTTGAAAAAGATTCACTTCATTCACAAAACATATACTATAATGGTATCATAATCTTTAGAATATTCACTTCATTCACAAAACATACACTATAAAGATACATTTTCCAAATTTGTACTTTAGTCACGAGGCTATAACCACTGCAGTGATAAAAAGGAATGCTCAGTTACACGAATACTCCTATAATATTCTGAAAGCGGGAAGGTGGGATAAGAACTCTCTCTCTCTCTCTCTCTCTCTCTCTCTCTCTCTCTCTCTCTCTCTCTCTCTCTCTCTCTCTCTCTCTCTCTCTCTCTCTCTCTCTCTCTCTCTTGTAATGATTAACGTATTTCTCAAGTTGTTTCAGTGTCTTATGCTACTCTGTGTACAATTTGTGCCCTAATTATCAATTCTCTAATCAATTTTTGTTATTCATTCATTTATTTAGTTAGTTACTAAATTTATGTTTAGTCTAAAATGTTGCAAACATTCTAATCAGATGTATGCTAATACCACAAGTGAATGTTATAATCGTTGTGCTTGGAAGTGTTTTCAGGTGCATTCTTGGAAAGGATTGAGAACGAAATTAATGTGTGGGGGGAGGGGGGGGGGATAGCGAGTGTGTGAAATTGTAATGGGTCCGGTGGCCTTCTTCAATAAAATCGTTCAGAGTTCAGAGTTCTCTCTCTTGTAGTTATCATGGGTTGTTTTTTTTTAATCTATATTCGGGGGCAGGATAGCCTCGTGGTTAGAGCATTGAGCTCGCAATCTGCTGGCCCTGATTCACACCACCACCAAGGCACCATTCAAGGGGATTAATCTCCTAGTGTTAACATCAGTACCGACTCCTCTCCCTTGAAAGTCTTTCAGATGAGACTACAAACCGGGGGTTTTCGTGTGCAAAAACACACAGGACATCTTGCATACACACTAAAACCCATTTCACCTTTCGGAAGAGTAAGCCCTTGCGTGCAGGTAGGAATGAATGACAACATTTTTTAAACGCCTGCATAGGGGTCTCATGGTAAGACATTATTCCCGAAGTTGGAATGCGGCTGCTTTGGTGAACCTCAGAGCGCTAGCCGAGAAGGGGAAAATCTAGATTATATTCACAAGCAGGAAAAAAGTCATGTAAGCCCACGCCATACTACAGCTTCTACTACTACTGCTGGTATTACTATTCCTGCTGCTACTGCTGTTGCTGCTGCTTCAGCTGCTGCTGGTGCTGGTAGTACTGATAGAACTTCTTCTCCTGCTGCTAGTGCTACTTCAAGACTGATACAACCAATGCTATTAATGCAACTTCTATACCATCACCCCTTCCATCATAGTTAGTGTCATCAATACACATTTTCTGGATACAATAGATCAATCAACAAAACCAAACCAAATATCCATAAATACTGTGATGCACAAACTGCCAATATACACACACTTCTTTGTGATAAAAAGAAAAAAGTTCAACCAATGTATAATATGGCACAAGTTGGCAGATGTACCAAATCTGGAAACATTTGCAGGCCCAATACACACAAATAAGTCTTAGCTGGTACCAATAACAGTGCCAGTCAGCAAATTAAACTTTGCAACAAACACACACAAACAGCAAAAGAAAAAGGAGGCAAATCCTTTCTTGAAAAGCAAAGCCAGTCCACAAGTGGATTTCAAACAAGGTAGATAGGTAAGGTAGGTTGGGTGGGGAAGGATTAACTCAGTGGTCAGAGCGCTCGCTTTACCCAGCCAATGTTAAGCAGCGTTGAGCGTGGTTAACAAGTGAATGGGTGACGGTTTACGCGCTTTGCTTCAGTTCAGTCCCCCAGTTCACTCAGCTGTAAATGGGTACTTGCCCTCTTTTGGGTCAGGGAAGATAAAGCAGCGAGGGAGGGGAGCAATAAAACAAACTTATTTGGAGGCAATCAATCAAACACACACACACAAAAACTAAAAGCAAAAACAAAGGAGGCAAATCATTTCTTGAAAAGCAAGGCCAATCCACACAAGTCAGTCAGTCTCTCTAACCAAAAGTAATGTCAACCAGTAAGGTGGACTTTGCATAGTTGAAAAGCGAAGCATGCCAGTAAAGCATATAAAATAATAATGATATGTCATTATCAATCTCTTTATACAGCAAAGGCAAACCAAAACACTCACTCTTTTGAAGGGCTAGCCAATCCACAAACCTATTTTAACCTTTATAATCAAAGAAATAGTGATAACGAAAATCTAACTCTGTCATACTGGAAGTAAAAAGAGGGGGCAGGCGGGGAGCCTAGCGGTTAGAACATTGCATTCCCAATATGACAGCCCAGGGAGGGTTTGAACCACCACAGAAACGCCCACTCAAGGGGAGTTTTCCCATGGAGTTAACGTCACTACTGACTCCACTCTCTCTAAAGTCCTTCAGATGAGACTATAAACTGAGACCCCGTGTGCCCACAACATCTTGGGCACACATTAAAACCCATTCTGCTTTTTTGGAAGAGTATGATATATATGCCGGTAAGAAGAACATATTCATGACCAAAAACATCAAATAAAATACAGTCATGATTTCATGTTTAGACAACATCCCTGAAGTTGGAATGCAGCTACATTAACGGTGGGGGAAAACGTTACATATGCAAAAATCTTACCATCAACACACACACACACACACCACACACACACACACACACACACACACACACACACACACACACACACACACACCTACAAGTAAGTAAATAAAGCTTTCAATACTTGGTAAACTTGCCTCCGTCTACTTCAAAACTAAGACCACTGTAACATGGACTGGACTCCACCTGCTTTAATTAACAATCAAGGCAATCTTCAGCGTAGAATGACTGGAAAGAGACTGAACCAGATATATTCATCAGCTTTCCAAATCGGTGAAAGTTGGCGTTGAATCCCTCATGTAACACTCAGTAAAACTACATCACAACTGGTCAAAGTCTGGGCAACAATGACTCTCAGGGGCCAGCTAACCTCACTGACTGCTAAGGAGTAACCCTCACAGCTAAAAACTATCCAGGATCTGATCAAACACGGGATCTCGATATCGCATCTCACGCACAATGTCTGCAGGCGTCCGTCCATGGGAGTCCCTCAGACGGGTGTCGGCACGGCGACGGAGCAGCAGATCTGCCACCTGGACATGCCCGAACTGACAGGCAGCGTGCAGCGCCGTCATCCCTTCAGGCCCGTTCCTGTGGTTGACGTTGACATCGGTCTGAAGAAGCAGTTCAGTTGCCTCCACGTGGCCACCGCGGCATGCTAGGTAGAGTGGCGCGATGCCCAGCCTGTTCTCGTAGTTCACCTCTGCTCCGTGTTTCAGCAGCAGAGCCACAAGGTCAGGGAAGCCTCCTCTGCACGCTTCATGAAGGGGAGACGACCCGTGGGACTCGTGCATTTCAAATTCAGCCCCGTGTGCCAGAAGGCGCCTGGGCATTCTGATGTGGTCGAAATCCCTGCTGATGTGGAACAGGTCGTGCCTGTCTCCGCTCTGGCCACTCATCCTGGCTTTCAGCTGCTGGAACAGAGACACCAACTCTCTGTGGCCCTGGGCCTTGGCCAGCTGAAGTGGCGTGTTTTTATTCTTGTCCTCACACTCAAGGCTCACCCCTTGACACAACAGAACCTTCACTGTCTCTACATCACCGTCTTTTGTGGCAGCGAGGAGACCAGAAGATTTGGAGTCTTCTGGCGGGTGGCCGTACAGATCATGGTGCCTTCTCATGTCTTCTCGAACCTGGGGTGGCATCAGCCCCTTCCTGTTCTGAACCAGAAGAGAAGCCCCGGTCTTCACGACCATGCGGAGGAGTTCAGCATCCCCAGACTTGGCCGCCACGTGCAGCACTGTGTTGCCCAGCTGGTCCCTCTCCTCGCGCTTGGTGTCTGTCAGCAGTCTCAGGACCAGGTACCAGTTCTCCTTGGACACTGCCACCTTGACGGCGTCCTCGGCTACAGTCACAGACACCAGCTTGGATGGAATGGCGAGGGCAGGGTCACCCAGGTAGCAAGACGTGACTGCGCGTGCTTTTTGAGACGGTCTGTCTTCGCTTGGACTTCTGCATCATCGGATTCCAAAAAGGGGAAAGTCATGTTGATGGTTCTGGAGTCGTGCCTGAAGTACAAGCCGCTGAGCTTCATGACAAAGCTCTTCACGGAGAGAAGCACGCTGCTGCCGGGCGGCAGGAGGAAGACACAAGCCAGTATGGAGGTCAGCACTGCCACTGTCAGGTCCATTTCCCGGGTGACGGTCCCGATCATCATTTTCACACACATCTGCGACAGGTGATGAGAAGGATTCCACAGGGACCAGTACAACAGGGGAAGCTTGAACTGCTCGTCCAGAGCCAACACCAGTTTCTTGGTCAAGCCGCTCTGACTCCTGCAGTAGTCAGCAAACTTGTCCACAGCCTCTGAGGAAGCCAGGGAGGGGTGCTGGCTGAGCTCTCTTCCAGCTCCCTTGCTCACGATCAGTTCATGGAGCCTCTCAAACAGCACCGTCCTCTGCACAGTTCTGCTTCTTGGAACCACCAGGACCTTCAAGGATGGCTTTGCCTCTTCATGGAACTTGATGTAGTCCACCATAAACTTGGCATCACACACTCTCAGCAGAATTTCCGTGGCGCCAACCCGAGCCAAACCCAATCCACAGGCATCATAGACTGCTCGGTTAATGAAGCCGCCCTTGGTTTTGTGAAAGAGGACATCCTTCAAGAACTTGTACATCTGCTCCACCTCAAAGAAATTCATATTTTCGCAATAGCCGAGCCGCTTCAGTTCCTTCTGGGTCTCTGGCGAGAAATACAGGTACTTGGTACCTTGTAAGGCCAAGGCCAAAAGACAGGAGAAGGCGCTGCCTTTGTGCTGCTGCCTCAGGACGCGGGAGATGAAAGGCAGGATGGTGTCCACAGAAGGCACGAAGGAACGATGAAGGTTGTAGGGGTCACAGTTCGTGTGGACGATGACCTGGCGGAAGTTGAGGACGGTGGTGTCAGGGCTGTACTCTTTGATGCCCAGGTCCAGCAGCAGGTGAGGCAGGATGGTGACCACCACCAGGCAGCTCCACTCCCGACCCTGCCAGATCTCAGGGGTGTGGTTCAGGAAGGAGGCCAGGTGACTCAGCACGTCGTCCCCTGCACGCAGCTCGTCAAACCCCACCTCCTTCAGCAAGATCCTCTTCGGCCCCTTGCCTTTGGGGCCCACACTTTCCGTACAACTGGGGCACAGTTCGTAGTCGAACAACGGTTCGTAGCCCTTCTGTCTGAAAAACTGCCCACAGAAAATGAGTTGAGTATCACAAGCAGTCCTACCAAACAAACATGCTGCATCAGACCTCTCACCCCACTGCCTGAAACAAACCACGTCAAATATAACTATTGTTCCATCTGAACAGCTGCAAAAAAGAATACAGTTACTGGTGTATCATCTGAACTACTGTATTCCTGAAGATGAAGGTAATAGGCCTATCATGGATGAACTCCAAGTGCTTTCTATGGTAAATAAACCTTCTGTATATGCCAACAGAAAAGCAAGATGTAGCCTAATCAGAAACACTTTCAAAATGCAACTGCCACTGAAGGGTGTATGGAACACAGGCAAGAGAATTTAACCTACTGAACAAGAAAAAGGATTTTTAATACAAATGATATGCTACATCAGCAGCTGTTCATTTACATAGCATCTGCCTACTATAGAAACTCATTTCTAAATTTGGAATGCAGTCTCCCTGTGTACCATTTCTCTTGTATGAAACAAGATGAAAAATTATATGAATACATACTTCCCCAATATTTTCCTGTTGTCCCAAGCTAATTCCTGAAGTCATGTTAGGGTAATTTATTATTTTTAAATCCCACCTATGGTTATGATAAGTCAATGCTGTCACATTGTAGTTTTGTTTCAACGTCCCCGTTTCAATATAAAGGGAATGGGGGGTGTCTATTCTTTTACTTGTGCTGTTCTGTGTGGCTTCTTTTGCTTTAATAGTTCACACTTTTTTCATTTACTTAAAGTAATTCTATAGAGTACTGTTGCGTTATTGCATACAAGAGATGTTTACCACCAACATTTCTTGGTTACTTCCTTGCCAGACTGTGGTAAAGATTAATATTTGAAATGGTCAGTTCAAATGAAGTATCATCCAACTATTCCAGCATTTTTTTTTTTTTTTACTGTTTCTTTTCTTCGTTTCTCAACTAGAGCTCCCAGGTTTACCAGTGGTAAGTTTTTGCATATGTGACCGTTTTTGCCCACTATGACGGTAGCCGCACTCCGACTTCTGGGATGTATGCTGGGTATTTTCATATTTCCGTAACACCCCCACCCCCCAACGCTGGCATGAATTACGGGATCTT
>CM060323.1:43217010-43362010 GCA_030674155.1 Stramonita haemastoma
GTGTGTGTGTGTGTGTGTGGTGTGTGTGTGTGTGTGTGTGATGCTGAGCGCGTGCGCACAGATTGCGTACAGACAGCGTTCGCGTTTTATGACCCAATGTGCACAAGCATGTATGTACTTGCATTGAGAATAATGTGTCAGCGGATGACATAAACAAACTGAACTAAGAGAGGAATGCCTGGGAGAAGAAGGAAGAAAGAAGGAAGAGGGTTTTGGAGTTAACAGTTCTTTTTCCAACACTCAGACAATTATAACCTAATTATTCTTGTTTGTCACAATATGAGCGAAAATGTGTTCCGCTGCTGTAAAGCGCCTGACAAGTCGGGCCCAGCGTATCCAACTTCAACATGGGAGAGAGTTATCTTTTTAGTCTTTTTTTTTTTTTTTTTTTTTGGGGGGGGGGGGGCAGGAGAATAGACCAGGATGCAGAATAGACAAAGGTGGGACAGGGGGAAAGGAACGAGACAGAACAAAGAGAGGACGAAAAGAGGGACTCATTGGGCCTAGTTATATTAGGTGGAGGAAATCGAAAAGAAATGGAAGAGAAAGGCCTTTGTACAATACCTGATATTGCAGAGGAAGCAAGTGGTTCTCATTATGGGGAGAGTGTGTCAGAATGTTCAGGAGTGTTGAACATGAGGATGAGTGCTGTGAACCACGGAAAACAAATAGGCCGGTAGCATCCAACTTATTACGTCTGATGTTATGACGTGCTCCAAAACTTAAATGAATTTTTTTTTTACAAAAAAATACAAAGAAATTCTGCAATATAGTCAAAGACGTTAAAGACATGACAAAACCTACAGCAGAAGAAAATTTTAACATGGGCGTATCATGACTGTCCATTTATGAAAGGTAGTGTAACAATTAGTGATCTCTGGGCTGAATATGCATAATGTATGTTATGTTGTGAAATCATTCCATAATGTGGCAACCGTCATGGAATGATTTTATGATGTTATGATGATCATTGCGTTGCATGTCTTGTTTGAAAGCTGTTTGTTTCATCCCAAGCCGCTGCTCCAATGAGGAAGGGCTTAAAACCTACAGCATTAAATACAAAGTGGGACTGACGTGCTTTCGATGTTTTATAGGAGCTTCGGCTCGTGCAGCACTGCGGTGCTTGACGGGCCGTTCTCTCTTGTTGCTTCAACAGAATTGTTTATTTTTGGGGTGGCCTGAGGCGCTGAAGTGGGAGGAGACTTTCTGTCTTCTGGCTTCTGTCCACAGTCCCTTAAATCGGAGTTCTTCTGCTGGGACTATAATATAATTTCAACAACTTCGATGTTCAGTTTTTCATGTTACGGTTTTGTGCATGTACTCTCTCTTCTCTCTCTCTCTCTCTCTCTCTCTCTCTCTCTCCTCCCTCTCTCTCTCTCTCTCTCTCTCTGGCGGGATAGCCTCGTGGTCAGAACATTGCACTCGCAATTTGACGACCCGGGTTCGGTTCCCGTTCGATGGGATTTTTCCCCTGGAGTTAACATCAGTACTGACTCCACTCTCCCCAAAAGTTCTTCGGATGATATTTTAAACCGAGGCCCCGTGCGAACGTACGCAGAACATCTTGCACACACATTAAACCCTGTTCCGCTTCTTGTAAGAGTAGGCCATTGTGTGCCGGTGGGAACAGATGACAAGATTTACAAACTGCATACACACGGGGATTGGATGTAAAAAAAAAAAAGCACGAGTGTTTATTCCATTATCCTCAATATGAAAAAATATATCTCTGTCCCTCTTAAGTTAGGTTGCCATCGTTAATGATAGTCCTACTCAGGGCAAGGATTGGACGAGAAAAAAAGATATGCCAATACTTATCTTTAGCCCTTGGAAATAAACATTCTCTCTCTCTCTCTCTCTCTCTCTCTTCTCTCTCTCTCTCTCTCTCTCTCCTCTCTCTAGGGGGGCGTGAACTGGAGTGTCATACGTGCACAACGGGCTTTGACACCTCTGCACTTATTTCAAAAGTACCAGGGACTGCTGCAGTACTGCAAGTCGATACTCTGCCAGGAGTCCAATAACGAACCATGCCTTCGGCACCGTTGGTCTTCAGGGGGGCTTGTGGCTGCTTTTACCGATATTCCTGGCCTTCATGTCACGTAGGGCGAAGGAAAAAGCAGCTATGAAATCGCCATGCTGTCACCGCGTCGCCGACTGGACGGTGTAGCCCTTGGGTTACTCCTTACCCTGTTATTTTGGGGTGGGACACTTCTTCAGTGCGGAGATGTGGAGAGGAACCCTGGGCCTGTGCCTCCACGACCTGAAGCCCTGAAGCAGAGCGTGCTGACCAGCGGCGGACGGAGGAGCAGCATGGCCAAGACACGCAGCGCTTCAGACAGTGGCCGTCCATCAGCCTCTCCCCCACCTTCTGCCTAGGATGCTTCTTCCTTTGAAGAACTCAAGGACATGCTGAGGACAATGGACAGTACCATGAATGCCAGGTTTGGTAAGGTGGAGCAAGGCCTTCAGGACCTTAATGATAAGTTTTCAGTCCTCAGGGAGGAGGTGATGGGTCTGCGGGAGGAGGTGAGTGTGCTGCGTGACCAGAATAGCGAGCTGACAAAGACAAACACAAACACGGAACTGATAAACAGGATTGACATGCTGGAGAAAAAGACTGACGATTTGGAAGGAAGATCAAAACGTAACAATTTGATTTTCTATGGCATAGACAGTAAGTCAGGTGAAGCAAAAGAAGACTGTGAAGGAATTATTCAAGACTTACTGACTGACAAACTGGACATGACTCAGAACGTTGACTTTGACAGAGTACATCGACTTGGTAACAAACCAGATGCCCCAATAATTGCCAGATGCACTTTCTATAAGGACAAGCTGCTAATCCTCAGAGAGAAAAGGAGGTTGAAGGGCAGTAATGTCTTTGTCGGTGAGGATTTTTCCTCCAGTGTGGGAGAAATAAGGCAAAAGCTATCCCCCCATCTGAAGAAGGCAAGAAGCGATGGTCAGAAAGCCTTTATGGTTTTTGATCATCTTGTCATTGACAACAAAAAGTTCTTCCTGGATGATCTTGGTCAGCTGAGAGGACCAAGCTAGGAAAATGGCCGGCCCTTTGTTTCGTGCCAATTTTGTCCAGGGGACCCAGATACAGATGAGAAGGGTAGCAAACAATTTGCAACACCGCTTAAGCAACAGTTTGTAAATACTGCACGTGCTCACAAGCCTATTGCCCAGTGCCACAGGCATGGGTTGGCAGATGATGTTGAGCACGTGAAAATCACGAGGGCAAAGCCTGTTGACAAAGCTGACAAGGAGTTTGTGTCATGTGGAAATGAAAGTGTGTTGTCAGTTGTTGATGAAAGGAATGAGAATGAAAGTGTGATGTCAGTTGTTGATGAAATAAATGAGAATGAAAGTGTGATGTCAGTTGTTGATGAAATAAATGAGAATGAAAATGTGATGTCAGATGTTGATGAAAGGAATGAGAATGAAAGTGTGATGTCAGTTGTTGATGAAATAAATGAGAAGGAAAATGTGATGTCATTGTTGATGAAAGGAATGAGAATGAAAGTGTGATGTCAGTTGTTGATGGAGTGTGTGGGTGTGAGGGTGTGTTGTCAGTTGATGAAAGTGTTCAGATGAGTTTTGATGACCCACCCACTATTGAAAATAAGCCTTCTTTTTCTTTTATGTCATGGAATGTAAATGGTTTGTTTTCCAAAATGAGAGATAATGATTTTGTCTCTTTTGTCTGCAGTTTTGATTTTGTGTGTTTAGTTGAGTCCTTTATGGATACAGTCGATTGCAATATTTTTCATGGTTATGATGTTTACTGCAAACCTGCCATAAAATTTTCCAAACAAGGAAGACGTTCTGGTGGCATAGTGTGTTTAATAAAAAGTTGTTTTAGTTCATATGTGAAGATGGTTGATACAAAGTATGTTAATATCTGTGTGTTTCATATGGATAGAAAACTTTTTGGGACACTGAAAGATGTGTTTTATGTTTGTACATATGTTCCACCTGAGGGATCTCCTTTCTATACACACTTTGATCTGAACAATGGAATTCATGAACTTGAAGAATGTTTAACTGATATTTTGTTACAAGATGATGTATATGTGATTCTTTGTGGTGACTTGAATGGCAGAACATCAAACATTTCTTTGAACTCTTCTGGTGATTTAGGTTTAGACATTCAAACCAGTCTCTTATTGCTAGTCGTTGTTCAGAAGATAATTGCTTGAACACTTATGGAAAAATGCTTTTGAATATGTGTACCGCTCTAGATTTATGTATTTTAAATGGTGTATGTAATGGCAACCTTGAAGGTCGCTACACATACATCTCTGATTTTGGAAGCAGCCTAAATGATTATTTTATGTTTTCAAGTGAGCTTTTTTCCCTTGTGTATGATACATGTAAAATGTGTATTGTTGAACGGATCGATTCTGATCATATGCCATTAACATGCAGTGTGGTTTTTCCTAATGAAAATGTATATTTTAGAGATATAGCAGTAGATGATCAGATATTAGAAAAGTTAGTATGGAATAATGAAAATGTTGAACTCTTTAGCCAGCTTCTGAATACAGAACAGTCTCAAACAAGAATTAATAGTGCTATTGATTTAATTGATGTTGATGTAAGCAGTGCACTTGAGGTATTTAATAAATGTATGCAAGAATGTGCAGAGTGTATGAAGATGTCTGTTCATGTTAATAGAAATAATAGTAAACAATGCAATGACTGGTTTGATCAGGAATGTAGAATTAATAGGAAGAATGTCAGGAGAATGTTACGTAAATATCGCCGAACCAAAAATGTTAAAGATCGTCACGAATATAGAAAATGTAGACGTGAGTATAAAAAATTTATTGGATAGAAAACGAAAACAGTATAATCAGGCGTTATTATCTAATCTTGTTAACGCAATTCGAGATCAAAGAGAGTTTTGGAGTAATGTTAAAAAAGCGTCTTTTAAAAGAAAGCAACCTAGAAATGAAATAAGTCTTGATGTTTGGTTTCACCATTTTCAAACCCTTTTAGAAAAAAGGAGACAACCACTGAAAACTTACTCGTAGATATTGAAAGTGATGGGGACGATGACTACATCAATCGTCCAATTTCCAGAGAAGAAGTCCTTTGTGCACTGAGAAAGTTAAAATCTGGTAAAGCTCCTGGGCCTGATGGTATTATCAGTGAAAAATATATAAGAATTCAAATGATCAGGTTGTACTGTTTTTTGTGGCTTTTTTCAATGCTTTATTTGATAGGGGTATCTATCCTCAGAGCTGGACTGAATCCATTGTTTTACCTCTGTTTAAAAAGGGTGATCTTAATAATCCAAATAATTATCGTGGTATATCTTTGAGTAACATAAGTAGCCAATTGTTTAGTACTATCATAAATGGTAGAAATACAGGAATGGGTAGAATATAATAACATCACTGGTGATCATCAGGCGGGTTTTAAAAAGGCTATTCCACTGTTGACCATATGTTTGCACTTCTCGCATTGGTACAAAAACAATTTTCCTTGAAAAGAAAACTCTATGTAGCTTTCATTGATTTTGAAAAAGTGTTGGATACTGTTAATAGACATCTGTTATGGCCTATATTGTTGAAAAATGGAGTCAAAGGTAAATTATATAAATGTATACAAAGCATGTATGACACTGTGAAATGTAGAGTTAGAAGTGGTGCACAACTGACAGACTGTATTAATTGTACAACCGGGTAAAGCAAGGTGATGTATGTAGCCCTGTTCTATTTTCCCTTTTTATCAATGAACTTGCTGTGAATGTTATTGCTAATGGTAGACATGGTGCCACAAATTTCTTATGATGATTTGGAATTGTTTATTCTTTTGCTGGCAGATGACGTTGTATTGTTATGGAAACTGTTGTCAGTTTACAGACCCAACTGAATAACTTGCAGCCTGCTGTCTCTTCTCTTCAGCTTAAAGTAAATATGACTAAAAGTAATATCATTGTGTTCAGGAAAGGAGGTTACTTGAGTGTGAGAGAAAGATGGGTGTATGGTGATACTATTATGCCAGTTGTCAATGTTTATAAGTATTTAGGAATTCATTTTAGCATGCGTTTAAGCTTTGTTTCTGCTTGTAAAGATCTCTCACATAAGGCAAAACATGCATTGATATGTATCATGAAACGGCTATCTTCTTTACAAAATACATCTTTAAAGTTATTCCTAAAATTATTTGATGCTCAATTCAACCTATTGCACAGTATGGATCTGAACTATGGGGTTTAAGTAATGCAGCTAGTCAGTGTGAGTCCTTGCATTTGTATGCTTTGAAAAGATTTTTATGTGTCGAAAGGCGTACTCCTAATGATTTTGTCTATGGGAAACGAATAGATATCCAATTTACATAAATTCTGCTATTCAAACCATACGTTATTGGCTTTAGACTTTTACAAATGGACGAAGCAAGAATTCCTTTAAGGGCTTACAAAATGTTGTACGAATTAGATATTACAGGAAAAAAATAACTGGGTTACTGATGTGCGTGTCTGTCTATGTAAACATGGATTTGGTGATGTTTGGCTGAATCAAGGTGTTGGTAGTGTAAGCAGTTTTGTTCATTTTTTACGTCAACGTTTGATTGATAGTAAATGGCAAGACTGGGATGATCACATTCAAAGTAGTGAACGATTTAGTCTGTACAGAACTTTTTCCAGTTCACATGAATTGAAATTATATTTGACTCTTGATAAGGATTTACACTTGAAATATGTAATGACTAGATTTAGATTAGGTGTGTCTGATTTGACAACGCATTACTTTAGATATAAAGACTTTAACGATAGTGATTTGATTTGTCCCATTATGCAAAACAGATAGGGAAGATGAAGTTCACTTTGTACTAATGCTGTCCAGCTATCAGGATATTAGACAGAAATATATATTGCCAAAATATTACTTACAACCATGTGTTTTCAAACTAAGTTTACTTATGTCATCTGTTCGACACAAGGATGTATGGAATTTGTCTCTTTTTCTGTTAAAGGCGTTTAGTTGAGGGAAATCGCCACATCATAGTCATGATTCTTGTCACAAACCTATTATAACCAAATTATTGTTTTGTTTATGGGATATTTATCGTTTTTTTCATGTGTATGTTTTGTTCACTATTCCCTCATGAGGGGCTATGGCCTAATGAATAAAACATCCGAATCCGAATCTCTCTCTCTCTCTCTCTCCTCTCTCTCTCTCTCTCTCTCTCATACACACACACACACAGAGAATTTTTAGATGGCTTGATGACCCCCCCCCCCCCCCCCCCTCCAAATTTTTTTGATTGAGTATGCCATCTGGAAATATTAAATAAAAAAAAAAAAAAAGTTTGACGTTGACACAAAAATATCCTTGTTTCTCTTTTCTATTTAATTTGTCTACCTATTTCTCTGTATGCGTTCTTTACTTTGCTCTGCGGCGTCTATGTCTACATTAGCCTACAGGCCGTCATGTACACTTAGCTATCCTACAGGTTGTGTAAAGGAAGACAACTCTGCTTAGTTTTCGATCTAGACAGCCCATAGGCTAAATAGCTGATTTAGCATAAGCCTAACGCTCATTTTGAGAAAATACACTGGACACACATGTTTAGTTCACGTTCAGTCCCTAAATGGGATGGCTCCTCTGGGACTTGATATAATCTCTCCATCTAGGCACAAGACCGCATATCAGACGACAGGAAAGTGAGTCGCTTGATATAAGCCAATCAGAAGACTGATAAGAAAGCAACGCGCGAAAACTGGAGGCGAAGGTCGTGTTGGGTCGTGAGTAGACCTAAAGCAGACGCATTACAATAGGCTAGGTTTAGCCAAACTGTGCAACTCTGCAAAGTGTACCTGGTTGGGAAACGGGTGTTTTTGACCTGAAGAAGTGGGCAGTATGGCAGACGACTGGGAAAATGGCGTAAGTGTGAAATAAACATTTACATGGTCGACAGATTCAAAATGTCAAAGTCTAGACCTTTTAGCCTACGAGAGAAATCTCGTCAGGTAACACCCTGACCATGTTGAAAATTCGAACATTCATTTGGCTAGACACGTGGTTCTCTACAGTTATGGAACCGGTGAAAATATTGATTAGGTAAAGGTAGAGACGTTAGGCACTGAATTTATTTTTGTAGAATGAGACGAAAGTAAAAGATATGAGGTGCCGCTAAGCGTAAAACCGGAGCTTTCAGGTGTACTAGTCAGAGCAGAGACGGCAGTTGTCACTAACTCTGGTTTACTTGACGGCCAGTTTCTAGATCTACAAGTATATTTTCCCCCTGCCCTAATGATGGGCAGGCGGTTTTGGAGAGCTTGTTTTTCGTACTAAAGTTTGGAAGCCAAGGTGCAGCTTGCCATCGATGCAGATTAAAGGATAAAAGTTCGTGAAGAGTTAAATGTGACGGGTTGATAGGGGCCTAGATTGATTGTACTGCACAGGCTGGTTTGTGGTGCTTTTTTAAATGCCAGGAGAACAAAATGATATTGGTTACCAAGGGCAGGGGGGGGGGGGGGGGGGGTTAAGAATTTGGCAATGCATCTGGGTTTCATCTGTTCCCTTTTTTTTTTTCCTTTTTTTTTTTAACTCAGTAATTGGAAATCGTGCTTTATTGTATTGTAAGCTTGGTATTGAAAAGGCAACAACTTGTCTGCTTTTGTTAATTCCTCAGCTAGGCTAAAGCTTTACCAATACTGACAATATGAACTTTTGCATATGCTACCATTTGTGTACCATTAAGGTAGCCGCATTCCAACTTCAGAATCTGAATTTTATGAGTAACTAGCCATAGGTAAGGAATTAAGTAGTACATTATTTCTTGAAGTCAGTTATGTTTTCTGGGTTTGATTCCCAGCCATGACAGTTTGACCAAAAAATTTAACTAAACATCAAAGGATAAGACTAAAAACCAAGGCCAGTGTGCAAAAAGCATACAGAACATCTTACGCACATGTAAAAAACCCATTCAGCCTTTCCAAAAAGTAAGCCATTGTGTGCCAATAGGAACAGATGACCTTCCCCCCCCCCCCCCCCAAAAAAAAAGTAATAATGAAAACCCAGCATACAAACAGTTGTGTTTAGACACCACCCCCAGTCAGAATGGGGCTACCTAAATTGGGAGGGAACCAGGGAGTCTGTATACAAAAATCTCACCAGTGGTGAATCCAGCTCTAACCCAGGAATGACCACCACCCCCCCCCTCCCCCCCAAAAAAAATCAACACTAACAGCATAATTATGTGGATTATGTTAAAGTTGAAGTGACTCAAAAAAATGGCTCTTGAAAGTCCAGTAAGTGCCTTTCACATCACTATCTGGCTTTATTTGAAAAACTTTTGAGGAAGTTTAGTCATTAAGATTTTAAAACTGAATTAAAAAGAAAATGGGATTTTCTACAATAAATGAATTATATTGTATATTTGAAAGGGGGGGGGGGCTCAGCTAGAGCTCAGAAGTTTACCTATGGTGAGATTTTGCATGCATTATAATTATGTGTATGCTACTGTTTTTACCCACTCTGAAGGTAGCTGCATTATGACTGGGGGTATATACTGGGTATGATTGTTTCTGTAACCCACAGAATGCTGACATGAATTACAGGATTTTAAACATGCATATTTGATCTTTTCTATATACTACATAAAAGGAATTTAAGACACTGGCGGGTCTGCACTTGGGAGATCTTCATTAAAAAAAAACCTTGCTCTTAATTCCCCAGTCGCTGCCAAGATTCAATCCCATGACTTCATGTACCCATGGGATTAAAGTTGGTCTTTAACCACTCGACTATAGCATCCATTATTAAAGTTAAAGTCTGTCCCGAGCCTTAAGGCTTATCAGGCCGGTGCTTATCTCGGTTTCTGTGGCGTTAAGCAACTGAGAGTCATAGACTCTCCCCTGGATAGGACGCCAGTCTATCGCAGGGTTAACCCCCAACACAAGGTTGGTACCCCTTTTACACCTGGGTGGGGTGAGAAAATAGCCATAAAGTGCCTTTTCCAAGGGCACAACACCATTGCCGAAAGCTGGGATCGAACCTGCAATCTTTAGATTATGAGTCCAATGCCCTAACCACTAGACTACAGCGGCGGCTAGCATCCATTATATTGTATATATATATAGAGAGAGAGAGGGAGAATACCAGATTATCTAATACCGTTACATGTGTCAGCTTATGAAAATTGTTTCTGTGTGCAGCCATCTCCAAATGGTGTTGGGTGAGTACATTCATTTTTTATGTTGATTTGTGTGTGGTTATTACTTTTAGGCATGATGAATCTTAAGATTCTAAATAGACCTCTCTCCCCTCCCCCCCCCCAATTCCTCTCTTAAGAACTTTGGGGATTACCTGCAGTGATATTTTTGTACATTATATCCAGTTACGCCCACCATGAAGGTAGCTGCATCAGGACTTTACGGATGTCTATACACCAGTGTGCAGATGCTTTTACAAAATTTTGCCATACTTTCCTACTGCATGCAATGGCCCACTCTTCTAAATGGTGGAGCGGGTAACATGTACAAGATATTCTGCTTGCATTCACACATGAGACCTAGAAAGTCTCGTCCAAAGGACTTTCAGGGGAGCAGAGCCTGAACTGATGTTAACACCACAGGACCCGGCTGTCCTGCCCCCAGAGTTTATTTTGAACAGAACACTGAACAGACATGACGGCCATATTGGCTTTGCATCAGTAAGGTGCACAAAAAAAAAATCGCGCAACGAAGATCTTTAGTAACTCTTTAAGGCAGCTTATTTGTGTTGAAAAAGATTGCCATATTTATAGTTGCAGATCTTTTTTTTTAATAACCTTTTTTTTTTTTTTTTTTGTCTTGAAACAGGGCGTTACAATCCAAGCTCAGGGGATATGGACGTGGGGGTGGTTTCCAGGAACTAAGGAACAAGGCCAAGACAAACGGCTTTGAACACGCTGCCGAATCATTCCAGAACAAGTTTAATGGTTCTGCTGCTAATCCTTCATCGGGATATGGACAGGGAGGAATGGGGGTTTCTGGGGGATCTTCAGTGAAGGAAACTACAGGAACTAATAGCGGTTTGGATGACGATTGGAACGAAGCTCCTGCAAGCTTTGGGAAAAAAGAAGGGGGATTTGGGGGATTTGGCCGATCTGCTGAACGCTACGGTGGTGGTAATGATACACGGGATTTTGAATCGTATACCCCCTTTGGTTGGGTTGGGGTGGGTCTTTTTTAGTGATCAATTGTAGAAAAGTGAAGTCTGAAAACAAAGTAGAAAAATGTAAACAGGCAAAAGCCTTCACCTTTTCACCATTAAAGTTGGGAAGGAGCATAAAGACGGAGTCAGAACTGTTAACTTTTTACCTTTACTGTGATTTTACTATTGTCCCAAGTCCAGTTGTATTTATAACTGAAACCATTTTGTCTTTTTTCCTCTAACTTCCCCCCCTCCCCTTTTTTTTTAAATCAAAAAAAAATTCTTGGGTGCATGCTTGGAAATGTTTGATAGAAACAATATCAGCCCCTTCTTCAAAAAGTTCCATGTTAATTTTACTGACTATTTTTCAGTTTCTGTCATGTCAGTACAGTTCATCATTAGTTTTTGTTTTGGTTTTGTTTTTAAGAGAAATAGAATGTCCTTGTATCTGTGTTGAATTAGGCTAGAGAGCACAGCATCTTTATAACTTCATAGGAGTACATTGTGTTGGGTTTTTTCCCATTTCTGAATGCTTGTTTTTATGATGGTAAATGACTTTGTTTTAAATATATAGAATTGTTTTGAATATGGTGAAAAAGTCTGTGTGGATGCAGGGGAGAAGTGTTCAATGAGTTTGTGTGGGTGGGGTTAAATGCTTTACAGTATTCTATTTATGCAATAGTCTTTTCAAAATTTCATCTTTTTATCTTGCTTCAAAATAGTGGAAGGAAATCTGTTTCTTTAAATCTAAGATTTTTATTCATATTCAGTGTTCAACCTTACTATGGGATGAAGCTGGGCAATTAGTGTAAACCAAAAGATGACCAGTGACCCACCAGATTAAAATACAAAACAATGTGTAATTAACATAAATGTATATTTACACATTATTCAGTAATGCATGTATATTGTAATAGAACTGAGGTTAAAAAGAAATGGTGGTAGCAAAAACTGGTTTATATATGAAAGTCTTCCATGACATGTTCTTTAATCAAAGCTGTTGTCAAAATGTTTCTTCATGATTGAGACATGTCAGTATAGTCAGATCATGTTTTGAGTGTTTTGATATGTGGCAGAGATTTTTTTAATGCAGTTTTCAACCTTAAAAATTTTTTTTATTTAAAATAAATATGTAACACATTTTTGGTTATTGCAGGTAACTCTTGCTATAAATGTGGGAAGACTGGCCACATCAGCCTAGAGTGTACCCGGGGAGACAGAAGCAACAACAGCAGAGGTGGGGGCTGTCGGAAATGCGGGGAGGATGGACATTTTGCCAGGGACTGCCCCAGTGGGAGGAGGAGGCAGCAGCAGCAGAGGTTGCCACAAGTGTGGAGAGGAGGGACACTTTGCCAGAGAATGTCCCAATGGGGAGGGAGGAGGGGTGGGGGCGGTGATCGCAGTTGCCGTAAATGTGGAGAAGAGGGCCACTTTGCTCGAGACTGTCCCTCGGAAGGTGGGAAGCCCAGAGGGTGTTTCAAGTGCGGGGAGAGCGGGCACATGGCCCGTGAATGTCCCAACGAAGGGGAGGGTGGTGGGGGCAGTAGAAACAGCGGGTCAGGGTGCCGCAGATGTGGGGAGGAGGGACACTTCGCCAAGGAGTGCCCCAACAAAGGGGAAGGAGGTAAGATCAAGCATGAGCAGTTATACACACCAACACACAACACAATACAAATAGCCTTTCTTTTTTTTCTTTCTCTCTTTTTTTTAGGCGAGAAAAAGTTGTATGAATCTATTGCCTCGTTTTTCCTTTAGCATTGGCTTGGAATTATGATAGTGCATATGATGGCAGTATGACAGTTATTTTTCCATTAATAACTTTTGCTTGTATTGTACAACAAGATAGCTTCTTCACTGTTGTTAGATACGTAGATTGTATGTTCGTTAGTAGTGTTGTGTTTATTCTTGATTCAAGAATGACTGGTAAGTATTGTAGTGTGTGTGCTGTTGAGTCTATATATTTCAACACTTGATCATGAGATGTTGGAAATGGGTATTTTATGTGTTTTTAGTCACAGTTCAGATATTCTGATGGCATTTAAGCTTAGTGTTTGCCATGGAGATGTGTTGATGTATTGTGCCTACAACTTGTGTTTATGTTAATTTCTATGAACTTTGTGTTGCATTAATTTATGCACTTTGTGTCTTGCATTAATTTCTATGTCAACTTTGTGTCTTGGCGTAATTTCCATGCCAGTCATGTTCCTATCAGTCATTGACAGTTTGTCACAATGTGATGCGGGGTACATATGTTCCCTGGGTATTTTTTTTTTTGTCAGTTGTGTGCAGCTGTGACAGAATAAAGAGTAGAGTTATAGCTGGGCTTGTTTTGGTGAAAATGGATTCTAGTGTGATGTTGTGTGCAGGTGGTAAAGGAGGCTGTCACCGGTGTGGAGAGGAGGGACACTTTGTCCGGGAATGTCCAAAACCTCCTGCTGATGGTGAGCTGAATGAACAACTCCTTCTCCTCTCCCTTCCTCTTGTTAGATTGTAGTTATATGTGGTAAGCTAGTGTTTTTAAGAGAAAAAAAATTATGCACACACCAAAAAGAGAATTAGTTGGTTTTATACTTGGACAATGTTTGATTGCATTTGCACAATTTTTAGAGCATATTTTTCTTGGCTGTTTGATTTTCTTTATATGGGAAAAAACAAAATTATTTTTAGGCCTCCTACTGCATTTTCTTGAATTCTACTTCAGAGATCACAACCGCTAATAGGCAGAAAGAGGATATGAGATCAATCTTACCTTGACTTCATGTGGAAAAAAGGTATCTGGTGTACATGATCCACGTGAAACAAAAATAAGGAACAAAATGGAAAAAAACTGCGCACTGTTCTGTTTCCATTCTTTTCATCTTTGTCTTCTTCCTCAAGACTATAAATAAAATATGAATGAATCCTGTTCTGGTTCTTTTTGATGTGCTTGTTCATTTGCATAATGGTCTTCAGTGTCTGAACCCTTTGTTGTTCCATCACTTCATGCAACAGCACTAGTCTTCGGCAGCCCAACATATTGGTGTGTCTGGAAATTCCGCACATGCTGCTCATTTGAGATTCCCAGTACTAAATTGTGTCTCTTTGTTCACTCTATTGTAGGGTCAGTTAGTGTACCACTAGCACAAGCAAACTGACTCTTGCCATGAGAAAAGACTTTAAACTATCTAGTGTGGTTGTATACATTTGATATAATAGTGATAGAACATGGGCTTTTTCCAATTTTAATAGTTACGGTATGCCTAGAGGCTACTCCAGCATTGTCTATCTAACCAGTGCAGTGAGAACACGATATATTTTTCTTAACTTTAACCAGTACACAGTAGCTGTGAACACTTTATAGTACTGAGTTACTTTCTACTCCAATGTACACTTTTCAGAATGCAAAATGGCTTTTTGTTATCTCTAGGAGAGCAAATAAGTCTTATCTTATATTTATGCCTTTTTGTTTTTACATGTATGTATGTATGTATGTAATTTGCATATTCATTTATTGTATTGACTGTTTGCATTGTGTGGGGGCTCTTCTAGATTAGTAATTCCCCGTCTCAAACTTTTGTGCCAGAAATTTGATCAGGTGACATTTGTTTCCTAAACACCTTTTCTCATATTCATTTTTGCTAAGTATGAAAAGTGCATGAATTCATATTTACAACATAGTAACTTTATTGTATGACCCACCAAGATGAAATTAGCCAACTAAATCTTAAGAAATGTTCAGGTTATTTCCAGTTCATTTTCTGTTTAGTGTGCTTAATATAGTACAGTGTCTTTGTTTATATATTAAATTTGGCGAGTACATTTACAAAACTGGCTGAAAATATACAAGTGAGGCTTATTACAACCAGCAGGAATACATACATTAACCATACACTCTGCTTTTCCCACCTACATGCCCGCGCAAATGAAAATGCTTCCACTCTGATGTACAGATGAGAAACCGAGAGAGTTGTACATCCCCCCTGAGGTGGATGAGAGCCTGCTGTTCAAGAACAGCATTCACCAGGGCATCAACTTTGACAAGTACGACTGCATCGAGGTGTTGGTGACAGGCAACAACCGCACCCCGCCCATCAGCACCTTTGAAGAGGCGGGGCTGCTGCCCACCTTTCTGGACAATGTCAAACTGTCGGGATACACCAAACCCACCCCCATCCAGAAAAATGCCATCCCCGCCATTCTGGCGGGCCGAGATCTGATGGGATGTGCTCAGACTGGCTCGGGGAAAAACTGTATGTTGACTGTATTTTCTTTTATAACTATTTTTCTTTTTCATCCATGTGTGAGGCTGTGTTCTGTGGTTGCGTACTTGTTCATGCTTGTGGATGAGAAAGAGAATATGCACACCTTTTGCTAGCTAATTTCTTCAGGGTTTTTTTTTGTTTTTTTTTAATTTTCTGTCTGTTGTTTAAAGAAAACTATCACTGAGAAAGGGTTTGCGTAAGCACAGAGACAGGACTCCTAGTATTATATAGAAAAAAGTTCATTTTTTTGACAGGGTCTTGATTTTTAAAAAAAAAAAACCAAAACAGATTTGGAAGTTGGCGAAGAAAGGAATTTTTAATAATAGTCGAGGTGAGAGAACATTAAACTCTGACTTTCTTTATCAGAACCAAACAGTGATTTTATGCAGTATTAGTTACTGCAACACTTTTATCAACATAAAAACATGTGAAAATAGGCAGTTAAATGGTTTCCAGTCATAGAATGCAGAAAAGCTATGTCAGTAAATGATAACAAAATGTGGAGATGGCTGTTAGAATGACGTGTTAAACTTACAGATATTGTGTAAACCCTTGTTTTTGGATATTATAACAAATATGTAATAAAAATCAAATGGTGGGAGTGTGCTTTATTTTTTCTTTTTTTTTTTTTCCAGGCAGCCTTCCTGTTGCCAGTCCTGACGGGCATGTTGAACCGAGGACTGGAGTGCAGCTCCTTCAGCCTGGAGAAGACGCCCCAGGCTGTGATCGTGGCCCCCACGAGGGAGCTGGTGTTCCAGATCTACTGCGAGTCCCTCAAGTTTGCGCAGAGCACTGCGGTGCAGACAGCGGTGGTGTATGGGGGCACTGACCGCCGCAGTCAGAGGACACGCCTCCTGAAGGGAGCTAACCTGGTGGTGGGCACACCTGGCCGTCTGCTGGATTTTATCAGAGACAGTACGGTAAGGAGGGAGGAATGAGCGAGCGAAGCTGATCCTTGGTATAAAAGAATAAATATATAAATAAATAAAAAATGAATAAAAGAATATAAGGCAATTATTTTGAGTAGTAAAGCTGTCTGTGATGTAAAACTAACTATAGTCTTTGATGTATAACTGACTATAGTCTATGGTGTAAAACTGACTATAGTAATTTAGTGTTGAGCATGTTAAACTTACGGAAATTGAATCAAGTAAACCTTGTTTTTGGATAACATAATATTAATTTTGAGTTGAAAAGCTGTCTGTGATGTAAAACTGACTATAGTCATTCAGTTATTTTAGACCATGTGATGTAAAACTGACTATAGTCTATGATGTAAAACTGACTATAGTCTATGATGTAAAACTGACTATAGTCTATGATGTAAAATTGACTATAGTAATTCAGTCTTTAATATATTAAACTTACAGAAATTGAATTGTGTAATATCTTGTTTTTGGATACTGTAATAAATATTAATTTTGAGTAGAAAAGCCATCTGTGATGTAAAACTGTCTATAGTCATTCAGTTAATTTATACCATGTGAACACATACAGGTATCCAGTTTTGAAATCTCTTGTTTTGAAATTTCAGACTTGCGAATGGTGTCTTGGTTTATAAACATGAGAAAAGCCAAGGAATTAGTGGCTGTAGGGGAGACGAAATCAGTTTTGATACTTGCCAAAAACAGTCATAGTACAGTTCTTCATTTTGCAATGAATTTGGGACAGTGATCTTTTTCAGAATTGTGGATATGTGCACACTTCAGCTTTATTTATAGAAACTTGTTCAACTGATAGTGCAGCAAGATGACCATTCATTACAAAGCCTTGCTGAATTAAATACATCTTGCGTTCATACAGAACATCTTGCGCACACGTTAAATCCTGTTCCGCTTTTCGTAAGAGTAGGCCATTGTGTGCCGGTGAGAACAGGTGACAAGATTTACAAAACTGCATACACACAGGGACTGGATGTTTTTTTAAAAAAAATTTTAAAAAAAAAAGCACATGAGTGCTTATCCTATTATACTTGATATAAAAGAATAAATAAATAATAAATAAATACAAGCTGCAGAAACAAGGTGGGAAAGGAAGCTTGCATGGTTTATAGGTAGGCGCTGCACTTGTGGCGACGCGCTCTCCCCGGGGAGAGAGAGCAGCCCAAATTTCACACAGAGAAATCTGCTGTGACATAAAAGTGGTATAAAGTACAAAATTTTATTCAGTCTCTCTTGTGTTGACAGATCAGCCTGGCCAAGGTGCAGTACCTGATCCTCGACGAAGCCGACCGCATGCTGGACCTGGGGTTCGAACCTGACATCCGCAAGCTGGTGGAGAGCATGGGGATGCCGCCCAAGACGCAGCGCCAGACGCTGATGTTCAGCGCCACCTTCAAGGAGGAGATCCAGAGGCTGGCAGCCGACTTCCTCAACGACTACCTGTTCATCACGGTGGGCATTGTGGGCGGGGCCTGCTCCGACGTCACCCAGACCTTCCTGGAGGTGGCCCACTTCCAGAAGAGGGAGCACCTGTGTCAGATTCTGAATGAGATGGGTAGGTGACTGTTGGTTGGTGTGTGTGAAGTAGGTAGGTAGGGGTTGGTGTGAATGAAATGGGTAGGTAACGGTTGGTGTCATGATGCAGAGACTTTATTTGTAAAGGGATAGAGTGTGTAGGGGTTGTGTGTTTTGCTTTTTTTTCTTGGGGGGGGTAGCATTGTGAAAGATATGTAGGCAAAAGTTACGCAGTTTGTAACATTGTGCAATGGCTTATCCTGTTGGCAGATTTTTCAAAATTCCGCCTTGTCAACATGAATTTCCAGTTCTTGATTCTGTAACTTCAGTATTAGTGTTTAGCTAGTCTGACTTTTTTTTTCCAACAGCTGATTTGTGGTGAAGAGAATGCCATAGAGTCCTACTGTAGAAGAAACCATACTTTTGTCTACAGATTATTGGTCTGTTCTCAGACAGGGTTTGTACTGTGTGAGATACAGTTCATGTGTCCAGTGAATGCCTTTGAAAACTGCATCAGTTGGAATTGTCATGAACAATATCATCTTGCTTTATAACGTCCTTTATACCTAGCGGAATTGTTTGTTTAAATCTGAATATAGTTTCAGATACATGTCAGAAACATTTCCATACAGCTACTTAGACCACTGGCAATTTGATCCATTTTGACACTGTTACAATATTTATCATTTGAGCAAACTGAGACTGTCAGTCAATGTTAATTCAGAAGAAAAATCCTTCAAACAGGCACCTTAATCAAAGACTTGAACCCTGCCCTCTCATTATCAATTAACAAATATTTTGCTCAAATATGATGCTTTAATTATTAGGCAATTCTGCACCCCTCCCCCCTAAACGGTAGTTAGTTTAATACAAACTGTTTTCAGTTGATGAACATGGACGGTGTGGTGTGCAGGGACGCAGAAAGTGTTGGTGTTTGTGGGGCAGAAGCGGAACGCTGATTTCTTGGCCTCTTTCCTGTCACAGTCGGGATATCCTACCACCAGCATACATGGGTCAGTGTTTGAAGCAAGGCTGGGGCATGGGGTACATGATGTGCTTATTCTGTTATCCTCAAGATAAGAACACAGTCTGTGATTAACATTAGTCATTAATTAACATTCATTGGCTCAGGTGGATTTTTTTTTTGAATGGTTGGTTGGGGGGGGGGGGGGGGTTGTTGGGTTTTTTTTTTTTTTTTTTTTACTAATGATCTTTTAACTCTCAAAATAAAAATTCTACTGTCCAGCAGTCTACTGCAATCATTCTCACCAGTTGCGGAATAAGAGGGCTGGGTTTGTCTTGTTTGAGTACAGTGCACATTGTGGTTATCACATCATGGGAAAACAAGAATATGTGGATAGAGAAGAAAAAAGCAATCATTTCTGAAGGTAGTACTATAATATTTAGAGCATATTCTGTTGCGCTCTGTGCGACTGGTAATGATGCATTGGTCATGCTTAACAAAAATGAAAATTGATTTGACAATCTGTCTGATGGCTTTTTCCTTTCCAATCAGGGCCTGATCTATTTGAAGGTGCAAGTACAAAATTATCATGGCGTGAATTGACATTGTGCTCCAGATTTCATCGGGCAAGCTCTTGAACACACAATGAAAACTCCTTTCTAATGTTACTGTTCAAAGCTTGTATTAAAAAACCTACTCTGGAACCATATATAAAGAAATAGCACTCTTGTTTTATTTCTAGTTAAGTTTTTGTTAAATTGGTTACAAGTTTTTTTATTAGAGAATGTCTCATTTTTCATTGTAGTATAATAGGCACGAGATTTTCAACAACTGCTAAAAAAGGATTTTTGTCTTGTAAGGTAAACATAAGAAGAGGGAGGCAAATATAAGTGCATTCAAAAGAATAACTTTAGATATTCTTATAGTATGACTACATGTGCTACAGTAAAAATTATCCCAAGACTTCTTGATGCCTAGGCTTTTATTTCTTTTTTTTCCATCTTGCATTAGGTTTTAAAAGGATTGGCAGTTCAGAACAGCTTTTCACTTTTGTTGATAGTTGGTACATGGTAGCCTTTCATCATTCTGAATTTATTAATTCTATCAAAAAAAATCACACGGCAATGAACTAGATTTTTAATTCGGTTGTTTTTGGTTTTCAGTGACCGTCTTCAGCGAGAGCGGGAAGAGGCGTTGCGTTCCTTCAAGAACGGCACCTCCTCCATACTGATAGCCACCAACGTGGCTGCTCGTGGCTTGGACATTCCAGAGGTGGCTCACGTCATCAACTATGACCTGCCCTCTGACATTGACGAGTATGTGCACCGCATTGGGCGCACAGGCCGGTGTGGCAACCTGGGCAAAGCCACCAGTTTCTACAACAGCGAAACAGACGCCGCTTTGGTGGAACCTCTGGTGCGCATCTGTCAGAGGTAAGACGACCCCCGCTGTTGGCTTTTTCTTCTCTCGTTTGCTTTACACTGTCGGGTGTGTCTGGGGGAAATATGGCATGTCCTTTCCAGTGCCTCTCGTGGGCTGTACAGCTTGGTCTGTAGGGTTATCTCTGTCGGCCACACTTTCTTCCTCGGGTCGCTGAATAGCGTACACCTCTGAAGGATGTGCTTGCCTGTCTGGTTTTCTTTACCACAGGCACACAGGGGAGAAGGATCAAGTTTCAGCTTTGTAGACATATAAGGATTAAGTCTGTTGTGCCCAGTGCGGAGTCTTAGAATTATACTGTTGGCTCAAAGCTGGTTTTTGCAAGCATATGAAAAAAGAATATGTGGAATGCATGCACAGGTAGAAGTGTGGTATGGCAGCATCTCATGCCAAGTGTAAAAATCTGAATACATAAATAAATGTGCTATAAAGCAGTATGTTATACCAAAAGTTAAAAATCGGAAATAAAGAGTTCACTAAACACAAATCTGTAACAGAAAGGGAACAGTCTTTTAAAATATATCTAGCAATTGATTGGTAATTACATAACCAAAAGTACTTAACTTTTATGGCATGGTTATGTCCTATCTCACAAGACTATAAAGGAAGCCAACATCATAGTTAGTTTAAGTTAAAGTCTGTCCCGAGCCTAAGGCTCATCAGGCCTGTGCTTATCCCGGTTTCTGTGACGTTAAGCGACTGAGAGTCATAGACTCCCCCTGGATAGGACGCCAGTCTATCGCAGGGTTAACCCCCAACACAAGGTTGGTACCCCTTTTACACCTGGGTGGGGTGAGAAAATAGCCGTAAAGTGCCTTTTCCAAGGGCACAACGCCATAGCCGAAAGCTGGGATCGAACCCGCAACCTTTACATTACGAGTCCAACACCCTAACCACTAGACTACAGTGGCGACCAACATCATAGTAGACATCTAATATAGCCCAAGGTCATCATTGTCATGTTTTAAAGATTTACAGTCACAAAGATTTGTATATCTATAAAGTAGAGATTCTGAATATGATGCTCATTGTTTTTTGTTGTTGTTGTTTTTATAACTAGATTTTTTTATGCTGGTGGAAATTGAGACTGTATTTGATGTTGCATTTAAAGTATATATATAAAAAAAAAGTTGCTTGTGATTTTTGAAAATGTTTAGCACATAAACTGAACTTTTTGTTGACTCTTAGATGACCTTAAACAGGTGGTGGTGGTTGGGTTTTTTCATTGTTTTGATTAGGGTTCAAATCCCTGCTTTCAGGAATTTGAATCTTTAGGGCTGAGTCACCTTTCAGGCTGTTGTTGTTGTTGTTCCCCAGCTTAACACTCTGGGGGGGTCACCCAGAATGTGCACTCTGACTCACTCATCCCACCTGGGAATCACTGTGGGATTGAAATTGCACACTGAATGAGGTTTGTGTGTATGACTATTTTCAAGTCCCTCGCCATATAAGCAGCCATACTCTTGACTCCAGAGGATAAACCTTTCAGGCTGATAACCACCATGCTGCGGCAAGGCTGGTCATTAACATGAAGTACTTATTATGGAGATAACTCCTGTTGGTGCATGATCAGGTCCAGCAGAAAACTTTCATGCAGCCTCTGCCATTGCTTTTGGGGCTCTGGTCCCCTTCTCACAGACAATGAAAGCTGTTTCATGATACCGTAGGCAGATAGATGTGCACACAACAAATTTTCTGGCTCCACCTTCTGTGATGAGAATTTGGCTTTAAAAAAAATATATATATGGCTGTCTTAAAGAGGTGAAGCATAGTTCTCACCCAATGATTGTTACAAAAGTGGACAAGTCATGGAATTTATACAGTCTTTCTCTTTAAAAAAAAATTTTCTTCTTTTTTTACAGCGCTGTATCTTGTACAAACAAATCAAAGTGCTTTCAGTCAACCTGCTATTCTTACACAGGCAACCAGTCACAAGACCATGAGCAAGAACGTGCATGTTGACAGCTTGTGGTGAATGTGTGACAGGCAAAGCAGGAGATTCCAGACTGGCTGGCTGACTACGCTGCCTCCGCAGGTGGGGGTGGAGGAGGAAGGGGCAGGGGCTCGGGGCACTTTGCCAGCAAGGACATTCGGCCCAGAGGCAAGGTGAGTGAACTGGCAGGGTTGTGGGCAGTGAGCACTTGGGTGGACAGAACATGAAGAATGGTCACAGTACACAAATCTAGCAGTGAACTGGTGGAGTTGTGGGCAGTGAGCACTTGGGTGGACAGAACTGAAGAAATGGTCACAGCACACTAAATCCAGCCCCCCCTTTCCCTTTCTTAAGTGTGGTCTGTTTCTGCTGTAATTAGCACCCGCTGGGCTGGGATGGAATGGATAGGATAGAAAGGGTTGGTGGGGGAACCGGCAGCTGTGTGGAGGTTAGAGCTTTGCACTTTGTGCCTTGTGATGTAATGAGGGTTCAAATCCTGCTCAAGGGTTTTTTTTCCTCTGAAGTTAACATCAGTGCCAACTTCACTCTCTCCAAAGTCCTCCAGATGAAACTATAAACCCAAGTGTTCAAATGCATGCAGAATATCTTGCCCTCACATTAACCTGTTGCACTTTTTGGAAGAGTAGGCCATTGTGTGCTGGTGGGAACAGATAACATTTACAAAACTGCATGCACACACAAGGGACTGGATGTATAAAAAGCACATAAGTGCTAATTCCATTATCTTCAAAATAAAAGTGTTTTTTAAGTGGTTTTTCTCCTTTTTTTCAGGGGTGGGGGAGTTTAAGCTTATCCTGAAGGGGAAAACTGCTAGCTGCAGGGTAATGTGCTAGCACTGCAGAACAGTGGAAGAAGACTCCATGTATCTAAATATGGCATGATCAGGATGAGCAATGTGGTCAAAAGACTGGAGTGTTACAACAGAAGTTCTTCAGAAAGCAAAAAAAAGAGGACTGTTTGTGACATGGTATTAACCATTTCTTCCTGTTTTTGCCCGAATATGGCCATAGCTGATAACTTTAACTTCACTAGAATTATGTTGTTCCGGTTTGTAAGATCATATGTAGTGAAATGGTTGCACTTGTCTTAATGAAAATTATTTCAACTTTGCAAAACGCACCCATAAAGTGCAAGTAAAGTGGACGACATCACTATTGTCAGTAAAACATTTCATACCATTTCTTTTTGCAGACTTGAGTTATTAACTACTCCCTAGATCTATATGCTGTATAATCGTGTATTGCAGGCGCACATACTGGCACAATACCCACAAAAAAAGTGGTACACACAGACTTACTTAGCAGATTGAGGTAAAGTCGTATTTGGTGAAAAACTAGGAAGTCGGCATCTCCGTTGCATCAACTGGAAAAGTAAAGATAACCACATGATTGTCATGTCGGATAAAGGTGTGTGTGTGCATGTGTTGTGTTGTTGTTTTTTTTTGGGGGGGGGGGGGGGGGGGGGGGTGGTTGGTTTTTTGGGGGGGGTAGAATAAAGATGTTTAGTCAAAGGTTGTGCTGTCAGTATCTTGCTTAAGAATCGAGGCCATAACTGCCTCATGGAGAAACACTGTAGCTGAAGTGGCCGTTACTGTCATTGTGTTTCAGTTCACTGAAACACTGTAGCTGAAGTGGCCGTTACTGTCATTGTGTTCAGTTCACTGAAACATGTAGCTGAAGTGGCGTTACTGTCATTGTGTTTCAGTTCACTGAAACAATGTAGCTGAAGTGGCCGTTACTGTCATTGTGTTTCAGTTCACTGAAACAATGTAGCTGAAGTGGCTGTACTGTCATTGTGTTTCAGTTCACTGAAACAATGTAGCTGAAGTGGCTGTTGCTGTCATTGTGTTTCAGTTCACTGCCGGTGGTAATGACAGCGGTTTCATGGACTCTGGGGGAACTGTGGACAACACACTGGGGACGATGAGAGCTGGGACTGAGAAACGACAGATGTGGCTTTGGGGGGGGGGTGTGTGTGTGTGTTGTTTTTTTTTTTTTTTTTCATTTTTGTTGTGCTACAGAAAGAATCCTTCCTGTCATAATGTTGTGTTCAGTTGTTACACAAGAAGGCATAGCATCTAGAGTGTGTGTGTGTGTGGAATACTGTTGATGCTTAGCAGTGAATATTGATGGGAACACGAGATGTGTCAGAATTTGGCACCTTTTTTTTCACCTTTTTTTTTAAAATCCAAATCATTGAGCTCAGTGGTTCTGTACCTTTCATTGTTATTGTTGCATTTTTTATATGAAGTGAGGCATTTGTTAAGCAAAAAAAAAAAAAAAGAAGACATTTGGCTTGTAGGACTCCATCTTCAATTTCCAGATTGTTCAGCTTCTGGTGTTACTGGGGAAAAAGAAGACTTGTACTTTGTTATTTATTGAAACATGATAAAACCAGTCAAGGTTTGGATTGGACAAATCATCGGAGACAGAAGTGGAGGGAAGGTTTTGTTTTTAGGAAATTGCGTTTTGCTTTTGAAACACACAGGACCTTGGTGGTAGAATGTAGTGATGAAAGAGTGAAGATAATGAAGCAGAAAAATGGCCTTGGATTTGGTAACGAAAAGTTCAGAAGGGGGTACTTTTGAGCTATGGGAAGGCTTTTGGCTGAAAGAAACATGAAAGCATTTGATGCAAGTGTGGAATAAAAGTGGAGTGGTTTGCTTAAATGCTAAAAGGATACTTTTGGGTGAAAAATGTTGCCATGAAGAAAAAGCAAAGTTTTCCATGGAGATTGTTGCTGGGGTGAAAAAAGCCTAATATGATGGGCAGGATAACGGAAGCTGAAAGAGATGGGTGGCATGAATGGGTTGTTGGAGTGAGACCCATTCCAGAAAAGTTGTCTAGTGCAATAACACTACACCCTTCAGTGGGAGTACTGGTTATTCTGCAATCATCCTCTCATCACCAAGACCTGTGATACTGATCTTTCCTTTTTTAAATGAGCCAGATAGGCTATTTTTACATTTGTTTTTACAAAATAAATCCAAAGTCCATATCTGTGGTGATGTGGTTTTTTTTTTCTTTGTCTGAAAGTTGAAAGACTGGAACTATCAGATTGACATTAGAACAGGATGTGTTCACTGCAGATCTGTGTGGGAGGGGTTAAGTTAAGTCGTCCCGAGCCTAAGGCTCATCAGGCCGGTGCTTATCCCGTTTCTGTGGCGTTAAGCGACTGAGAGTCATAGACTCCCCCTGGGTAGGACGCTAGTCTATCGCAGGGTTAACCCCCAACACAAGGTTGGTACCCCTTTTACACCTGGGTGGGGTGAGAAAATAGCCGTAAAGTGCCTTTTCCAAGGGCACAACGCCATAGTCGAAAGCTGGGATCGAACCCGCAACCTTTAGATTACGAGTCCCAACGCCCTAACCACTGACTACAGTGGTGGCATGGGAGGGGTTGTGTGTTTCTATCCCCTCTTCTCTGCACTCCTGTACTGGGTGCCTGGTCTTCTCCTTTGCTTGCAACTCCAGGTCTGACCTCAACCAACACCGTCCAACTTCAGAGCAGTTCATTTTTTTGTGTGTACAGGATGCATGCTGGGGGCATTTGTTTCCATAACCTACCAGATGCTGAGATGAATTCTGGGAACTTACATGCATGTTTGATCATGTGTATATACATGGAGGGAATTGAGGCACTGGCAGATCTGCACCTTGGGTTGATCTGGGATATTATAAAAAATGTTAAAAAATCCCCACCTTTTTAACTCACCAGATGCAGCTGCCAAGATTAAACCCACAACTTCATGGACCCATAAGATTGAAGTAACTGTTTTAATTGCCAGAGCATCTGTCACTGTGTTTATGAAATAAGTGTTACGCCCATCCACCAGATCCCTTAGGGCTTTTGGTGTTTAAAAAAAAAAAAAAAATGAATGTAAGTGTATTCAAAAGAATGATTTTAACAAGTAAAGTAAGAGCTTCTAGGTTCAATTCCTGGCCTTACTCTTTCTTCCCAGTTTGATGTGAAAACTGAACTGACTGTCAAAGTCCTTACGGATGAGCGTTACAAACTTCCCCCTCACAGCGCACCTATCCTGCACAAGTCATCCACAGCTAAAATTAGCGTGCCGTCTTTGTACCCCCATACCCCTCTTTTTTTCCACCCTCCCCCCACCACTGTGTCTCAAACCATTGCACATTTGCAGGGAAGGCCTTAAGAAGTGGATGGTTGGAAAGAGGGCAAAGCTTATGACAGACAAGCACGCTGCATGTGGAAACATATTTATGCAACTGCATACACACGGGGACTGGATGAAAAAAAGCATACGAGTGCTTATCCCATTATCCTCGATGTAAAAGAATAAATAAATAAATAGGCTCACCTCGCGAGAGTAAATTCAGACTGCAAATTTGAACACCTCAAAAAGGATGAACAGTTGACTAGATACAAAAATATTGAAGTTTGATCATGAAACATTAAGATTACAATTCTGGCTCTAACCCTGGCTTTGACAAAGTCAAATTTATCTGAAAGGAAAATTGTGATCAAGTTACGTCACTGGTGTGAGAGTTACCACTCTCAATACGAAACGGAACATCTGACATGAACATCCAATCCAGCTGTTATAACTCCTACCAGATCAAACATACTGATTCAAATCTACTTCTTCACAAGAGAACGCTACATGAATACACATGAATATAGCATGAGGAATTCTGCAAACATATCACAAAGCATGAAAAGTTGAAACAAAATCTGTGTGGTCACTTTTCTCCACTGTACGGCCACGCTATATCAGGGTTTCGTACGGTCTTGAAAGTCCTTGAATTTTAGAGCCCTTCTTCAAGGCCTTGAAAGTCCTTGAAAATCTGGCATATGCCCCCAGGTGCTTGAAAAAGTGCTTGAATTTTACTTTTACCATAGACTAAGAGGAATTAAGAGAGAGCGAGAAAGGTAGGCATGGTAAGATCAGGCATGGTACTCTGCAAATTCATGGAAATCTGCCAAAAGTAAAAAAAAAGTAGTAGAAAAAAAGAACCCAACAAAGCAGGTCAAGGGAACTAACTCCTCAATGCTGGTTAGTAATTACTTCCCTTCTCTGCTTATGTCACAAGGCTATCCAAGGCCTTAGTAGGCCTTGCAAGAGAACTTTTTCTGTTGAAAGACCATGTGTATCAATAATGGGTGTCAAGTTTTATTATAAGGATGGACTAGCAGCTTAATATAAAGCAGAAAGGGGAGGAGAGAGGGGGAGGGGCTTTCACTGACTTCCATTTGGGGTCAGAGATCAATGCTTACACAACAGTCAGCAGGCCACCAGCCTCCCCTTTTTCATGTAGAGACCCCCCCCCAACACACTCTCTCTCTCATTCACCCTCTCTGTCTGGCTCTCTCTCTCTCTCTCTCTCTCTCTCTGAGTGCTTATCTATTATCCTCGAATAAAAGACTTTGCCTTGCCTTGCCTTGCCTTGCCTTGCCTTGCCTCTCTCTCTCTCTCTCTCTCTCTCTCTCTCTCTCTCTCTCTCTCTCTCTCTCTCTCTCTCTCTCTCTCTCTCTCTCTCTCTCTCTCTCTCTCTCCCCATGAAAAAAAGTATGTAAATGCTTACTGTGTTACCCTTGAAAAATAAAGATAAAGATCTCTCTCTCTCTCTCTCACTCACACCTCTCTTGGTCTCTTGTCTCTCTAATGTCTGTCTGTCTGTCTCTCCCTCTCTATCTTTGACCTTTATGATTCTTTTTTTTTCCCATAACTAAAAAAAAATATATATATATATTGTGCGTGTGCGAGCGGTTATATACTTGTGAGTGTGTGTGGTTAGTGTGTGTATGTGTGTTTGATATGTATATGTGTGTGTGATGTGAGTGAGTTGCGTGCGTGTGTGTGTGTGTGTGTGTGTATTGTGCGCATGTGTGTGTGTGTATGTTTGTGTGTGTGTGTATGTGTGTGTGTGTTTAGTCTACTTGAAAGAGGGAATCTTACAGTGCATTATCATTTCTATTTTCACTATTGTTATTATTATTATGATCATTATATTTTCTTTCATTCCTTTTTTGTTGTTGTTTTCATGAGTTGTAACAATGCTGTAGCTAAGTATTTTTTTAGTAGGGTTTTCTTGGTTGTACTTGCTGTTGGCTTGCTGTTTCTTTTCTTTTTTTTTGTCTATTTTTGTTTAAGTGTTTTTTTGGGGGGTTGTTTGGGTTTGTTTTGTGTTGTGTTTTTTTTGGGGGGGTATTTTGTTTTGTTTGGTTTTTTTTTTTCTAGATAGATGGCTTGATGAAAAAAAAGCAAATTTATTGGTTACTCAATGTACCATCTGGAAATAAAAATTTTGATTTGATTTGATTTGATCTCTCTCATCTCCCCCTTCTCTCCCACACACACACCTCTTTCTGTCTCTCTCTTTCACTCACTCACACACACACACACACACACTGCTTTTGGGGGGGGGGTTGTATTATTTCATGTGCTTCTCCACCACCACAACCATACTCTGTCTCTGTCTGTCTGTCTTTGTCTGTCTTTGTGTCTGTCTGTCTCTCTTTCACACACACACACACTGCTTTTTGTTTGTTTGTTTTTGTATTATTTAATGTGCTTCCCCACCACTGCAACCATACTGTCTGTCTCTCTCTCACACACACACACACACACACACACACATTTTCTCATCTTTTCACAGCAGGTGTATGGCATCCTGCTGTTTCCATCAGTGTGTTGTGATGTGAAAAATCTGTGTCCACAGCAATACCATTAGCTGTCCCCCTCTCCAGCCCCCCCCCCTCTCCCTTGCAACCTGTTATCCAGGAGGAGGAGTGTTTACTGTTGTAAACTATTAGTCTCCTGGTAAAGTAACACACTGGGAGCTTTACACATATTTAGACTTTGAGAACCAGTATGCAGAGAAATTATGAATGAACAGATGGGATGATCACTTAGATTGAAATTTTTTATGCTAAGTGCACACTTTAGGCCAATGATTGTTTTTTGATTAAAAAAAAAAAATTTCAAAACCCAGTTTATTTTATTTATTTATTTAATTTTATTTATTCTTTTATATCAAGGATAATGGAATAAGCAAACATATGCTGTTTTACATCCAATCCCCGTGTGTATGCAGTTTTGTAAATGTCATCTGTTCCCACCAGCACACGATGGCCTACTCTTACAAAAGTGGAACAGGATTTGATGTGTGTGTAAGATATTCTGCGTGCGTTCACACACAGGGCCTTGGTTTATAGTCTCATCCGAAAGACTTTTGGGGGGAGTGGAGTCAGCACTGATGTTAACTCCAGTGGAAAAATCCGCTTCGACCGGGAATCGAACCCGGGTCGTCAAATTGCAAGCACAATGTTCTGACCACTAGGCTATATCCTGCCCACTTAACTGCAGTAGAAATATTGATTCTTGTTATGAAGAAAATTTGCACCAAATTGCTATAGATATTGTTTTCTTTTCACCTGTAAAGTGTGTAGACATTGTTAAAATCAAGCACTATTTGTCGATAGAGGTCCTTGAAAATTAAGAGTGAGATCCTTGAAAGTTCTTGAATTTTCTTCCCAAAGCTCTGTATGAACCCAGTATATTGAGTGGACCCTTCCATGTGTTCAGTGTGTGAGCTAAGATGTAGTTATCGGGGCTCCAAATACCAGCATCTAAGAGCCTTGGAAAGTGGGGGTAATCGATGCCATTCCCCATGGGCAAGCCAGGGGCCTGTCAGTATAAATAGCATCCCCACCTTCTGGGTAATTCCCTCTTTTCTATCCCTCTTAGTTTCTACCTTGTTCCTTTTCTCCTTGTCACTTCCTTTTGGTGTTTTCTGCCTCCTTGGTCCACTCGTTCTCCTGACTTTTATCCACAGACTTAAATAAAATATTGCAATTCTCTCTCGTGATGAAGTTGGTGCACTGGCCCTGACTTGTTAACTTGGCTTTACGGCAGCGCAGTGCATTTTCACTCTTATGACAACTGCTGTCTGAGCGTTTGACAAAGAGGACTACAAACCAATGTGAATGCATGCAGAACATTTTGCACACTTGAAACCTATTCCACCTTTTGGAATTGTAGGCTCTTTCATGTCGGAAAGAACGGATGACAAAATCTTTAAAAACGCATGCTGACAGGTGCTCTGTGTGTGTGTGTGTGTGTGTGTGTGTGTGTGTGTGTGTGTGTGTGTGTGTGATATTTATTTTTATCTTATACAACCAATCTCACAGCAGATTTCTCTGCTTGAAATTTGGGTGCTCTCCCGGGGAGAGCACGTCGCCACAAGTGCAGCGCCTACCCATTTTTTCTTCTTTTTCCTGTCTGCTATTGTATTTTGTTTCCCTATCAGAGTGGCTTTTTTTCTACAGAATTTTGCCAGGGACAACCCTCTTGTTGCCGTGGGTTCTTTTACGTGTGCTAAATAATGATGTAACATAGGGGACCTTGGTATATCGTCTCATCCAAAAGACTAGCACCCAGACCACCAACTATGATCTAATGGATGGAGAAAAAGTTTTAGGCCCAAACGGGATTCAAACCACCATACACTCCAACCAGGACTTTTTGCTTTCTAGACAGGCTGTTACCTCTAGACCACCGATCCACCGAGTATAGACACCCTCACCCTCACGGGAGTTGGAATGCGACTATCTAAATAGTGGGGAGAGAAAACAGTCACTTCAGCAGAAATCTTGCCACTGGTGACCCTGAGAGGTCAAGCCAAGGAACAAAAAGACATGAAAAAATGACAGATAATTTTATACTTTATTAACCCGTGCTACAATATACTATATTTACACTTCTTGGCCAAAGACAACCTGGCGAAGAATGGTGGAGGTGGAGCGGAATGCTGCTGGATGGAGCTCTTGGAGCGCAGCACGCAGCGCAGCTACAGATCGCAACCAGTGGAGAATGATGTCCAAGCCTTATGTGCCTTCTGGCACGGAGAGAATTAAGGAGGAGGAGGACACTTCTTGATACCAAGGATTTTCATCCTTTTTTGGTTGTCATTTTGCAGCAGTTTTCTAAATGATAGACAATGGTTCACATTCTTTCTATACATCCACAGCTTGAGATCCTGTAGGACAGCATAATTCAGCCACTTTGAACAAAATACTTTTAAAACATGTTTATTATGCGTCATTGCCGAAATAACATAATACTGCTACAGACAGGAACAAAGTGGTGGGAGATATAACAAGTATGTACAGTGCTTGAGATGTCAAGAAAATAAATAATACTGAAAACAAGGACCAGTCTGTTTCACAGAATGTGCTACTCAGTAGTTGGTTTTTTTTTCTGATGATCCAATCTTTTCCTGCCCCTCCATTGTAAACCTCGCCATCACATCTAGCGCTCACTGGTCTTTGAAAGGAAGTGCAGAGTTCATCATCATTGATGAACCTTCACATGTGGTGTTGATGCGTTAACCACTCAACTGCTGTTCATGGCTACAGTGTTCAGAGCAGGGTGACTATCAGCTGGAAGGAGGAGATCAGACGACGGTGAGGGAGCGGTTGAAGGAATACATGTGGCGCGGCTTCTCTTCACTCGGCAGACCTTGAGGGGTACCAGGTAACTTCGCTCTGCCACTGGGATGTCCTTGCCTCGGATACGCTCCCTGCACAGACAGAGTGCGGTTCATTTATAAACCAGGTCTTGCATTTTGTTACAGGGTTAGTACGAGGGCTTACCCAGGAAAAATTTGAAATGTGCTGTTGTACTCTTACTTCAATGTTGCAGAGGTAACTGAGGTTTAACTATTGGACACTACTAACATCAGATTTGCATTTTTTTTTTAAGTGTGTGTGGAGATCCATGTCTACTGTGCTGAATGAAAACCTACTCGCATAGCTTGTAAGAATGTGCTTGTGCAATGCCAACATGTGGAAAAGATGGAATCGCTGTTCCAAGGCAACATTCTTTTCAAACTGTAGTGTCAAGACATTTTCATGTTTGTATAAATGTATTGGTTCAACACTCGTACTTGCAAATACTTACTTCAGGAATTTCTCAAAGGCACAGTGTTACTTCTTCAGGAATTTCTCAAAGGCACAATGTTACTTCTTCAGGAATTTCTGAAAGGCATATTACTTAGGAATTTCTGAAAGGCATAGTACTTACTTCAGGAATTTCTCAAAGGCATATTACTTCTGGAATTTCTCAAAGGCATAGTACTTATTTCAGGAATTTCTAAAAAGCATAGTACTTACTTCATGAAATTCTCAAAGGCATAGTACTTACTTCAGGAATTTCTCAAAGGCATAGTATTTACTTCAGGAATTTCTTAAGGCATAGTACTTACTTCAGGAATTTCTTTAAGGCATAGTACTTACTTCAGGAATTTCTTTAAGGCATAGTACTTACTTCAAGAATTTCTCAAAGGCATAGTACTTACTTCAGGAATTTCTCAAAGGCATAGTACTTACTTCAGGAATTTCTCAAAGGCATAGCTGGGCTTGCCAGTCTTGGATTTAAAGTCACTTTGATGTCCTTGCGATGTTGAGCTTCTTCAAACTTCTGGATATCATATCGACCAGCACCAACTGGATTCTGCAACAGAATCGACCTTCATTTTTTAAACTTGCACAAGACAAACAGTAATAGCCAAGATTTACCATATTGGTTAATAGTTACTGTTTTAGCTAGAACACAAGTATTAAAAAGGTTCTTGAGTCAGATACTAGAAGTGGGTGACAGACTTTAGCCAAGACATTGTGTGAACCCAGATTACCACTACCACATTCATAATTGACTTTAATTTGGTCAAAATAGATTGCCACTGATTACGGTTGGTTGATTGGTTTGGAGTTGGTTGGGTTTTTTATTGTTGTTGGTTGTTGATTTTTTTTTTTTGGTGGGGGGTAGCATTTTAGTTACTTGGACAATAACTGAAGAAAGGAATTTAACACCTTGTCTCAAATGCCTTTAGATAATTTTTTTTTGTGTTGTTGATATCTTAACGATTTTAACCTTGGGCTCATCCTAACCTTTCTCTACATGCTTTTTTCATGGGAGGTAAGGGGGGGGGGGGGTATGACAGCAATAATATCTTTTTAATGTACTGATAAATACTTCAGCTGTACTCACCTCTAAGGGGGATAATATGAAGTTTGGCTAGGCCAAAGTGTGTTAGTTATTGAGTCGGGTCATTGCAGGCTCACTAAATGGTATGATGTTGTAAATGTTGTTGAGATTGCCTTCAGCCATGACAAGTCTAAAGACAACTGCACTTCTTCAAGGAGAATAAATCCTTGAAGTCGGAGTATGGTGCTATATGGCGAGGTACTTGAATAGTCATACACGCAAACTTTCATTCAGTGTGTGCATTTCAATTCACAGTGATTCCAGGTGGTCAGTGAGTCAGAGACACATTCGAGTGACCCCAGAGTGTTAAGTGGGGAACAACAACAACAATATTGAAAGTGCCTTTAATATAAAAAAAAATTTTTTTAAAAAAGGACACTCACAAGTTGCCGGTGAAGAAGCGCTGTGCCCGCCTGTCAACGCGTTCAGCGGAGGAGAGGAATCCTGGCTGCTTGTGGTTGTGGGGCTTGCTCAGCTGACCTGGGTCTAGGTGCCAGGGACCAGGGAAGTCCTGAAATACACCAAGCTTTGATGAAAATCTCATTATTTCAACATGCTACATACACCAAGTTTGCTGCAAACTTCAGTTAATCACACATGTAATATATCCACAATATTTTGCCCCAAACCAGTTAAAGAAAGATAAGGAATAAGCATGAAAGATACAGAGCTTAAGCAGATGACTTGGGCAACTCTTGTAAGCATTCCCTATTTAAGCACAAATTCATAAGTTTGTTGTTTTTTTATTTAAGAAACAATGGCCAGTGCACTGGGTAAGATGGAAATGTTCCCCCAGGAGTTAAGTGGATCCTTCTTAAACACTCAGACAGCAACTATTGTCTGTCATGTGAACAAAAATGTCAGCCCAGAGTATCCAACTGTGGCATGGGAGATGATTGATTTATTTCAAGTCTTTCAGGAAAAAAGGCAGGAGAAAGGACCAAGAAAACAGAAAATAAACAAGGACACTCAGGAAGAAAAAGAACAAGGCAAAAACAAAGAGGGATAAATGCAGAAACAAGAGGGGATAGAAAAGAGGGAATTTCTAGCACATAATTTCCATGTTGGAGAAGTTATTCATACTCAGAGGTACTCGGCCTTCCCATGGTGGATCCTATTGGTAAGGATCTAGAGCTTAAATCTTTAACTGGGGCAAACTTTTTCAACTGTATGAATTATTCACATGGTCAGAATACAAATATGCTGAGCACTGACAGTTTTTGTGCTAAGCTGTAGAGTGACTGACCTGTTCCCTGGGGCACTGAGACAGGACGTTGTTGTAGATGCGCTCTGTGGGAGGGCGAGGGTACTGGGCCACAGTGCCAAACCGCCCCTTGCGCTGCTTGTGCTCCCCACTCCACTCGTCCAGAGAAGACTTGAGGTCATACTGACCTGGACCCAGGTTGGCCAGTTTCTGCCAGAAGAGGAAAGAAATAAGAAACACTGGATTTTTTATCAACAATCTTCATCTTTCACAATGAGCTACATAGGTGTAAAATTGCATGCCACAAATTAGTCTGGACAACTTCAACCCTCTACACACTTTTACTTATTCTAAGCTGGCCAATTGTTTTCTCCACACATGCCACTTCACATAGATTATAGCTGTAAGATGACAACATTCTCTTTATAAATTAATTAAATGATTTATCAACTTTTTAGCAAATTAGAGTTATTCAAATTTTACAAAAGGGGTTGCAATAATCTCATACAACAGAACATCAAACGGGAATTCTCATTCTGTTACCAAAAACACAGGCTCACATATTTACAAAGTGAGATACTGACCGGAGCCCAAAAAAAAAAAAAAAAGGTACTGACCGGAGCAGCAAAATGACCATCGGAGATGGGTTTGTTGCGGTCCCCAGAGAAGAGGTCGTAAGGGCCACGTACACTGGTCACTTTGTTCACCAGCTCCTCAGAGGAACTGCGGAAGTTGTATGTCCCTGGACCAAGGTGACATCCCTGAACGCCAAACAGAGCAGACATTATTTGTTGTAGGTACACACTGCTTTTATATAGATAGCAATGTGAAAAGCTTTAAAAAACATTCCCTCCATTATGTGAAACTTTTTTTTTGAACAGGCACTGCCTCTATATAATTATTAGAGTTCAAAAACACAAACATGATTATTGTATTCATAAACACTTCATAGTTTCTGGGCAAAAACAGATTATAATAAAACTTTAAGAAGGAAAAAGGCACGATGGTTAAGATATTTACCTGCCTGACAAGTAAATTGTGAGGTTCTGGGTTTGATTCCTCACCTTGCCCTTTCTTCCTACTTAAGTGAGAAAATCAAAGTGAATGTCAAGTCTTTCAGAGGAGACTTTAAACTAGTTGGACCCATATGTTTACAGACTTATGCATGTTCAAAAGAACCCACAATGGTTAAAAATATGAAAGAGTAGGGAGGTATCTCCTGACTGTCATGGCAAAACTGGTAGGTTCAGTTCTCAATTGTATCTCCAAAGTTGGAATGGTAGGGTGGGAAAGCGGTCATATAGACAAAAACCCTACCATTGGTGAACCTTGGAGCTCTAGCCAAGGAGCAAAATGATCATAATCATGGATTGTACAGGTCACAGGAAAAAAAACAAAAACCTGCATGAAAACAATGATCATGAAACATGAGATATAGATTTCAATTGCATGATGGAAACCAGGATATCAAATCACAATTTTTTTAAAGTATCCTTTACATATGTTCTTGATATAATTTGATCCAACTGAGCAAGTGTCACAATTTGATATACAATAAATAACACTAAAACATGGGGTCATAACACAACCTGGTTTCAATCTCATCAAACTTCTCACTCCAATACCATGAATGATACCACACAACAGAAGGTTGACCATACCCTTAACAAATTTCCCACTTCAGTTTAATGAAAAAACAAAGCCCCCAAAATGAAATCCCACGACAGAAAGTTGGATAGACCCTAAACACACACTCTAAACATACAAAGAGTGTTGAAGCCAAACAGTCGTACCACAGAGGGCTGACTGCGGGAGCCAGAGTGAGCGTCCAGCATGCCTTTGGTGCTGGTGGAGCGCTGAGCTTTCTCCTCCACCATGGAGTGGGGCACCCCGCCCTTGCCGTACGTCCCAGGCCCGGGGGTGGCGTTCTGCAAGACGAACCACAGTCACACTTTACTCCATGCTTCTGGATTGTAGTCTGTCAGTCTATGGAAAATCAAGCCTTTCATTGCCATTTCCCCATAGCAGAGATATATATATTTTTGTTGTTGTTGTTTGGATTTTGTTGTTTGTTTTGTTTTTTGGGGGGAGGGGGTCCTTGCATAGCAAGTTATAGTCTCTCATAAAGAATGTACATCCCCATCGATACAAAATATTTAATTTCTATGTAGTATGCTGACATTGTGATTTTAGTACACATAGCAATATTTCATTTACGTTGCAGGGATTTTTAAGAGCAAAAAATGATGTAGAAATACAGTTATCATAAGTATCTTCACATACCGACCATATTATTTCAGTGGTAAACACCATACAAAATATCAAAGAACCAGTCCAATTAAGCAAAAAGGTTGCTTTTAAATCTTGAAAAATGTAGAAGAGAAAATTAAGACATTTAAAGGGGTTTTAGCATCTGATAATAATGGTCTTTGCAACAAAGCCTACCGCATTTACTACCTTAAGTTATATAATGACAGAAACAAGGAGAAAAAACTACTCAAGCTTGAAGAGAGAAATCAAACCAAAAAAAACACTACAGACATTATACTCTATTATTGATGCAATACCATGAACATGGTATTGCAATTTTTTTTTTTTTGATTAAAAAAAAAAAAATTAACATGGTATTCCATCATGTATCTGTCACTGCTAATACCCGCCATACCCTCCCCTTTCATTGCTATCCTCTCCCAGAGCTCAGTCATGGGGTTGGGGGGGATTTTACACCCTCTATAGATCACACATCTATTGAACATCATCAAAGTTAGCATGGAATATGAACAGTGGTTTTTTTTACTGTAATTAGATGAATGTACAAGAAGGCCGAGTGTGATCATTCACTTTTAATTCTCTATACACACAAATACAACTTTCCATATTCCAGTTACAGTTCAAATAACTGTCTGTTTCACTTTATAGTTCAAGATATTTAAAAAAGAAAGTTTATAGCTGGTAAGAGAGTCTGTAGGATAACATAAGACTTATTCTCTGCAACTGTAGCCTTGGTACCTACAGAGAATGTCTGTAAGATAACATAAGACTCATTCTCTGCAACTGTAACCTTGGTACCTATAGAGAATGTCTGTAAGATAACATAAGACTCATTCTCTGCAACTGTAACCATGGTACCTGCAGAGAATGTCTGTAAGATAACATAAGACTCATTCTCTGCCAATGTAACCTTGGTACATACCGAGTTCTCTCGGCCAAAGCGTGCTGCCCGTCCATCACAGATGCCCCGCATACTGCATGGCTTCTGATCCAGGGTCTGGACAAAGTCCTTGATGTTGTAGGACCCTGGGCCCAGCTTCCTTTTCTGAAAACAGTCATCTTATCTTCAGTCACATTAAGCAATGATAACTATTTTTCAGGTATTCTGTTACAGAGAATATTCATCAAAGATTTGTTTTAAATTCAGCAAAACCATGTTCCCATAATGTCAGGTCATCCTCTGCTTTTCCTTTTATTTTTCCTCTGGTGTTTGAGTGTACTCTTATCTTTGACAGAAAGACAGTCAGATCTGCAGCATATATATGGAAGCTCTCTGAAATTAAGATCTGATTTTTAAAAAAAAAGAAAAAAAAAGGGATGCCATTTGACTACCTTGTACATATCTTCCTAGAGCATTCCTCACTCACCAGTATTCATGTTTGGCCAGAAAACAGACAAATCACACATGCACGCACGCAACACGCGCGCACGCACGCACGCACACACACACGCACGCACACACACACACACACATCCTTTGATGAGAGTCAAATCTGTAATCCCCAGCAAACAGTTCAGTGTACAAACCACTGCTCCAAGACCAAGAAAAGAACACCATTTCAGTAGCTTCAAAGAAAGCATTTTTTGTCAAACACGCAAAAAGCTTTGAATAGCAATGCTTCATTAAACAGAAAATAAATTCTCTCTGATACTGCTTCTGTGAACAAAAATGTTTCTGAACATACAAACTTGCCTCCTTTGCCACTTCGGTTTATTCTTAACTCTCTACTGATGAAAATGTCCTGAAACTGTCTAAAACAGTTTCTCTGTCCAACATCCCCCCAAAAAGCATACAAAACCTGACAATAAAGACAAAGAAAAGGACAGAAAAAAGTTTTGTCTAACTACATTTATGCACAGTGTCATCCTGAAAGCTTAAAACCGACAGAAGTCATTTTTCATTAGGAACAACACCAGCCTAAAAGAGGACGGGATAGCTCAGTGGTCAGAGCACTCGCTTTCCCCCAGTCAAGTTAAGCAGCGTCGAGAGTGGTTGCCAATTGGATGGGTGACTGTTTGCACGCCTTGGCTACAGTACAGTTCGCCCAGCTATAAATGGGTACCTGCCCTCTTTAGGGTCAGGGAAGGTAAAGCAGCGAGGGAGAGGAGATGGGCGCTGCCCTCAACATGCTGGCCCCTAGAGAAGCTGAGGTCTCTGATACCTCACTCCCCTACAACCACACAGGTTATGGGACACTTTTACTTTTTTACCTTTTACCTTACCAGCCTAAAAAAAATCCCAAACCAAAACATACCAGCATTTCCTAAAGAATCCCAAACTGAAACATACCAGCATTTGTCGTTCTTGCCACTGATCTTTGTGTAGCAAGTGTGGCAGAGGGGGCCATACGCTCCACCTCGTACTGGCGGGACCACCCTGGGCCTGCGGCTCGATCCTCCACTGCCTTGGGGTGAAATCCTCCTTGGTCTACATGGTACATGCCAGGGCCCAGTTTCCGTGTCTGCCAAAAGTGTTGGTCAACAGTCAGTTATGACGAGCAGAAGTAACATTTGTCATCTGACTAATAGAAGTCACATTTAAGTCACTATTGCCAAAAAAAAAATCACTATTAGTATTACCAAGCTTATTCTGATGCAGCATTACACTGACAGAAGAAGTCACATTAGTCATCTGACTAATACAAGTCACATTTGTCACTATTACCAAGCTTATGCTGATGCAGCATTACACTAACAAAAGAAGTCACATTAGTCATCTATCTAATACAAGTCACATTTGTCATTATAACCAAGCTTACTCTGATGCAGCATTACACTGACAAAAGGAGTCACAAAAGTCATCTAATACTAGTCACATTTGTCACTATTACCAAGCTTATTCTGATGCAGCATTACACTGACAAAAGAAGTCATATTAGTCATCTGACTAACAGAATTCACATTTACGTCACTATTACCAAGCTTATTCTGATGCAGCATTACACTGACAAAAGAAGTCACATTATCATCTGACTAATATAAGTCATATTTGTCATTATAACCAAGCTTATTCTGATGCAACATTACACTGACAAAAGAAGTCACATTAGTCATCTGACTAATAGAAGTCACACTTTTCACCAATACCAAGCTTATTCTGATGCAGTATTACACTGACAAAAGAAGTCACATTTGTCATCTGACTAATAGAAGTCATATTTAGGCCACTATTACCAAGCTTATTCTGATGCATCATTACACTGACAAAAGAAGTCATATTAGTCATCTGACTAATAGAAGTCACATTTGTCATTATTACCAAGGTTACTCTGATGCAGCATTACACTGACAAAACAATACAGACATGCAAAGACCTCTGAGCTTCATGCACACATGCTTATGTTACTTTTTTTATGTTTCCCTCTCAAAGTATTACCTCTGATTATTTAACCTCATAATTAATACTGCAATGCATGCTATGATCATGCATTGACTATAAGTGAACAATGGTTTATTGATTAATCAGTGAAGAATTGTCCATCATCAGTATGCACTTACGATTTGCAAAGATTGAGGTTTTTCTGTTACCTTTCACTCAATGTGCTATTCTTTATGATGGCTAAAAATGGTAATAGTTTCACTTCCTAGATTGGGGTGAGTGACTATATCAATCCAGATGAAATAAGAAAAAGATATGTATATACACCTCAATATAAAGGCAATATTTGGCAAGGAAAACAAAATAAATGACCAAGAAAATGGTGTTGACACAGTTTACAGCTAAAGCAAAGTAATGACCTAGAAAACTGTTTACACATTTTATTGCTTAGTCCCAAAGCTGCTGTTACATCACTTGCAAGAAGAAACTGATAAAATAACCATCTACAACAACAGTCTGAAAAAAATCTCTGATGCATCTTTTTTCGTCCAGAAAACAGATTGGATCAGTGTCTGATGCCAAGACCCAGCACATGATTCTAATGGTAATTCCTGGGAAATGACTACATGCATTATACTTCCTACAAACATCTCAAACTTTTGAAGATAACATTCTCAGAAGTTTGAAATGATCTGCCGCAGACAAAGAGTTTTGGCTTAAAATCCAATCAACAACAAATTTATGGCATGACAACCGTTACAAAATGTGTACTGAGGCATAAAAGCTGCCATCTTTACAGCATCAAATGCTTTAAACCGTAGTATATGTCCATACAACACAACAAAAGATAGCAGGTGTACTGTGCAAATGAAGAATACATGAAAGGAAAGGCAATTATGTGTGTAGACAAATGGGGAAGTGGATGAAATGGGGAAGAGGGGGGGGGGGGTGGATGCTCTAACATGAAAGGAAAAGACATGATGTGAAAAACAAACCCCTGAAAGAAGTAAAATGGAATGGAAAGCATGTAAACGATTTGCAACAAAATGAAACAAACAAAACTAAAATGAAGATTTCCCTGTGTACTGTTGACCAAAAAAAAAAAAAAACGATTGCTTCAGCAATCTTTCACACTTATAAATCCACACTTTTTAGAGCACTGTGGTGATGATTTGTGTCAATGTTTTAACAGACTCTGTGTCCCTCTCCTCACCACTGTTGTCCACTAGATGCTTGAAAGTTCTTATTCACTCAAAGACAGTTTATCCAGCATGAGTTCCAACACTCCTAGTTGATTTGTAGTTGTTAGTGTCAGTGATCAAAACTCATGTTTCACAGACTGTATGTCCAATACTTTGCAACATTGTCTGGCAGTATTCTGAAAAGATCTGATGATGCTGGTTTGTCCTAAGTCAAGCACTTAATGGTCATCTGGTTTCTCCTGTGTAATCTCAATAACATTCATCTCACAATAGGCAATAATAGCACACAGACCTTTTCATTATCTACCAAGCACCCTAATTAATGCAGCAAAGGTTGCATAAGTTGTTAAAACATGGACAAAGGTAATCACAGGAATTATTCCCCCTAAAAAAATTTTATGTGAAGAGTCCAAAATCTCACAAAGCAAGCAACAAGTCAATCATTGCAGGCTAAAATCTTCATTTTATTTGAATGGCAATGTAAAGAAAACTATCTTCAATTAAGAAAATAACTGCAAATACAAGAATTCAACACATACTGTGAATTTAATTTTTTTTTTTTTTAATTGAACCAAACAACTGAAAACAAGTTGTGAACATAGATCTAAATATTCTTTCCAACATTTATTCAGGCAAAGAAGGAAAACAAAAAAAGCAAGCGGAAAAAAAAACCCAAATCCAAACCTATGATATGCCTGAATCACTGTGTGCACCTGAAATCATCCAAATATGGATACATCACCATGTTCACACACACACACACACACACACACAACACACAACACACTGAGGTGGTAAGCGCGGTCTGTAGGCCTACCTCCCACCCTCAAAGCCACTGACAATGCGATAAGGCGGTAGGCCTACAGATCGTAAGAGCAGCAAAGATCTAACACAGGCGAGGTCTATTCAAAGAGAGAAAGAGAATGACGTTGCAAGGAAACACATTAAAACGTCAGTACAAAAATTACATCATGCAAAACTTGACGCAGTAAGAAGAAAAAGAGAAGTCGGTCGAAATATAAATTCAGATCAAGATGAAAAAATAAAAAGAACACTGAAAATCAGGAGATGCTCATCAAACAAAACACATATTTCTCCAAATAACTAAACACCGTTTCCTGTAGCCATGATATTACATGATTCTGTTTTCAAACGATTGATGCCCGCAGGCTGGGTAGGCTAGTTTAAAGAACTGTTCAATGTATATACAGTTTAGATCTAGAAACAGCACATGACGATGACGTGGACTCTGTTAACTCTTAACTTCATTAACAAGGTGTTGATTTGCAGCAGAAAATTCAGTTCCACAACATAGTTTATCTCGTTCAGCGAAATCTTGCAGAAATATTTGAGTGGAATCCACAAAGTGCTGTAGCCATGAAAAAAAATGAAGACTAAAAAATGCTTGTGAATTGTAAAAAATAAAACCATGAAGAATTGAAAAGAGCCAATATCAATAGTAATAAGTTATAGCTCGGGCTAAGCAGGGCTAGTGCCGTCTTTTTTGTCTTTCAGATGTTTCAAACCACAAAGATGCACCGAAGGTCTGGCAGAAGATACATCAAATGAAAAATGGGGCACAGTTACCTAAATATTCTAACCAGTCAGATCTAAACAGTGATCAGTTTCCTGGCAATGCTGAGAAGGCTGAAGCCTTTGTAGATATGTTCTCTAAAACAATGCAAATGTGTAGTCTTTCCATGGATAAATAGCTTTTAGAGAGATAGAAGAGAAGAAAGCTACACATAATGCCCCAGTACAACAAAATGATCATGACATCAGTGCCCCCAAAATACTGTACAATAAGTTCAAGACGGGATTTCTGTATTGGGAAACAAAAAGATGTCAGCTGGTTTAATGTATTTTCCAACCAAATGTTCTGTTCCAAAAATGTTGGAGTAGTGGAAGATTACCTTAAAAATGGAAGCAGTCCATAAGTGTGCCAGTCTTAAAACAAGGAAAGCTGAGATCCAATTTAAATAACTACAGGCCAATAACACTTACCCCCCATACTAGAAAATTAACGGAGGGAATGGTTCTTCATGGGATGATGTACTATTGCGAAAAAGAGAATGCAATAGTTATATCAATGAATCAAACGGGATTTCGCAAAGGAAGATCCACTGTTGATCATATCCTAAAGCTAACAACACAAATATAATATATTTAAAAAATCAGTTTGTCAGGTGCAAGAACATTCCGGCCACATCCTTCGACATAAGCAAAGCTTATGATGACAGTGTGTGATATTCTACATTGTTTTGTAAGTTGAAGTCAGTACGATTTTTCAGGACCCTTAAAGATTTTCTTAAAGGTCGAAGTATTCAATTAAGTGCTGCATACCTAGTCAACTTCTAGATCCGTTGACATGGGAATACCACAGGGGTCTTAAATTGCACTGATGTTTTTCAATATTCTGATTCACTATCTTCCAGATATTTTAACTGAAAATATCACGGTGGTTCAAAATGGAGATGACATATACATGTGGACTAAAGCTACAATGAAAAAAAATCTTCCAAAAGAGATATAAATCATATACAGAAGTTATATCAAATTGATTTAGATAGTTTATATACTTTTATGAAAGAAAACGGACTTTAACCCTCAGCTGAAAAAAAAAAAGCTTTTTAGTAAAGGAATGATTCCAAAGAATTTGCCAGTGTTTAGAATACAGTATTTAGAATAGGTGGTGTTCAGATCCAGGATACAAATCTGGTTAAATTTTGGGGAGTTTTTCTCACATCAACACTAAACTGGAAATGCAACATAGAACATCATAAAGCTCGTAAAAGCCTTAATATTCTGAAAGTCGTCCTCAAACAGCCTTGGAGTCAAGATATCTTTACTCTTAAACATTTGGCTGTATCACTTGTGAGAAGTAAACTCTCTTACGAACAAGAAACGTATCACTGTGCTCCAAAGTTTATGCTCGCAAAACTACAAAGCATTGATTGTAAGGCATTTAAAATGGCTTTTTGGGTTCCTCATCACACTTCTAACATTGGTACTTATAAAGAAATTGGTGTGTTACCGCTGGATGGATTTCGAAAATTGTCAGTTACAAAATATGTAGTGAAAAGTCAAACTGTCACAAACTTTAATAAAGCAGAAATAAATACACAATCCAGTGTACATTATCTAAAAAGAGCTCTCTCTCTCTCTCTCTCTCTCTCTCTCTCTCTCTCGTCCTCTCTCTCTCTCTCTCTCCTCCCCTCCTCTGGGGGGAGGGGGGGGGGGGGGCGGATAGCCTAGTGGTCAGAACATTGTGTCGGCAATTTGTCGACCGGGTTCGATTCCAGTTGAGGAGATTTTTCTTCTGGAGTTAACATCAGTGCTGACTCCACTCTCTCCCAAAGTCCTTCGGATGAAACTATAAACCGAAGCCCGTGTGCGAACCCACGCATAACATCTTGCGCACACGTTAAATCCTGTTCCGCTTTTCGTTTGAGTAGGCCATCGGGTGCCGGTGGGAACAGATGACATTTACAAGAGTGCTTATCCCATTATCCTCGATATAAAATAATAAAATAAAATAAAATAAATAAAATAAAATCTGCCCCCACCAACAAACCATAACACTTTTGTTTTGCTGACTTCCACTTACTGAAATGAAAAAGCAAACAAAATCCAGACTATTCAGTTCAAACTCCACACCCATATGAAATGGTGATGTCCAGCAAAGAAACAGAAAGTATGCACCTGTTCATTCCCTTTGTAAGTGTGCACACACACCTCTCACCCTCTCCCATGGTCCCCTCTCCCACCACATGCCTGCATGCATGAGTGTGTGTGTGTGTGTGTGTGTGTGTGTGTGTGTGTGTGTGTGTGTGTGTGTGTGTATGTGTATGTGCGTGCGTGCGTGTGGTGTGTGTGTCCAATTATAGCACACTCGCTCTCCCCCTCCTGCTTTTTATTCTCTTCCCACCCCACCTTCCCTTCTATGTATCTGTCTGTCTGTCTTGTTTCTCCCCCCCCCCCCCCCCCTATATTTCACAACACATTCATATACATATATATAGTATGTCCAGGCATAGGTGTGCTTGTGTAGCGCCTCACCCCAAACCACACACTGTCATGCATGTTTTCTGATCTACAAATATTACAAAAAAATAATCATTTGTAACTCACAAAAGTGCATGAGTACATAAACAACTGGCTGCTTATGTGTAGATATCAAATATAATATATCTCCTTTCTGTCAGGAATCTCACCTGGGCAGTGATAACAAAACAAAAGTATTTCTGACCACATAAACAAAAGAAACGGCTGGTATCCAGATAACAATTAAAAAAATAAAAAAAACTCTAAATAAGATGAAAATGAAGCTACACATTAATGAAAATGTTACACGCATCTATGTACCAAAATCCCAGAGAGAAAGATCAGCTACATTATGTATTCTCAGCATGAAAAGAACTACAGAACACTACTTCAGTCTGTAGTATTACCATGAATACAACCTGAAACCATGGACAACTACAAAACTAGATATAACTATGTATGCAATATTGTTACAGACTATCTGTTGTTATATTATCAGTATGATACCACTGTACATAAGGTTAAACTAAAGACTAGCATATTGTAAACAAAAAAAATCTGTCAAGATATGCAAACCATATTCATACACAGTGCTCTCTCTCTCTCTCTCTCTCTCTCTCTCTCTCTCTCTCTCTCTCTCTCCTCTCTCTCTCTCTCTCTCTCTCTCTCTCTGTGTCACACAAACATAAACACACACACACACCACACACACACACACACACACACACACACACACACACACACACACACACACACACATTTCACCAAAATATATCAATTAGATAAAACCCACAACCCACTACCTGAACAAATACATACTATCTACAATACACCACAATAATGGATCAGTGATTTTTTTTTTGATTTTTTTTTTATACAGTAAATGAATACAAAGGAAGCAAGATACTGAAAGAAACAAAACAAACAAACAACAAAAAAAAGGTACATTGAAAAAAAGAGACACCAGGTTGTTGCAATGTTTTCTGTCCAATATACTGAAACAAATACCATCTCAGTGATTGCTTATGCTCATCTATTGGTACATATGTGAAGTGAAACCAAATTATGGCAAGGATGGCATATGATAGATGTAAAATTACCATCAACAAAGATATGAAAGAATGACACTGATAGAAATTAACCTCACAGAAACTACTCTCTAGTGTTGACACCTGCATTTATTCTCACTAGCTTCTTTCTTTATTCAGAAACAACCAAAATTTAAAAAAAATTCAATGTCTGATAAACAGTGAAATTTGAGATTTTGCTTTAAGCTAGCTGAGATGGGTGCTTGGTGGAAAAGGAGGGGGCACTGGATTTATTTTCTGCTAAATATGTAAGTGCTGCTGCTGCTCTTTTCTCAATCGAATGATCTCATCACACAGACCATATCTTGGGTTGTTTTTTTGGTCACACCCTGAGTGCCAGAAATCCACAGAAAGCTATTAGAATATATATATATATATATATATATATATATATATATTAATATATAATATATATATATATATATATATAATCACCATGGAGCAATGACAAGAAGAAACCTGCAATGCTTGTAGGTCATTCAATTAACATTCAGCTGTACCTGTTCTGGTCAGCATATGCAGGACATCATCTTACAGGCCCTTACCAATGACATTGACAGCTCTATTCCAGAGACAGATTAAATAACCTATCCACCCTAAAGTGATAGTTTTGTTGCCCTGCCACTCTCCACAAGTCCCCGATGAATATGATTCTTCCTAAATCTTTGACATAAACTCAAACCAGGCCTGGAAGCAGGAGAGAAACAAGAGCATGGGTCACTCTGACACATAGGCAGCAAAAGCTGAATCTTAGACAAGTCTTCTATCTGTTGTGATGTCCAATGATGATGAAGTAGACACCAATGGCATCATGATATGGAAGTTCAGCTAGGTCTGAGACTTTGTGATAGGGAAGTACTACTCCATGCCATTTTCATTTCATACCCTGGTGTAAACCTGGCCCGTGATACATTACCGTGCAAAGTATTTGTTGGTGAACTGTTTGAGAGACACTGATTTTGTATTTATTCAGGGAATTATGCTCAGATGTATGCTTCAAGGTTTGCCACTGAGCATGTAAAACTCCCTGAGCAGCGGCTGACCTGAGCCTGAAATAAAGCATTTGACGGGACTCAAACCTATAACCTTCCATGATCCGATGGATCTCACTGTGCCAGCTACAGCAGTAGCATAGCTGGTCTCTGAGATGGAGATAGTAACACATGAAAGTTATCTCAGTGATTTCTATGGGAGACTACTTTTCTCTTACTGTCATTAAGAGATGTAAACTCATATTATGATAAAGGATGTGTCAGTAGAAATTATCACTATTCATTAGAACTGTCTATTTCATTTGTCTTACAGTACATTATCATCAAAAGAGAAAAAAAAAACATTAAGCATTCCTTACTGTTAGAAATAGTGGTAACTACTGACTATGATTGTATAGATTAACCCATTTCCCTCCTAACCACTGTTACTTCTTTGGTTACTTTCATTCTCACATGATATACATGACAAGTAGAAAATGACAAAAATGACAAAAACAATTAATCCACCTTGATCCATAGCATAAGTGATTCACATTCATTGTATGCAGAAGCGAAAAAATTACACAAATGGGGAAAACTACCAATGAAATTGTCATGACAATAATGGCAAGAGAAACAACTTACCTTGAAGTATCGGTCTTTCTAGAAACACAATGCACATGATAGATTATATTTTGCACACTGCACTCTCAGCCAAATATACAAAATATATGTGAATATATGTTGTTCACACAATGCAGTCAGTGCAAAAAGAAATTGAGACTGATATAGATTTAAGCAATGTGTCTAATCAAAAACTGACTGAAATGTTACAAAAAGACAATTCATATCCTTTTCTTTGAAATGTTGAAAACATAGTCACTGATTTACTCTGTCCAAGATTTGACAGTATTCAGCATCAACTTCTTCATGCTACCAAATTCTGGTCTTTGTAGAATCAAAAGCTATACATTACAATGTAAATCTGAGGTAGAAATGTAAGAAAGTGATGTGATTACAGCTGCATTACACCCCCCCCCCCCCTTGAAAAAGAAAAGGAAATAAATCATTTGATACTCTGACCTTTAGAATATATATTTCTGGGTTAAAAAAAGAAGTTCTTTTTAAAATTACCTAGGTGAATGGTACTGAAACACTCTGTTTTATAAAACAAAGCAGTTTGGATGGACCATCTAAGAAACTATACTGTGTGTGTGTGTGTGTGTGTGTGTGTGTGTGTGTGTGTGTGTGTGTGTGTGTGTGTGTGTGTGTGTGTGTGTGTGTGTGTGTTCTTTTAATCAACATTTCATAATCAGAATTTTATTTTGGTCAATTTTCTTGACATTTCAGCCAGTTTTAATAAGCTACTCTGTCTCAATAAAGCATGCTTGCTGGTAAAGCCAGCACAATAGTTTTGAGGTCAATCTTTTTTTTAATAATAAGTGAGAGATGAAAAGAGAGATAAAGTCCATAGACAAATGGTGTGATTGACAGAGACAGAAGTGCAGAAGAGGACACATCTGAAAGGAAGTGGAGGCTGAACACACAGCAAAACAATAATGCCAAAACACAATCGGGTCCTAACTGGTTAATATGTGTGTGTGTTTACAACAGAAGTGCTTTGTTTATACAGCAAACATTCACCAACAGAATGGATAGCAAGAGTGTAGAATGGACAAGAGTGTGCACAAGAGATTAATGCAATCGAAAGAATTTGTGCCCTCTTAACAAACAAACAAAAAAGTCATAGCTATTTCTTTTTTTTGTCCATGTTTGTTTGAATATAAGTGTGTGCAAATGGTTGTTGTTGTTGTTGTCTTTGATTTTAAGCATGGTTGACATCTTTTAGCCTTACACAATCTCTTACACAATCAATAGATACCCAATATATGACACGACATCCAAGCTAACATACATAGTCAATCTAATTTTGAGGCACATTTAAGAGTGGAGTGAAGGTAAGAGAAAGAACACACTGTGCAGTCAGTTATCAGAAGATCACAGTCAGAGAGAAACAGAAAGAGGAGAGGAGAGGCTGTAGTGGTGATGGACATGCCCAAGGTATGCAGTCTCACCTGTTCATCAGTGGACTTTCTGTCATAGGGGGTCTCGGTGAATGTACCCGGCATCTTGTTCTTGGGGTGGACTCCAGACACATCAAACCTGAAGAAAAGCCACAGAATTAACTGCCAACATTACTGTCTGGTCAATCACTGATTTCAAATCAACTGACTATGGCCCAGGCCAAAAGCTAAATATCTATTATTGATGTAAGCAAAGTGCTAAGGCCTGCATTAACATGTTGTTATGTGTGTAAAATTTTGTCTGGAGACTGTCTTCAGCCATGACAGACTCTTAACATAACAACCTGTTCTCCTATTAAAGGAGAAAGAATCCTCTGAAGTCAGAGTATGGCTGCCAATATGGTTAGGTACTTAAAAACAGTCATATATGCAAACTTTTCATCAAGCATGCAATTTCATTCTCACAGTGATTCCCACATGAGATGAGGGAGTCAGAGCTCACATTCTGAGTGACCTCCAGAGTGATAAGCCAGGGAACATGGAACAACAACAACAACAACAAACCACTTGACTTATCCCATGAATTTCTTAGAAGATGCTGTGGCCCGGTGCTCTAGTTTTTCAGGAAGAGTATTGTGGGGAAGATGAATCTGGATGAGCCCATTAATCCCCAGGTAGCAAGGTGCATGCTAGGTGTATTAATGTAATTTCTGCCACTATTAGTGAAAATGTTTTGTATGGGATGGCATAGTTTATGATTTTATCAATTTTAACATCCGTTCCTACCAGCACTATTCTGAAAGGTGGAGCAGGGTTTATCATGTGTGCAAGATGTTCTGTATGCATTTACAAATGGGGTCTTGGTTTATAGTGTTATCTGAAGGACTTCCAAGAAAGTGGAGTCAGCACTGATGATAACTCCATGGGAAAAATCCCCTTGAATTGTGTGTGTGTGTGTGTGTGTGTGTGTGTGTGTGTGTGTGTGTGTGTGTGTGTGTGTGTGTGTGTGTGTTGTGTGTGTTGGTGTTGTGTTTGTGTGTGTGTGTGTTGTGTGTGTGTGTGTGTGTTGTGTGTGTGTGTGTGTGTGTGTGTGTGTGTGTGTGTGTGTGTGTATGTGTGTGTGTGTGTATGTGTGAGTGTATGTGTGTGTGTGTATGTGTGAGTGTCCATGCATGCATAAATGTGCACACAGACATGGTGCAAACTTGTGCCAAAGCCATACAAGTAGTTTCAACACAGCTGGCTAAAGTCAATGCTCACAAATGCTCTACCAGAAAAACAATTTGGGCACCTATGTCTGATAATGATGTGCACTGAAAATTGATCACAAATACCAAAGTAGTACATGAGCACAACCACAAACTACTGATATGAAAACCCGATTTAAAAAAGAAAATCACTGAATCACTCAGCTACCATGTCCATCAATACATACACTTATCCATATTCTTCACCAGAGGTCAGGGCCCTGAGCTTACTCAGCTGGATTCTCAACAGCACAGCTCTGCTCTAATGGATCTTGGCTGTCAGGGCAGTGTAATCTCCACCACTCCACCATGTCTTAGAGGGGTGTCCTCAGGATTTATGGTGGGCCAGTTTATCAGTGGCCAGGCTATGAGAAGCCTACAGGGGGGAGCTGGTTATTGAGTAAACTTGGGTGAAGTGGGTGAACCAGGAAAGTGACAAGTCTCTCTTGCTTATCTCGGGGATATCAGTTAATAACTCGGCATTGTAGACTATCTGCTTTCTTTTTAATTGTTGAGTGATATACTGGTAGTACTCTTCTGAATTTGAGGAGGGTTGGTGTAGTGTTGGTTTTTGGTGTTGTTTGTTTGTTTGTTTGTTTGTTTGTTTGTTTGTGTGTGTGTGTGTGTGTGTGTGTGTGTGTGTGTGTGTGTGTGTGTGTGTGTGTGTCTGTGTGTGTGTGTGTGTGTGTGTGTGTCTGTGTGTGTGTGTGTGTGTGTGTGTGTGTGTGTGTGTGTGTGTGTGTGTATGTGTGTGTGTGTTGATGGGTATGCATGCATAGTAGGTGTGTGTCATATACTATCAAGCACAATACAATGTTATACACTGCAATACACTATACTGTCTTGTGTATGTTTCTGTGATTCTATGTGATTTAAATCAATGATCCATCAGGAAAAAAGATGAAGCAGAATTACCTTACACTGCAATATGAATAAAAATGAATAGAAAGATACACGGAAATACGACTGGCGTGTATGTGTAAATCCATTTGTTTGAAAAACCAGAAAATATAATATAACTATTCAATTGTGCCATAGTATAAACTAAGGTTGTTTAAGGAAGCGCAATCCGAAGCCAACACGCTCTTAGGACTATATTATTTTTCACATCGATTACACACTTTTCCCTTACCTTGCTGTCTGGACGCCAAACGGCGCACCTCTAAATTTCTTGGGCTCCACGGCCGCTGTCATTTTGACTCCCACTTATGTGTCGTCTGCCCAGATGAAGAACTCGACCCAGTCGTAAAGCACTTGTTAACCAAAACAGAAGGCGAGTGGCAGACGTGGTTTGTACTCACGTGACCTCTGCTGTTTCTAACCAAGCTTTCATGTGCCTGGCAACTAAAATGGCGCTAGCCTGATGCCTCGGCTGAAAATGACGATTACATTGTCTGTAATTTTTGTTACTTTTTATTCCTAGGAATTGTTAGAAATTATCATAAAAATAAAGATTTGTATAAAACCGAAGTAAATATAGTATCTTACATTAGAAAGAGACAGAAAGAGAAGGAAGAAGAAATCAAGGAGGAAAATGTCGTCTGCTACACTGGAGTGGTTCCGCAGCCTACAAAACCCCCGCGAAAGTATAAACCGTCATTCCATCCTGAATAAAAAATAAAAAATAAATAAAGACATAGGACGTGTTCAAATCATCTATATGAAAGTATTGATAAAATAAAGACTTAATGTTTTCATTCACTACATGAACAAAATATAATTGGATCATCTCTAATGTCTTAATCACCAGTAGCTTAGAGGCCACAAGAAGTTACCATTACAAAAAAAAAAAAAAGTTGCAGCTTTCAATCATCTCCCTCTAAACAAATCTTTAAACAGTTATGTTCAAGCAAGCCACAAAATGCTTGCTGAATTTCAGAATCTCTGTGAAAGATTTGCCATTGGCCTCCTTACCTATAGATGGCAGCGAAACATCATCATTCTGGTGACAAAATGTGGCTAGAAAAAAACAAAACAAAACAAAACAAAACAAAAAACAACACACACACACACACACAAAACACACACACACACACACACACACACCTGCCGAGACATTTTTATTTTACTGTCTTTAATTTATTATCTGACTAACCAAACTGTACAGGACAATGACAAAAATCAAAAGCAACAGACCAAACTGATGCAACATGGCAGTCTTTTCAGATGTATGCCTTCACTTTGTCACTAACAGAAAATGATGTTTAATATTTACACTGGTAAAAAATTATTCCACAATGTGGAGGAAAGCCTTAGTAAACAAAACAAAAAATCTCACCCATTAATCTATGTAAAATAAAAGTTAAGATGTGAAAAAGAATCAATTCTTTGTTTGTTTTACCCATAAATCAATGTAAAATAAGAGTTAAGATGTGAAAAAGATTCTTTGTTTACTTGTTTTACCCATGAATCAATGTAAACTAAAAGTTAAGATGTGAAAAAGATTCTTTGTTTGCTTCTTGGTTGTTTTACTCTATAAATTCTAAGCTTTGGGAGTGCCTCTATCTCTCACTGATTAACACCTGCTGGGTGACCTACTCAAGCCATGGGCTACAGTCATCCTTTCTGATAAGCACCTGTGTAAAAAGTATGTGGGATCAGTAAAGTGAGCTTTTTATCACTTTGAAAAGCAGAAGAGAGAGAGAGAGAGAGAGAGAGAGAGAGAGAGAGAGAGAGAGAGAGAGAGAGAGAGAGAGAGAGAGAGAGAGAGAGAGAGTCTTTTCTTTATTTTTATATCAAAGATAATGAAATAAACATTCTTGTGCTTTTTTACATCCAGTCCCCATGTGTATGCAGTATTTTAAATGTCATCTGTTCCCACTGGCACATGATGGCCTACTTTTATGAAAAGCAGGACAGGATTTAATGTGTGCGCAAGATGTTCTGTGTGCGTTCGGACATAGGGTCTCAGTTTAAAGTCTCATCTGAAGGACTTTTGGGGAGAGTTGAGTGAGCACTGATGTTAACTCCTGAGCAAAATCTCCTTGACTGGACTCAAACCTGGGTCCTCAAATTGCCAGAGCAATGTTCTGACCACTAGGCTATCCGTCCCCCATCATGTTTTGTCATCAAGTTTTTTGTTTTGACATTGGTTTTGGATGGAACTCAGATGCATGCAAAACACTTCCTTTTTCATGTTTTTTTTGTTCTTTCTCTTTTCATGTTCATGTTTGATTATGGTTCATCATGCCTTTCTTTAGGCCTTTTGGCCACAATAAAACTAGAATGGTAAGGGTCTTTAGAGCAGAAATCATCTTTTGCATAAGTACACTTTTAGGTCCTGCAAGCCCTCCTCTAACTTAACACAGCAGCTGATGACAAAACTTAACAAAGTAATTAATTGGAAGGTGGGCTTTTTAATTACAGGTATTTTTATTCTGAGTAAAAGCAGCTATAATCACCTTTGGGGGAAAAGGCTTTTAAATAGGTATGAGAAAAAAGTTACTGATAGTAAGATAGGAAAAAAAAAATTATAATATGCTTGTCAGTTCTTGTGATTTTAGAAGTATAAAGGGAAGTTTGTGTGTATAAAATTATGTGTATGTACACATGCCTATATGCGCTTATGGGAGTTGTTTACCTTCAGATGAGCAGGAAAAAAACAAAAAAAACAAAGACCATAAAATCGTAAATTTTTCATCATTGACAGTTGTAGACTCCCCCCCAAAAAAAGCATAATGTTCCATGATTATACATTTAGTGTAGAGCATTAAACAGGCACTTGCACAGAATTGGCCAGATGATTTGAACTCTGGTCTGCATCTACAATTGATCTATATTCATTGGAAAATGCAGATTACAAGGAAACATTTGTGTGTATGCAATTGTTTCTCATTGTATTAAGGGAACCACATTTTGTCTTCAGGAATGTCTGATCAAATATTACTGCCTATATTTTTTTGTCATTCATATCAGCACGCAATGGCCAATTTGAGCAGTTGGATGCATGCCTTTTCCTTTCCAGCGTCTTTCTTTGAACTTCAATTTTGTATCTGATCTGAAGGAATAGAAGGGGATTGAAATCTACACAAATTCTGGCTCCAAATAGATGCTTCCTCCAATCTGGGATATTCATAACTAAGAGAGAAATTGTTCCAGTTCTTTGCATAGAAATCAGGTTCACCTCTGGTAAGAGTTTTGCCATGTATTATTACTCTTTTCAATACCACCATTAAGAACCCAATTTTCCAGTTATATTCAAACATGGCATCAATGTGCATGAAATGGCCCACTCAGACTTCTTTGAAGACTTCAGGGATATATTTCTCTTCCAACATGGCTACTGTTGGATTCTTATCAGTGACTCTTGGATCAGATGTAAACCATCCTACCCATCCAACCAAGTTAAAGTTAGTTAAAGTTAAAGTCTGTCCCGAGCCATAAGGCTCATCAGGCCGGTGCTTATCCCGGTTTCTGTGGCGTTAAGCGACTGAGAGTCATAGACTCCCCCCTGGATAGGACGCCAGTCTATCGCAGGGTTAACCCCCAACACAAGGCTGGTACCCCTTTTACACCTGGGTGGGGTGAGAAAATAGCCGTAAAGTGCCTTTTCCAAGGGCACAACGCCATAGCGGAATAGCTGGGATCGAACTCGCAACCTTTAGATTACGAGTACAACGCCCTAACCACTAGGCCACAGCGGCGGCTAATCCAACCAACCAGGACCCTGAAAAATGTCAAAGCTATGCAGAGTGAATTCTAGAGCTTAACCTTTGTTATGTACAGCTTCATTGTTGCCTCATCTGAAAACTGCCTCGTCAACAGCAGTCAGTTTCTCAGCTAATGCAAACAATAACTTGGCTTCTATACCGAAATGGTGTGTGTTTGCTTTTGGTATTTAATGCATGCATTGTGGTTTGGTCACACCACAAGACACAACACCCTAGCAAACACCATCTTGCAAGGAACAGTCAAGGGAAAGAGAAGAAGAGGCTGCCAAAAGATTCATGGGTTGACAACATCAAAGACTGGACCGCCCAACCCCTGCAACACCTCCTACTAGCCACACAGGATCGTGAAGCATGGAAAAAGATCTCCGTTGCGTCTTCTCTCATGTCCCCCCTACGTCCTTTGGGACATGGGACTGAGTGAGTGAGTGAGTGCATGTTCTCAATCTTCATTTAAATCTTTAAAAAAAATTCCTTTTTGCTTTCTAATCTTTGCACGACTGTTGATACCCATCAGGGATCTTCCTCAGCTGGTAAGACACATCATGTTATCATCAAGCCCGCCAGTGTACAAAAGTGTTCTTACGAGCTACTCTAGTGTGGTGGTTAACACCTTGGAAGATCATGGGTTCAAATCCCATAAGAGGCATAGGGATTTTTTCAGACTCCAGCTGGCTCCTACCTGGAGTGAGTTTGGTGTGGGCTCATTGAAGACTGGAACCACTCAGTCAAGCTTCATCCACTCTACAGATGCAATTTTGAGAGTGCTCCTTAAGTGACCTGATAAACACTGCAGGTGTCTATATCTCTCAGGCCCCATCGACGCAGGAATATATGAAGAAAGGAAGCATAAGAATACAGCCTTGTAAGATAAGTGTCATTCCCCCCATGGGGATGCTTGGGGCCTGTCAGTATAAATAGCACATCTACCTTCTGGAAATTTTGTGCTACAAATTCCCTTTTCTATTACTATTTCTGTTGGTTCCTTTTCTTCATTATCACCTCAATTTGTGCCTTTTTCGTCCCTTCTCTTGCTTTTTCTCCAGAAAGACACAAAATAACAATTCTCTCCCACACCGAAGTCAGATGTGCTGGGCCCGATTTGTTGTAACAGTAGTGCAACACATTTTTGCTTGTGTGACAGACAACAGTAGTTGCAGTCTGAGCATTTGACAAAGTAGTCTCAAAGCACATACACTTCCATACCAGAATTGTTACATCATCTCCATCCCCATTGATCATCATGCAATAGAGAAAATTGTCCTTGACTTGGCGGCTCCAATTACTCTGGTATCATGTCAACTAGTTTCAGTCATGGTTTCCCCCAGTTTTTCTGTGCCTGTGTAAAGTTGTGTCAAAGCCTTTGGGGTTGGAGATATACAAGGAAATAGTTGGAGGGTTATTGAAGTGATCGCCACACCAGTGAACATCTCAGACTGGTTTTGTAACTGCTATTACTGTTGTCAATAGGGGGCTTAGTAGGTAGTCTTGTGTACATCAACTCAGAACATGCACCACTGAACATCACCAAAGTGACCCAGCAGCAGTACAAGGCCCCTCTGGCTGGTGGCCCCACGGCTGCCTGACATGGATATGCCCCCTGTGGATGCAACATAACAAATCTGGGTGGGGATGCAACATAACAAATCTGGGTAGGGATGGGGAGGAGAAACAGCAGTGAGCGGCATGAGAACAGCACAATGCAGCAGCCGCAGCACACACACACAAATCCCCCCTAAACTTATAAGTGCTCTTTTTTGATGATGTCATAAGAAGAAAATATCTGAGGTAGTCAGAAAACAAAAAAAAAACCACCACAACTCTGCCTGCATGTTTGTGTCATAACTGTTCCAAAAGTGATTTAATTGTCTTCAGAAGTTATGGATTGGTCAGAGCTAAGGCACTCAGTGATTTAGCATGACAGAAACAGTGCCTGGCTAATTTTAAGGGAGGCACTTCATCTTGTGGTTAGAGTGTGGAACTTGTAATCTTTTTGACAACTGGGGGCTCAGGTTCAAGTCTCCACTGAGGTGTCCGTTCAAGGGGATATTCATTTTTTCCCCTTCATGTTAAAACAGGTATTAAATTTATTGCCCTGACAATCTTTCAGATGAGGCTATAAACTGGGGTTATGTGTGCAAAATGCCTGCAAAATATCTTGTGTGCATGTTGAAACTCCATCTTTTGTAGAAGAATAGGCAAGCAATGGACAGTGGAATGGACAAAAAGTCAGAATTAACTAGCCCACAGCACACTGCCTAAACGATTCAATGCTGTGCAGTGCCCAAACAATTCCCTAAGAAGCCAAGAAAAAAGTCAACTTCAAGTTATACATAAAAGCAGAGAGGATCCTCCCATGTGATTGATCTTTTTTCCATTTCACAGCTAAAGTTTGATATGGAGATATCCTGCAACACAGCAGCTAGAACCAACACAAACTTCTGGAATTTTATGTGATGTTACAATCAGCTGGCTGTGTGCAAGCACTGCGTGTGTACGAGTTCCTTGCTAGTTATGTTTACCTAGAATACATCAACGCTGTAGGTGGGAAGCTTGGAGTGTAGCAACTTGTGTCCCACTCAGACAGTCTATAATTCTGGGAAATGATACATCAAATAACCTTTTCAAAATGTAAACTCGCATAAAAAGCCATAAACACACTTTCAAGTATATTGTTATTTTAATCACTTTTTGCAGATTTTTTTTTCTTGTTTTGTTCTGACATGAGAAATGCACATGGTGAACAACGATATAGATGAACAAAGAGAGAGATGAGCGACATATTTTGCTGCAGGAAATGTCTGTTTCAACACCGTCAAAAATAGAAAACTTTCAGTAGTAATAAATACATACTATTACACCTGAATATACACTGCACAATTTCATTTTGTCCAGTCTGATCTGCTCTGTACAGTTCATATCAGTATGGCGTAAACCAAACACAACAGAATGAAACTGTAAATAAATTCCAACCATCAACGAAGAATGAATTGTGAAGGAACAGATCAATAATTAATCTTCCTTTCTTCACACACACTACCAGACAACAGCAAAATGAATACATGCACTCTCCATCCGTATCTTTCAGTCACATCCAGAACAGAAATCTGCCCCCGAGAAATGAAGATGTGAACAATAACGAAGAGTCCAACGCCTCCAGACTCAACAGGCCAGCAGAAAGAGACGAGGGCTCAGTGGTGTCGTTCAACACCTATGTACACACCGACGTCGGAAAGAGCAACAACAATCAGCACACTAACAGAAACCAACTTCTACAACACAAAATCAGGGTCGCCATCATCACTGTCATCGTCACTACCATCCACTCGCTTCCGCTTTTTCCTCTTCTTTTTGGGCTGAACAGGCTTTGGGGTGGAGGATTGCATGAGAAGTTTGGGGTTCGGTTCCGATGGTGGTGTGGGGTAGTGCGCTCTCTCTTGTGGTAGTAGTATGGAAGCTTGGCAGGCTTCGGGGTACTGTTGACCACTGAGTTGACTGGCTTGTCCTGAAAAAACACCAACAGTCCAGTTTTACCCTCTACATTTAAGTTTGGTTACCATACTTATTGTGGTAAAGGACAGGCTGGCTCTGAAAACTCATATGCATGCCACCCATCTGGCCCTAACCAACTTGAGAGAGAGTTGGAAAAGGTTTCTTTTTTTTCTTTCCTGTTCAAAGAGAATGAACCTTACTTTGGTCCTTCGGAAAAGAAAGCTAATATGTGAAGGTCAAGGTTAACTAAAAAAAACAATCAAACAAAACAAAAAAACAGCTCAAACTATGCATATACACAGAGTACATTCTCTCATGTGATATTCTAGCACAGCCATGCACAAAGCAGTCCACACATCCAGTCTCTCACTGCCATTGGCCCACACACTTACACCAAACCTGTATCTTTTTCATGAGCAGTGTTAGGTATACACCCCCATCCCTGATTAGAAAATGCAGTAGTTTTCTTTTTACTGTCATGTGGTGAACTCGATATTAAACTTTCGTATGAGTATACATGCAACAGTTAATGCACACAACATTATCTTCCAAGAAAAGGAAAATACAGGCATTCACAGACGTCAACCAGTTCACAAGATCACAGACACAACACTCACCGCGCCATCCATGGTGTCGCCACCAGTGCCGTCTGCTGCTTGGACCCCATCCATGGCATTGGCGCGATCAGCATCCCCACCATCACCCTCATGAGCTGGTGATTTTCTGATGGGAGTGGCTGCCCCTGTGCTGCGCTGTTCATCACCACTGTCATCATCGTCTGTTGGGTCTATGCTCATCATGAGGTCACGGAACTGTCAAAGCAACAAGAAAAGAAAAGAATGTGAGATGTGTACCCTGGCAACAGACAGCCCTAAAGTGTGGGCATGTTTTGCTTACTTATATTTCACATTCTTTCTATCCAGGGTTTTTGTATTCTAGTATTTGGCTTACCAAATATTCTACATCACAATTTTGATAATTTCACAAACATTTTTCTTTATCTTGGCATAAAACATGGGGAAAAGCACAGCTACAACAGCCATTTTTGTCCCAGTCAACTATTACCAATACATATTTTTTATGGTTACAGGAGTAAACTTATCTCCTGACAAGATGGTGTAGTCAGGAAAGAACAGTGTGTCGCACTTAGAGAAAGTAAATAGCCAAAGGTGGAAACCTAAAAAACAAAGATCACTTGGAAGAATGTTCTCATCACACGATCCCTAGAAGGAGAGAAAAAAGAGCAAGCATGCCACAACAACACACAAAGAGAGAGAGAGAGAGAGAGAGAGAGAGAGAGAGAGAGAGAGAGAGAGAGAGAGAGAGAGAGAGAGAGAGAGAGAGAGAGAAGAGAAAGACAGACAGAGAGACAGAGAGAGAGCATGAGCATGAGTGAGGTAGCTGACCTCCAGATATTCATCCACAATTTTCTGCCTCTTCTCTTCCTCCTCAGGATCGGAGTCATGCACAGCACGCAGCTGATCCAGCGTGTGTTGAGGGTTGAAGCGGACGATGTTTTTCCGGTTCAGTGGCTTGTCAAACACTTTGGCTGCCTCTGTTGGAGAGTATCGATGTATCTTGCTGCAACACACACAACCACATCATATGCTTCATTCCGTATTTCCTTCTCTCTGTAAAAGACAGTTAAAGCGAAAAGCAGAAAAACAAAAGTTAGTTGTGGAATGAATGACAAAAAAAATGTGCAGAATGGTTCAGTAGAAGAAAATGCAAAAAGCGAGAAGTAAGCTTTGGAAGGGGGAGCAGAGAAGTGAAGTAGAAAATGGAGGGTGGAAAGAAAAATAATCATGTGAGAGGGGAAAGAAAATAAATAGCACAGAAAGGTAGCACCAAGTCAAATTTGGAAATGGTACACAAGAAAAGAGGCTGTGGAATGTCTAAGAGTAGAATGTAAAAGGGGGAAAAAATGTAAAGGGGGAAGCAGTAGTAGTCTGAGTAGTATAAAAAGAAATATGTCATTTTGAAAAAAGGGAAAAAGTAAACTGCAGAAAGAAAAAGACAAAGTGAGAAGTGGAAAGCATAATAGACAGCAGACAGAACAAAAACCAGGGAAAAGAGATCAAGCAGACTGTAACACCCCCACTCCTCCCTGGTGTCAAAGGAGAAAGAAAGGAAAGAAGGCAGCAAACGTAACTAACCTGTCTGTCAAGCCGTACATGTCCTTGAGATGCTGTTTCAACACCAGCAGTAGAATACAGCCCTGAGATTGCTGCATGATTTCTTGGAGAGGAGTGATGTCATCTGGTAATCGAGCTGAAACAAAGTATTAAAAAATTCACACTATTGACCTGTCTCCTTTTTATCACTATTGACTCCTTTCATACCAAGAAACAAATCATACAACTGATGGTTATATGGTAAGACTGAATAACACGTTCCAATACATAAAAGTAATTTGCAAGCAACTGTAATAAATATCTCAAACATATAAAAAACCTCACACTCATGTCTTATAACTCCTAAACTGGGAGTGCAAATTTGAGAAAAGATTTACTTTTTTAGAGACTGAATTCTCATATTGTCTGTATATGGACATACTTTACCTTCAAATCATCTTTCTTTAAATTTAAATGCACTGAAAATGCATAAAATTTGTATATATATATTTCTTTTAGGTGGCAACTTACTGATAAGAGATTCCGGATCATCATCATCGTCATCCTCTGCTGCCAGTTTTTTTCTTTGTTCTTCTGTCAGACCCTCAGGGTGTGTGCCGTTCTGCTCTCCGTGGTTTCTGGGCACCAGGCTCTGCACAGCATAAGTTTTATCTTGTTTTCTTCTCATGATGGAAACAAGCTATGCATTTGTTGCATACTTTCAAGCAGCACAAAAAACAACCCCTCCCCCCCAACAACAACAAAAAAATATGTATCAGTTATCTGCATAATCAGTCTTTCTCTAAAGCCACAAAGAGTCAATTAATTTGATTTTTTTTTTCTAACATGACTGACCTCTTTGAAGGACTGCATGAGGTTGGATCCTGCCACGGACACAATGATGTCAATCTGGTGAATGACAAACAGTGGCTCGTCCTGCACTTGGAATGGGAAGAAGGCCAGGTTGTCAGCCACGTACACCTGTTCTCCCATCGTGATTTTCTGCAACTGAATCACCACTCTTGTCAGTACACATACTAACATCATGAAGTCTACGGGTAATATATATCACCGCTGTAGTCTAGTGGTTGGGGCGTTGGACTCGTAATCGAAAGGTTGCGGGTTCGATCCCAGCTTTCGGCTATGGTGTTGTGCCCTTGGAAAAGGCACTTTACAGCTATTTTCTCACCCCACCCAGGTGTAAAAGGGGATACCAACCTTGTGTTGGGGGTTAACCCTGCGATAGACTGGCATCCTATCCAGGGGGGAGTCTATGACTCTCAGTCACTTAACGCCACAGAAACCGAGATAAACACCGGCCTGATGAGCCTTAGGCTCGGGACAGACTTTAACTCTCTATATATATAAAACGAACCAAAATTTGAATATTTCATTGCATTTATTTTTTTCAAAGAAATGACGAAAGTAAAGTGAAGTAACAAACAGAACTAAAACAAAAGATGTCAGGGAAGACTTACGACTTAATTAGCATTACACAAAAAGGGGGAAAAAAGATTATAAAAAAAAAAAGTTTTTTCCTTTCCTCTATAAAACCAACAATCCTCCCTTTCACAAAAGGGCTTAAAAACACATCCACAAAAAATGACAAGACTTACTCCTGTATCATCAAAGAGATTGAGCAGGGAGGTAAGCAGGCCTCGACGATGTGAGCGGTTGGAGCGTAGCACAGAGTAGAGAAACCCGTTGAAGGATTGGAACTGACCCTCCTCCATCTGGCGGAAGCCCCGGATCGGTTCCAGAGGGTTGGTTTTGTGTAACACTTGCTGCAGGCGGTACGAGTTCTTGATGCCTTGGAGAGCTTTCATCTACACACAGACACACATCAGTATAAGAAATGTACATGTCTGTGTGTTCCAGATCACTGTGTACATGCTACCAACAGGTTTTTTTGGGGGGTTGTTTTTTGCCAACACTTGTTTCAGTTTACAGGCACATGGAAGAGGTTTATTATGTTGGTTCCATCAAATTATTTGCGAGAAACATTACATGAACTGAAAAGACAGCTTTTCCTATTGTGTGTCTTCTGATGTCCTTGGTGGTTTTTTTTGTTTTTTTTGTTTTTTTTTTTACCTGACTTGTCTTTTCTGCATTCTCATGCCCAAGGATACAAATTACTGCAAGTGCACGAAACTTTTTAAAGTGAAAAAAAAAAAGATAAAAGGGGAAAGTAAAAGGACTTGGAGGGAGAGTGACTGATCCTACACAACTTACGTGGGTGAAACCTGGATACTTTTTCTCTATCTCCTCCAGCTGCTGGTCTGCCTTGATGCGAACCAAGCTCTCTGGGTCAGTGCTCATACAGATCAGGTAAGGCATACACTGAAAACAGAAACACTCACTTCAGTACAACAGATAATGAAACAAGAAAGGACAGCAGGTAATGCATAACAGACATAACGATAACTACTGAAATCAATGAGTTGACCTGGTGTAGAGTTTTGGATAATTAAGCCACAACATTGATAGTTTATATGTTTTACAGGTTCAAACTCAAGAAACTTTTGAAATGAATCAAGTCAATCACAATCTAGCTAAGAAGGATGACCTAGAAAAAGGAAAAGGCAAAAGCAGAGCAACATGAAGATCTGATGAAGACCAGACTGACCTGGACGGATGAACGAGGCCCTGACGAAGGATAAGCTGTACAACGTTGAGAGCCGTGATTCGCACCTGAGAGTGGTCATGGTAAAAGGCTTCCAGCACCTGCTTCAAGTACAGCTGCACCACTGTGCTGGCCATACTGCAAACACACAATGAAATAAGATTACCATTACTTCACTGGGACCAGCTGCATCACATGCTATTTTATAGCCGATGGATTGATATGCTTCTTTACATATACAAGAACGTCACACTTCAGCTGTTTATATATTCACAGACATTGCACAACATTGCTTACAATAATGTACAAGTAATACAAAGGTATGATAATGTCAATAAAGTTGTATACCTTGGAAAACAAAACCAAAATAAACCAAAAAAGACAGTGCTGATAGCATGAGGTTGGGAGGTGACTAAGAAGAATCACTCTTTCTATATGAGAATTGTCAAAATTTGTCACCTTGATGTTCAAAGTGTAAGGTAGCTGACAGAATAATTTATTTAGGTAACCCTGCCAGACTACAAAACAATACAGAGTGGTCACTCCAGACTACAAAACAATACAGACTGGTCACTCCAGACTACAAAACAATACAGACTGGTCACTCCAGACTACAAAACAATACAGAGTGGTCACTGCTAAGGCTCCTTATCACTTACCCTGATTGCACATCTCCCATTTCTTTCAAGTCCTCTTCCTTGGCATGTTTCTTCCCTGTAACACAACATGTCAATGATCAACAGCAGCTCTACGTTATTTTCAAGAAGAAAACAAAATCATTATTATGCACTATGAAAACAACAACAAAAAGTTTTTCTTCCCAACAGCTAATAACCCTTCAAATTCAGCAGCTATAAGTAATCTGGGAGAGAAGACTTTAACTTATAAATCCATATTTTCTGAGTCACAAGGCACAACAGCCAGTTTTACTGTTCAAGAACCACGAGCTGTAATTACCCCCACAAAAGCTGAGCTACAAACAGATGTTTTCTCCCAGCACATTGAGTAGGCGCTGCACTTGTGGCGACGCACTCTCCCCAGGGAGAGCAGCCCAAATTTTACGCAGAGAAATCTGCTATGACATAAAGTGTTATAAAATAAAGATACAATAAAATAGTTCTCTTTCTGGCATCCTCTGCTGCAGACCAGCAGCGTGTACTCACACTCCGCATCTGACTTGGCCATGGCGATTTCCTCCTCCATGAGGTAGAGCTGCAGGTTCTTCAGGACCTGGCACCTCAGCTTGATGGGGGCGTTGTCGTTGGTCAGGAAGTCGTGGTACATCTCCTTCAACAGCTTCCCCAACATGTACTCGTAGTGCCGACACAGGAAGAACCCTGAAATCATCATCACACCAATGGGATACCGTCAGAAGACACCATGTGGTCAGTTGTATGTCTTTGAACAAATTCTGAATGCATTATTTATCTATGAGGTTTTTCTCTCATTCCTCAGCTTTGAGGTTCACTGATGGTGAGATTTTAGTTTATGTAGCCGTTTTTGCCCACCAAGATGGTTTTTAATTCTGGGCATACCAGAAAGAATGCATGTGTACTTAGATATGTTCGTCAGTGGTATATACAAACAAATGTATGTGCACAAATTATACCAATTAAATTGCCATTTGCTTCCTAATGAAACAAAAATCAACCTACGACACAAAGGACAAACAGTTTGTTTCCTCAAGTTGGAAATTCAAATTACAGACTGAAAGCACCCCCCCCCCCCCTTTAGGAAAGGAAAGAGAGTGTGAAAAGTGATTAAAAAAAGAAGAAGAAAACTGACCCAGAGCAGTGAGGGCCTTGTGCTGCACATCCTCCTCCTCATGGTGGATGAAGTAGTACAGCACATCAAACACCTTCTGGTGGACACACACCTGCAGCAAACAACACAACAATGTAGTTATTATTAGCATTATACACTGAATACTGTTGGACATCAACACACCTTTAACCCTTTGCTGGGCACAGCAAAATCATTTGTCATCTTCCTGCAGGGCAGAGAAAATGGAGGTGGATGGCTTGTGAGTGGGTGTATGTATTTAACATGCAATAACTCTACAATGGTCAGATGGATTTTGATGAAATAAAAACAGCAAGATGCAGAAATGAATAAAGAAATTGCTAATACCCAATTTTTGTCATTATTTTTATTTTCTTTTAGAATTATAATGCATAAACACACAAAGTCATTGATTGGTTTGTGTGTGTTACAGTTAGCGTTGCAATAACTTTAGAATGCGTGCATGGATTTTGATTAAATAAAAACTAAAACATTAAGAAACAATTATAGAAAAGATATTTTCAACCTACTGTTGGTTTTTTAGTTTTTTTGATAAATGGTGCACGAACACATCGAACATTCCGACGATCGCCATTTTTGTTTACCGATGATCGCGATCAGTTTAACGTTTAAGTTTGAGCCGCTACCGTATCAAAATCCCAAATAGCAACCAAATAACAAAATATATCAAGTTCTGAACCATTGCCGAACTTGAAATCCACGATAATTTCCCCAAATCTAAGAGTAGAATTCAAAACGCGTATCGGCCGTGTTAGATTTGACGATCGATTTTCGTCTCGAACTTCGCCGTAGTCAAAGTCGTCTCTCTCACTTCAGTCAACAAACTCAGAAGTGCACACACTACTAGGATCGATTACATCGATATTTGAGCCTAGATACACATCTCACAGCGTCATATTTTCGGCATGGAAGCTGTAAAAACGATCGTAAATGTCGGGTTCGAAGATAGCATCCATCTTGGAAAAATTTGCGATTTTTTCCCTCCAAAACTTGCAACAAACTCACTCCAATCGCCGCCATTTGTAATAAACATGCGGAAGTCTCGCGGGCAGTCTCGTGGCTTCTATATTCACGAGATTTGAAGCGAGATTGGCGGGAATTTCGAATGTATGATCGCTCTGAAGTGACGGTCGTGTCGCCGGGCGCTTTGGGGCGTTTTGCCCAAGGACAGGGTCGGGCGCTTTGGGGCGTTGTGCCCAGCAAAGGGTTAACATGAAAGAAATACTAGCTCCAAGATTTTAGAATTGGTAGAAAAACAATAATTAAGTTTTAGTGTTTCTGTGTTTAGTGTTTCTATAATATGTGAAAGTTTACAAAACTGTATGCGACAGAATCCTAATCACTCTCATTTTCTGCTTCTTTAAACAATAATAAGAATCAAAACATTATCATTCAAGCGCAAATTGATATAAAATTAGAAACAAAATCATCCATGTTAAACCTTCATGGCTTATCTAAATCAAGGACTACAATGATATTTTGAGAACTTGCTATGTAGCCATTTACAGGACTAATTTGTCCTATTATTATCCAATTTACCTTGGCTTCCCCCATCTCCTTGGAGTCGAAGTCAAAGTGCCTGGTGAGCTGCCCGATGGTGAAGAGGGAGCGCAGGAGTGTGGGTTTGCGTGCCTTGAGGGTGGGGTTGGTGTTGTCCTTCTCGTGGTCTTGCATCAGTTTGGTCAACACCCCAAAGAACTTGCCGAAGCAGTCCTTCACCAGGGCATAGTTGTGACTGACACAGTTCACCACTGCTCCCAGGCAGCTGACACAACTCTGAACAACCTGCAGGAACATCACAACACTTGCTAGTTAATACTGACAGTCCTACACTGAATATGCATAACAATGCATTTTTTTTCTTCTTAGTTTTCTGTAATGCCTGTATTGTAAATTAACACATCATGAACTGGTGCTGAGTGTTTACAGACAGGCTGCTCATTTCCACAGAAAAACCTATTGTAATATCATTCAAATGTTGTGACAAGTCATACACACAATCACACTTTATCACTACTGATTTTAATTTTCAAAGAAACCGTAATCAAAAACTTCTGATACATCACCCAATAAGCATGATGACCATCACCACTCTACATCTCAAATTGAGAACACCCATAAAACAAAAGCTTGTTTTCACTGTCAACTGTCTTCTGCTGAGATGCCTGTAAGGATCTTTATAAAGAAAATAAGTGCAGCTGGGGCAAATCCCCCCCCCCCCCCCCCCCCCCTCGAGTATCTCCACTTGCACCGCTATTTTTAGTAAACCAAAACCTGGGCTAACTGCACATTACAACCCCCCCAAACCAACCTAACATGGATGAAAGTGAAGGTGTATACTGACCATCATGCCGTGTTTGAGGATGAGTTTGATCATGTCCTCCTCCAGGGTCACAAGGAAGTTCTCACTTGGATGATCCATCAGAGGCACCACCAGCTCCAGGATGCGAGCCACATAGTGCAGCACCAGGTAGTCACTCTGGGACTGAAATGCACACCACCACACATCACTGAAACTATCCACACACATCACTGAAACTATCCACACACATCACTGAAACTATCCACACAACATAGCTCTAGCCACATAGTGCAGCACCAGGTAGTCACTCTGGGACTGAAATGCACACCACCACACATCACTGAAACTATCCACACATAGTGCAGCACCAGAAATTCACTCTGAGAATGAAATGCACACCACCACACATCACTGAAACTATCCACACATAGTGCAGCACCAGGTAGTCACTCTGGGACTGAAATGCACACCACCACACATCACTGAAACTATCCACACACATCACTGAAACTATCCACACACATCACTGAAACTATCCACACAACACACACATAGTGCAGCACCAGAAATTCACTCTGAGAATGAAATGCACACCACCACACATCACTGAAACTATCCACACACATCACTGAAACTTTCCACATAACACACACTCACTGGCTCACACAGAGTTAAAGCTGCAGCTAACGTTATGGTGGGCAAAAATGGTCACATACGCAAAAATCTCACCATAAGTTCTGGTCAAGTAACTGAGGGAAAACCCCCTAAAACCCAACCAAACAAACCTAAGATCATTACATATTAATTAATTGTATTGCCAGGGACTATACATGACACATGTGTGCATGTTTTAAAAAAATTGTTGTCAGTTCCTACCAGCACGAAATGGCCTACTCTTCTGAAAGGTGCAACAGCTTTTTAATGTGAGCACAAGGTGTTCTCTGTGTGTTTGCACAAGGGACCTTGGTTCAAAGTTTCATCCGAAGGATTTTCAAAGGAGTTAAGTTTGTACTGATGTGTAAACTCCAATGTAAAAATTCCCTCAAATGAGAGTGCCTCGGTGGGAAAAAAAAGGGATTGCCTTGGTGGTGGCTCAACCCCAGGCTGTCAGACCACCAGCGCAAGGATCTAACCACTAGGGTATCTTGCCTCTCAGGCAATGAATAGCACTTTCACAGATCCAACAAACCACAAAGTACAGGGAAAGAAAACACAGACAAACATATGTCATGTGCACATTAATCTGAAAGACAGACTACACCCAGCAAAAAACTTTTAATATCCAATTAATAATTTTATTCCATAATTAATGCCTTTAACTGTGTTGTTTCATAGTCTGGCTAAATGCCCAAGGGTCATATAAGGGCCTCCACGCAAAGAAAATATCATTAAGCCACAAAACCGTAGGACTGAGAAAACGGTTAGTATGAACAGACCATCACTTACAGCAGATTCTGACAGAGCAGCTAGTAATGAATAACTAAAAAAAACCAACAACAACAAAACAACAAACAAAAATCTAACAATCAAAGAAAGAAAATGAGAAAAATGAAAAGCAAAAATCTGCAACAGTGACCTACTGCTTTCATACTTCTATCCCCCCCTTAAAAAAAAACCAAAAACACACACACACACACAAAAAAAACCCTTCTATTTTTTACAGTAGCAACTTACACTGCACTTGATGTCGAGGTAGGGCTGAAGGGTGGTGGCATGGTGGACCATCAGGTCTGCCTTGATCTTGCTGAATAAATACAATGTAGACAGGCAGGCCACAAGTCGGGAGTTGGTGTTCTTGGCTTCTGTCATTTCTGATAACAAAATACATATATCACATATATACAAGATTGCAAGCCACCTGGAAAGAGATTATGGCATTTGCCTTGTCTCAGCACAGCAATGGACAGCTATTCATTTTCAATCCCTTGAACTCTCCCAAATTTTGTTTTGTCATTACAACTGACAAGACAGAATAAGGTGTGTTTTAAGAAATTATAAAATTCTTTTTTCCAAATGCTAAAGATTCCAACTATAACCCCCCCCCCCCCCAAATAGAATAATGTACAATGTTATGAATGAAATGAAAAACAACAAAAAAACAACCTTTTTTGTGTGCATACTTTGCTAAAAATCACAAACCACTGATCTGTTTTTCTTCCGATTATTTTCACACTGCACGTGAGCTTCCTCATGTAATTCTTGAATGTGATTTCTCTTCTGGAAACGAATTTGTATTAGAAAAACAAACCAACCAAACGTAGGCTACTTTTTCTCTTTAATCTCAAATTTTAAAAATAATGATATCACCTTAACAGGCAAATTACGAACAAATAAAAACACCACAGCTAAGAACAGCACTGACCAACACTTTTCTCCTCTATCCTGAGAACATTTTCCACCAGGCAGTCCACGATCTGAGTGCAGGCAAGAATGGCAGCTTTGTTGTAGTTTCCCTCTTCGTCCTTCTTCAGCAGCTACAAACATGGACAGAAAACAGGACCAACAGCAATCAGCAAGTCTGCAGACACTGGCATAGATCTATCATCGCTCATATTTTCCAGAATGTTCAGTGAACACCTAATGCTCCATTATTAGCCCCCCTTCCACGATGAAAAAGTTATATTCTCCTTCATATGGAAACAGCAGTACCTTTATGTTCTCATTTTGCTGTGCGAATATTAAACTCCATAAAGTGATCATGAAGATTTTTTTAAATACTAAAATCCTTTTCTTCAAGTTGGACATACAACTTTATCATCTGAAATAGCACCAAGAGTATAGATATGGAAATACTGGAATGAAAACATAATTGCAAGTTCACTGACATTACGAGTCAAATAAGAAAGTCACCTAATACTTACATTTTCCAACATCTGCTCGAAGAACTCGTACCCTGTGTCTTTTGATGCTGCAACCTGCACAAATCAGAAAACACACTTGATCTACATGGTTTCATCTATTTATTCCTATTCTACATTGGAAATATGAACCATCTTTAATATATGACAATTGTAAACATCTGAAAAAGAGACTTTATGCCACATCTGAATTGTCTGTTAGCAAGGAAAGGATGGGGGTGGGAGTGGGGTCCACCTGGAAATACCCTGACATGAAGAAGGGGGAAGATTGTGAGTCCTCTAAAATTAAATAAAAGGGAGAAAGGGGGGGGGAAGGGCTGCTCAAGAAATGAAGCTCAAGACACTAAAGAACTGATGTCAAGAGAATCTGATGGGCACTGACATTGCCCTTGACCTCACTTCACAGACAAAATTTCATTGATGTCTTTTCTCTTGATGAGGACTTGGGTCTGATGTCTACTGAATCAAAAAAACAGAGACAAGAACTCTAGTCTCACTACTCTTCATCATGTTGAAATATTCACAAAACCAAGGAGTACATACATATTGGCATCAACATGCAAAGTGCTTTCAGTGCCATGTTTATTGGCTTGCGATTTGACTATCAGTGTTTGCTTGTACTTTTCTAAAAACAAAGACCCCTGCTGGTTTCTATGCTAAAGTTGAAGATCATCCCCCAAAATACTGCCATTTCACTTTCTCCTGTGATGTTTCAATGGCTGTGTTGAAATTTGATGCCTACACTGTTCAGTCTCAGCATTTTACTTCAACTTGCTATCTCATAAAAAACACAATTAACATGGAAAAGGGAAGTAACAGAATATATGGAAGAGCTACACCCCAACTGTTTGGCACAATTTTACTTTGCTCTGCGTTCTTTTCTCCATCAAATGTCAAATGGTATGAAAAAACAAACCAAAACCATATGACAGAAAAGTCCAAGATGGTGACCATGACAAGGAGGATTAATCGTACTTCAGACTGAAACGTGTGTGTTTTTAAAACATTTTTTTGTTTATTCAAAATAGGCATGACCAAGAGAAAACCTCCTATTTACATTCAGGTCAGGAAAGAATAATGGTTTGTCATAGAATGAATTATCATGGGAGTTTGTCAGTGTCCTTGTCATAGAATGAATTATCATGAGTTTGTCATGTCCTTGTTCGCCTGTACTGATTGGTGTTCTTATTCATACACACACACAAAAAAAACACAACCATTTGCATGGCTGAATTACTAACCACATCAGTGATGTTCATGACTTTCTGCAGCAACCTGGAGGAGTCCCGTTCCCGTGTGCCGACTGGGGAAAACCACATGGTCTGGAACACCTCGTTCACCAGTTTCTGTAACACAACCAACATCAGCTTCACAAGGTAAAACTTCTGAAATGACTCCTACATCCAGCTGGGGACCACAGATCTGTCAGCCCTGGCTGACCAACAAAAATTATCTGCTGTTGGTTGAAAAGCATAGCTGACTTAGTGAGCTTTTCTGCAATGAGACATTAAATACAGTATCTTACAGATTTTCCTTTATGTTTTTTTGTTCCCTGGCTTGCTTTGTGTCCCAATTAAAATAACAAGAATACAGGGTATCCATTATTCAAGCAAGTACAGAGGCAGAAAGAAAGAAAGGCAGACTCCCAGTCTCATGGAGAACATACTCTGCATCAGCAGCTTGAATATAATTCTAGCTTGTTGACAAAAGTCATGACACAGCCACTTGGTAGGGCATGGAAGCGGTATTGAGTGCAGTGGTGAGACAGGTAAGATTATTTTAGCGAAGAGACAAATCACAGAAAAACACACACACTCTCTCTCTTGCTATATAAACAGACACATAAATATTGTATACTAATACCATCCCCCCCCCCCCATTTCACCCTCTGTATTCTATTACTCACCTTGATTCCTTCTTCATCGTTGACCCGCCGAATCATTTTCACACACATTTCAGGAATCTTATTGAAGTCTTGTTGTTCTATACAGATGTCTTTAAAAATCTTGATGACTCTTTTTCGCACACTAATGCCAGTGTCAAGAATTCGCTCAGAGAGCATGTCGTAGTACTTGGGTATGAGTTCTGGACGGATGAGAATGAACTTGCCCACAAGTTCCACTGCTGCCTCACGCACTGACGTGGACTGGTCCAGGAAGCGCCCGTGGACTCCACGCTGCATGTCGTTCTGGGGAAAGAGCAAACGTGCAGTTACTTACCCAGTCTTAATAACACCCCACCCCCCCCCCCCCCCCCCTCTTTTATTTCAAACTAACAACACTAAGTCATTTCAAACCAAATCCATGGTCAAACATGAAATATCTATTTAAAAAATTAAAATCAAGAATTAAACCTTGATACTAAATGTTCAAATGTTGAAGGAAAAGGGTTTGATGATATTTGATGTTTAAAGGACAGTAACCAAAGAGTGAAATATTTTTACCACAAGTGAAGCAACATAATGCACATGTCACATTTTAAAAAAATGAATCTGACTATTGAAAGAAAACTTAATAATACCTTTGTGGTTGGTTTCAAAATTAATCCTAACAAAAAGACCACAGATATCGTGTGAAAAACGTGCATAAATTAAAAAAAGCATGACAGTACGATGTCAATTTTAGAAATCAAAACCAAAAATGTTTCATGACAAAACCTACTCGAGCCAGAATCCCAGGATCTGACTCGACGACGGCTGTGAGGCACTTCATGGCTTTGGTTCTGACGGCAACGGCAGTCTCACTCAGCACTTTCAGGATCTGCACACAGTACCATGAAATCGGTTATCCTGTCCAGCTTTTCCCACCCCAAAATCTCTACGCTAAAGAAATGTATATGTTCGAATTGAAAACAAAATTATCTGTCAAAGGCTTGAAATGGGTAACACCAAGGGGTATATTTGTTACCTTTAATGACAAAGAAGTAAGTTCATAGCATATTTTTAAATACACTTGTATGCTTCTGTTTGGTATTTACTGTGACAAATTGCTCCATCTTTATCTTATCCTAGTGAAAACATGTACAGATATAACCATGCAGACAAAGAAAGATAGCTATTCACATTGCAACTGTGCTAAAATGAAAAAAATCATGTAAAGGAATAACGACAGCATAGCAATCAGAAAAACCATACTGTTCAACTTGTGAACTGTAGCCCTCTATCATTCTCCATAGAAACTATTTGTAGTGGTAGGCAGCTCTGGCATGTACTTTGCGAGTTACAAGAATCCAAATGCACAATGCTTTTGTTTGGGAAGAGAGAGACTGACATAGGCTAAAGAAATTTACCTGAGTGAGGTACACATCAAAACTCTGAGCGAAGGGTCTTTTGGAAGACAGGTAGCGGGCCACAAGACAAGCACTGTCGTAATCCAGCTTGCTGGGAGAGGGCCTGAAACAAAACAAATTCAGCTTCATTCTCTATACACTTTCACTAACTAACACCTTATGCATTACTGATACAGAACAATCATCACTGTTTTTTTCTAGCATCAAGTCGACCTGATCACTTCAAGCCGTACCAGGAAAGAATCTAAGGAAACATTTGGTTTAGGATGACTGAGGTTATCATACTTACAGCTGCTATTTCAAGGAAAGATTTAGTTTAGGATGACTGAGATTATCAATCCAACAGCTGCTATTTCCAGCCATAACAGCTGAACACTAATAAGCCAGTCAGATTTTCTGCTTTGCAGCTTTCTTCACAAAAAGTCTTATACAACCACTTTAAACCCTAACAAGCTCAGAGATCAAAATAAGTGATATGATTACTAGAACATATATATAAAACCCAACTGGAAACTGGACCACTCTAAGATTTTACATTCCATTCTAAAGCCACATTTGTCTATCAATAGCATTTGCAGTTCTGGAAGGCCATATCATCTTAAATTCTCAATATTTCACCTACCAATGTATGACTAACAAATCAGCCTACTGTGAACGAATGAGTACCTGTATGTAGCCAACGTGTTCTGCGTAGAAGCAATCTGCGACAACAGGAAGTTTTTCCTTTTCTCCACATTCTGCATGACTTCTGTCGTCGTTTCAGCCTCTGTTTCATTGAAGTCTTCTTCATCAGAGCCTGATGTGTTCTGCTGCTGTTTGATCTTCTTTTCTGCCTCCACAGTGGTGTCTCTGTACCACTGGGCCACGTAGAACTGACGGGCAAACTGAAATTACCATCATTACTTTTACGTCATTTTCCCCATAAAAAAACCCAACAAAATCTAAAAAAGAAAAAAAAAGTTCAGAACTATTACTGAAGTTTTTTTCTCTTGATTTTATTGCTGCTTATTTTCTGTACTTTTTGTTTTTTATACGTTTTTTTCCCCCACTTTAAACATAAAAATCAGAGATTTACAACTCAAAACTTAAAAAACAGAAACCAAGAAAAATGAAGAAATCTGTCCATGACAATGTGGCAAGCAGACTCACCTGAAGAGCTGGTTCACTCTGTCCGTTGTAGGCCAAGTACTCCAAGATGGACTCCTGTAGGCTCTGTGTCACATCCCCAGCAGGCTTCTATAACAGAAACAAAGATAGCAATGAAGTCAATACTCTCTGCTCCTTTCCCAAGAATACAATAACAATGCTAAAGACAATACAGCCAGTTTACTAACTTCACTATCCTCACCATTCAGCCCTAATCCATAGAATAAAGATATTATGAACAAGTGATAGAAATCTACATTCAGCCCTTATCCATAGAATAAAGTTATGAACAAGTGATAGACATGTGACACAGACACACACACACACACCCAGAATGCTGCAACATACCGTTTTCTTCTTGCTCCGTGTAGAGGCCTGATCTTCTTCGTCTTCTTCACTGACCTGTCAATGATATATACACAGCATATTATGGTTTTACCCACGCTAGAACCAGGAAACTCATCTTTCAGTTCTCAAGGGCATCAACATCATGTACATTCTCAGCACCAAGCCACATGCCATCTCTGAAAACATTCAATTTTATTTCTAATCACAAATAATTTGTGCCGACTCTTAATTGTGAACATTTCTTCATTTCATAATAAAGAATAACTTAGAAAATATTTCAACAAGTACCTTCCATCTCTTGCTCTTTCACTGAAAAAGATATGGACAGTTACTTTCAAATGTGTGTTCTCTGCAAGTTGGGAGTATGGCTGCCTATGTGTTGAGGTACTTCAAGACAGTCACACACATAAACTTATCCAGTGTGTACTTCCAATACCTGTGATTCCATGGTGGGATGAGTGTGTCAAGAGAGCATATTCTGGGTGATACCCAGGGTGTTAAACTGGGGAACATGCAGCTACTTTGGAGTGCTGAACCACAGGAAAGACATAAAAAATACCTTTTACTGTGAAAATAAGGAAAAAAAAGCAGTTGTATCAGCTAAAGACCATAACAACATCACATTACAGTCTACAAATCTTAACAGTGACATACACCCAGTTATCTTGTTTCATTTCAATATTTTCCTTCTTCTAGGAGCTGTTGTGGCAGATGCAGATTTTTGTTGTTGTTTACCTTGTGCACGATGTCATCGATGACCTCCTGGTTGAGGTGACTGGAAATGGCATCCTTCCTGAGGCGGGCAGCTACAATGCCCAGGTACTCCAGTGAGGCCACGCGAAGGGAGGTGTCTGTCGACTTGCTGCTGAATTGCTGAACCTGTAACCAATACATCATCCATCATGCCAATCCACAAACATAACAGAGGGGAATTTTGCTTTTAAAGGTTACCCAATGAATATGAAGGCCAATGCTGGGTTGCAGAAGGGGTTGATGATCATTCTGCACACGTGCAGTTTAAATTTTGATTGGTTTAGGGAGGTTTTGGGTGGGGGGTGGGAGGAGAGAAATCAACCGAGACCTTTCATCTCCCATGCTCAAGAAAAACGGCCGCCACTTTGCGCCTGAATTTTCATGGTATGTTTTACAAGCTTTTTGATGATACTGACAGCAAGGAGGAGGTTGAGAGGCTCAATATGGTTGATATATTAATACAATGACAGAGGTGATGAGATACGGATAGTGCAATATTTAAAAACACATAACTAACTTGGTAGAAGTTGATTGCAATATGACTGAACAGAACAGCAGTAGTGTTCTTGTATACACTTCTCCACTACTCGACCAAGATAACTGAAGTTCTGACTGAGTGACAGCCTGACTACAACTCCACTCACCAGGATCCTGCCCAGCAAGCTGAGCAGCAGCTCTGAAGATGGCCACTCAGGCTTGTTGACGGTGGACAGCAAGTCCTGGACAAAGTTTTCAAACAGGGGCCGGTAGTCCTCCTCTCCTTTTGTCGTGCATCTGTCAACAGAGTAGTGAACAGTGAATAATGTGATTCATAGGAGTTACAGTATCCTGGCTCCAAGACTTTTGGCTTGATGCTGTCAGCATAGACCTTAGGGCATGTTTCGATAAAAAAAAACCAGGCCATTTCAACGAATAGTCTATGAGAATTTTCATGGTGCACAGTATTTTCATTATTATTTTTTTATAACTAAAAGAATGAAATATACACTATCCTGGTTATTCTCCCTCATATTCTTTATCCTGCTGAAACCTCTGATATATTCAAATCACAAAAATGAAGAAACCAACATCAAACTCTATGATTATATCAATGTTGCAGCTGAACTGAAAGGGGTTACAGTTCACAGGTGTACTCTAATACTTACTTTTTGAGGAAGACCGTCAAGAAGTTGTAGGCTGTTCTCATGGCCGTTTCATAGGATGTGACAATGACGATATCACTGTCATTTCCTGCCTGCAAACACAAAGGAATATACATGGATAAAATTTGTAAAAGTGAAAGTTGGGACCCAGAGAGAGAGAGAGAGAGAGAGAGAGAGAGAGAGAGAGAGAGAGAGAGAGAGAGAGAGAGAGAGAGCGAGAGAGAGAGAGCGAGAGAGAGAGAGCGAGAGAGAGAGAGAGAGAGAGAGAGAGAGAGCGAGAGAGCATGTGCCTATTTGTGTGTGTGTGCATGGCTGTGTAAGATATCTATTTTTAATGTCAATGCATATGACTTTTCTCCTTTGTGTGCCCATGGACAGTACTCACTTTGTGCTGCCTTTTGGGGTCTGGTTCTTCAGTGGAGGGGCTGGAGGAGTCCTGGGAGGGCAGCCTGACCACACACTGGATCAGCTGCAAGGCCAGGGCTGTTACCATCTGTATCGACTCTTCGGAGTTCAACCTGAAACAACCACACAACACAAACACTGTACCAGACCTGTGCACCCCCTTACTACTGATTTCAGTATTTTCATGGCAATTTTCAGTATTTTTCACCAAGTTTCAGTATTTTTGCGCGTTGTTCGCAATACACTTTTTCAACATGAAGCATAAACGTCTTTTTTTAAATCTGGTTTTTGTATCTCTATTTGTTTGCTCATCCCCCTTCAAATTTCTTTCCATTGTACAAAAGCTCATAAGCTTTTTCTTTTATCAACTAGCAAATCTGGACAGGTCTGATGACTTCATAAGTGATGTAATATACAGAGTGTAGAATTGGGAGAGAAAAAAAAGAGGAAATCGAGCCGGGGTCCAGGGGCCGCTTAGGCCCTGGTGGGGTGCAGGGGCAAAGCCCCGCTGGGGGGACCAGGGGGCGAAGCCCCCCGGCCGAAAACGATTTTTCGCATTTTAAAGGCAGTTTGGAGGCCTCTCCAGGCACCATTTTGTGCAATGTGGAGGCATGTGTGTGTGTGTGTGTGTGTGTGTGTGTGTGTGTGTGTGTGTGTGTGAGAGAGGAGAGAGAGAGAGAGAGAGAGAGAGAGAGAGAGAGAGAGAGAGAGAGAGAGAGAGAGAGAGAGAGACTCAGACCTTCCATAAAGAACCACCAGAGTATGTCAAACTGCGGAAATTGGAATGCGGTCGGAACATAGCAAACCACGGCTCTTCATTTATAGAAGCGCAGCACCAGTACAGCACCAGAGCGGAAGCCGTGTTCGGTACGATATAACTTCAGAGCGAGTTTTCATGTAACTTCAGAACAAGTCACTTTGCCGTTTTAACGATAAACTGATTTTTCGAAGATGCGAGAAATTTTACTGTTCCATGATTTTCCAAGAAATCAGCGCTTCTATAAATGAAGAGCCGTGGTTTGCTATGTTCCGACCGCATTCCAATTTTCGACACCACTTGCGAATAAAAGTTCAACTTTCACTAGCGAGTAGCCTGATGCGAGAGAGGTAGCGCAGGTTTCAAACCTTACTCGGCAAAACGAACAGCCAATTTTGCTGCTTATGCATCTATATCCGCAACTGTACCTCTTTTAGCCCCATCCTGGCCTGTTAGCGTCATTTTGCATTCACTCCGCGTCTTTCTTTGCTTATAAGTGTATCAGTTTGGTCTGTTTCTCCGCGAAAGTTTACACTTTCCGCCATTTTGTTTTGAAGATACTGTTGTGCGCATGCGTCATCAGGGGAGATAAGTAACTGAACGATAGGGCTTAGCAGACGACGGAACGCGAGATAAACGGCATCGCTGAACGATTGAAGACGACGTTTTCGATTTCCGGATTTTTCGTTGACAAAAATCGGATTTTGATTAATAAAATCGTATTTCCGTATTTTCCAACTTTTTCCGGAACAAATACGGAAAAATACGGAAGGTGCACAGGTCTGACTGTACTATACATCACCAAAACTCTAAATAGATCAACTTTCACATATTACTGAAGCTATATCTATAAGCATGACAGAAGTGACACCTGCCATTTTGTCACACTATTGAGTGGTTGCTGTGGGTGGGTGGGGGAATAGCATAATGGTTGAGCAATTTTACCCTGGAGCTAACATCCACACGAACTCCACTACCCCCAATCATCTGGATGAAACTATAAACCAAGGCTCCATGTGTGAATGTGCGCAGAACATCTTACACACACGTTAAAAACCCATTCCACCTTTCAGACAAGTAGGCCATTTCATATTGGTTGGAATGGTCAACAAAAAGTTAGAAAAAACAAACATGCATGTGCACAGGTGTTACACACCATCCTTTCACAAGTCGGAATGCCACTACCCTAAAGGTAGGTAAAAATGGTTGCATACGCAAAATCTCACCACTGGTGAACCTTGGACTCTTAAGGTTGTTTTTTTCCTCTTTGCAACGGCATACACAAGTATTAAAGACAGCCGTAAACAAAACTTACCTGAAGTTGCGCAAGTTGCGTTTGCTGGAGGGAAGTCGGGCTAAACTGGCGAATATGTCTTCTAAAATAAGCTGCCTGTGTTTGTCATAGCGAGAGAATATCTGAAAACAAAAAACAGTTCCATGGTGAATTCCAACTCCACAGTAAATGACAGGTTATTTGTGATGAAAAAAAAAGAAGAAACACTTACTTTATTAATATAATACTGTAACTAATAAAGACCTGGTACTGGCAGTTTTTCAAACATGCAAAATCTGTAAGCCAGTTGTTTTTTTAAGACCATCAAGACAGGTATGGACAAATGAGTGATTTTTAACTAAACAAAAAACCTACCATGATTACTGTCCCCCCCCCCCTCCACTAAAATAAAATTAACAAAACAAAGAGGGGAACATTGAATTCTGTAATTCAAACCCTTAGTTCAGCCAAATGTCTGTTTCAGGAAGCAGAGTACAAGGAAATTAAAATGTAATAACTGGTATTGTCACATGGTGAACTAATTCCAGTCAACTAATATGTAAAATCGCTTGTTGATATTCTCTGTCAATAGTTCTTTCTGAACAAAGCAAAATGTTTTCTGTAACATAATTTTAGTAGCAAATATAATCTTTAACAAAAATAAGACAAAGCAAAATGGTCACAAACTCTGGCAAGCAAACACACATTATGAGACAGTTTTTCACACTGATGATCAATGACAGGAAGTACTTACTGTTGTGACCAGTTTCATGGCGTTCAGCTGAAGCTCACTGATGTTCTCCACAAAGAAGGCTGACACTCCCACAGAGGACATCTGGACATCAACCAACAAAACACATCTTTGTACACTTCTTCTTCAAAACTTATCTTGAAAGCAAAACTCATCAAAGTTCTTTTGGAAGGAAATTTATTATGAAGACATAAAAGGCACTTCCTCACAAGCCATCATGAAGCAACAGACAAAGCAAAAGAGAAGTGACCTATAGACAGAAAACAACCCAACAGAAGTGTAAACAAGGAGTCTCACCTGAAGAATGATGGTGTCTGTCATCTCCTGAATGACCACAGCTCAGCGAACCAGTTGATCAACTCGCACATCTTGTTGTACAGGTTGATGGTGGACTTGTGCTTCACCGTGTGTGCTCGCGCTCGCTTCGCTTTCAAACTGCCATGGTAACCATCTGTCAGAGAGGGCCACACACTACACGGTCACTGTCAGTTGGGGGTTGATTCACACAGTATACAAAATAATAAAAAGCTTGGTTATAGTTTAATCCTAGTATAGCAATGCACTTTGATGAAAACCACTTATACCAACTGTATTTCCAGTTTTGGAAAAAGCTTTGCTGTTTCCAATAGCAGGTATTCAAAAGCAGAAAAGAAATTTTAGAAAAAAAGAAAAAGAAAACAAAGGAAAGACATTCACATATTCACTGCTATTAGCTCTGTTGCTGAAAAATATGTCTGACTTGAATTCTCGGACACCATTTAGAACAACAAAACAGCATGACAATGTAACATTACTACTAGTTATTGACACTAATCAGATCCTAAAACCCATACTAGTGACCCCAGAAACACCTGCCAAGACAATGAAGTAAACGGTCACAAGCTACACGCAGAAACAAAGACCAACTTCAACCAGTACCTTTTGCCCCGGATCCACCCTGTACACTGGGTCAAACTCCGGGTAGATGGTGTTCTGGAGCTGGAACTTGGCGTACAGGATCATTCGCTCAAAGACATCTTCCAAGTACACCATCTTGTGCATGGACACGGCGGTCATGACTGACAGACAGGTCAAGGAGGCGTCCATGCTGCGAATGACCCGCTCCATCGTCACTTCCCGCCACAGACGGGACTCCTCTTCATCTTCATCCTGAAATAGTTCATTCTCATTAGACAGGTGCTTTCTGTGGTTTTAGCACCAGAAAATTTGTTTCTTTACTTTCTAAAAGAAAGAAGGAAAAAGATCAAAAAGATTGTATTCATAGGTATGATGCACTGGAAAAAAAAATCGTTCACATCCCTTTCCTGTTACAAAGATGAGGTGGACTTTATTATCTTTAAAACTAGATTTACTTTTCTTAGTAATATAGCTGTAAGCAAGCGTACTCAGTGGTACAAACTCTGTGCCTGTTTTGATAGCCATAAGCTGTTTTCAGAACATTCTTGATCAAAGCTACAAGATTCTGATTATACTATTCATAACAATGTTAAAAAAAGTTTTGACTGTGTGAAAACTTACCTGGTTGACAAAAGGTGTGACTTTGGTTCCATCCCTGATGTTCCATGACAACACAGTCATCAGCCTGACTAGCTTTCCTGGAGGTATCTGTGGGCAGTCAAACAATTTAGTCATGCCATCGTACAGTACTGTGCATGATCATGATACATATGAAAGAACATGTGCTCACTTCCAATCCAGTTACTTTTAACTGGAAAAGTCCCCCCCCCCCCCCCCCCCAAATCATAAAAGAATATAAATTTTCACAAAATAAATGATCAAGTAGTACTGACTTACGCCTCAACTCTATGAAAGCCAATGAGATATGCATGCACACAATCTCTCAGGGTTCTTGGGCAAGAGCTCATCCTCTCAAGGTCAACACATGCATACTGTATTGTTTATGTCACCCACACCACTGCCATATCTGGCCTACTCTTCTACAAACGATGGATGGCATTGTAACATCTGCACTTTGGACCTAGTTTATAGTCTACCAAAAGAACTTGCACAGCCATGGGATAGGAACCCATATAAACTGCAGGGGTTGGGTGGTGGGAAGAAACCCCTAAAACAAGAATCTCAGCTAAGACTGATTTGACTCTCAGTTACTGCCAGATCATGAATTCAATGTTCTAACCACAAAGTTATCCTCCCCCCCCACACCACAACAATAACATGTACTCACCTGGTTCATGACATTCATGGATTTCAATTTGGCAATCTCCGCAATAGATCTCCCAGAATGCCTTTGATAGCCACCAACAGCTCGAGGACACTCCACATCTTCATCACTGCCACAAATACAAGATAGCTAGTAAAGACTATGATTTACCTTTGAGCCTTTTTTCTTCTTTGTTTTTTGCATTACTATCTTGATCCTATAGCACAAGATTTTTACTGTACCAATGTTGATCTTCGGATTACAAAAAAAATAGGTACGGACCATTACCACCCATGAAACAACTTTAAAAGTATGGACTGACTCAGCCTAAAAAACTGTATTTTCTTATCAAATTTTTCATGTTCAAAACATGTTGGTCTGCTTAAATCATTATCACAACAATCGTCTAAAAAAAACTATAGTTAACAGCCTGAAAATGTTACACAAAGATTCAGACACTTCGTTTTATTCTAACCCCCCTCCCCCCCTCCCCCCCCCCCCCCCAACAAACTGCAGTCAGTCACTTCTGCAGAATTATCTTTTTCCTTTTAAATTATCACATTAGGAAATCACAACCACCGGTGAGCTGTAATAGCACAGGTGTACCCTTTGGATTCTCTGCACACTTACTGATATCCAAGCGGCCAGTTGGCATACCTGCAGTATCAAAGACGTTAGTCCATGCAGCTGTGAACTTCTGAAGTGGGGCTGTCCATCAGCATCCTCATTGCTCAGTGTGGGCATCATGCTGCGCCGCATTCCTCTCTTCTCCTTCTTCTCGTATGCGGCCACTGCATACCACCACACAACATGTTTTGTTTTAAATGATAATTTACCAATGTTTTGAAAAGTACATGTTAAACATTTTTCTGTACCACTGACACTAACTGACTAACTTACTTTGTGCAGCAAAAAAGTATACAGAACTTTTTCACCTCTGAAAGCTACCTGTCAGTCGTTCAGATACATGTTGGAAAAAAATAGGAAACAAAAAACATCATAAAATACAAATGTACAAATGATACTACATGTGTCTGATATATATCTTTATCGACAGTTTAAAATCATGACATGCAAAAAATAAAAACAAACCCCTCATATGAATTTTAAAAATCACTGAATCCTTTCAAACCTGATTTTGAGCCAAACACTATCTCCTCCAGATTGTTTCCCATGCCACACATTTGTTTGACATGAATACTTCACCATGTCTGCCTACAGGGATCTCTGCCATAATTATAACAAAACATTGCAGAAAAATTCCGTGATGCTTTAAATGAGCTACTTTTGTCAGGATTTTATATCATAAAGTTTCAGCAGCAAAAACTTCCTTTCATTGTCAGATTCCCCCCCTCAATCCAAAAGACTACAACCAAATTCCAAAGCACTTCAAATTCCCTGGGCCAAACACACACTTTTCAGATTTAACTGCCAGATTTAACTTTCATGATATGGAGTACGGCTGGAAAATATACAGTAGTGGTGTTTTCAGAGGTGTGTGTGTGAATGATTGCAAATGTGATCACATACAGATTCATTAAAGTGTTCTCAATAACAAATACAACAAAAAAGACCCATACCCCCCCCCCCCCCCCTCCAAACAAACAAAACAACCCAATAAAATACAAAAACACTTCACACAAAACAAAAACTTTTTTTTTTTTGACCAAGACAGAATTTTCAAGACAAACTACAACAGCTTTCTTTTTTGATTGATAAAGAAGTATACTCACAATATGTCTCTTCATCTTCTTCCATTTCCACGAACTCTGATGTTCCTCCTCGCTGTCTTCCATGTATTGACTTTTTCTTTTAGCTGAATAAAAGCAAATACCCAAATTGAGTACATAGGAAAGGAAATGTACAGGAAGAAAAAACACACAGATAACTGAAGTAAGAAAGAAAAAAAAACAAGCAAAAAAAAACAGTATTAAAAAAAAAAAAAAAAACAAAAAACAAAGTCAAAACCAATAAAATACTATTGGCAGGAAGTCTCAGACCTACTAAATGAAGATACTGGACTTTACATGTTCAAAACACACTCTAAGCTTACAAACTATTCATTCAGATCAGAACAAGGAATAACCTTCAATTAACTATAAGGAGCTTGCTTCTTCTAAATAATAAACCTATACAAAATTAAAAAAAGAAATTAATACCCAAATTTATTTAGTATGATTACCCAACACATTGTGATGCCACGTCACTGTACATTCTGCTCAACATCCCACATGAAATTTCTTGTACATCAACTACAACTTATAGCTCTTAATGTTAAAGCCCCTGCTCCAATGTCTAGAAGGTATGCATGAAGTCATCTTTGACAGAAAAAAGCAACACACACAAACTTATGCTGCCTGCAAAACACAAACTTATGCTGCTGTACCAATTGATTCAGTATCATGAGGTGTGGCACAATACTTACTTCCCCTTCCCCGCTCTGCCCTCCTTTTGGATGCTTGGAAAGACATGCTGCCATCTTCTGACCGCATGATGCTGTAGCCAGGTTCACATCGCTTCCGCCTCCCAGACTCGTTATCACAGACTGCTTTCACTACCACAGCACAATGTCAGTACAAATTAAGCATACACTTTCTCTCTGCATGGTCACCTTATCTAATTTTACACAGTCATTACTGTACTCTCATGTTGTTCACAAGATGACAATGCCATTTTAAAACTATCTCAGCTTCTCAAAATGGAAAGTTCTGCTATAATCTCTTCCTAAACTGGATAAGTTCCAACTGAATTAAAAAAAAAAAAAAAAAAAAATCATGTACAACAGAACTGCAAAATTCATTTAAGTTTAAATCAACTCCTGTAATGACCATGATTCTTCAGTTCGTGTTGCTGCAAAACAAAAGCTCAAACTAGTTTTTTTATGACACATCTAAGCAATAAGCTGCTATCTGGCTGATAGAAGCACTGTTTCTTTTATCTAGCAGCCACTCCCCAGACCCCCCCCCCCCCAAGTTTTCTTTTGATTGAATATTTAAACACAAAACACGAAAAGCAGGGCAGAACATAAAAAGGGCCTAACATTCTGCAAACACACTGTCATCATATACTTTGGCAAAATCTTCATAAACTCTCAATATGAATCCAGTTTCTGTTACATTTGTATGCAGATGCTATGCTATCAGATATTTCTAAAATTCAATTTAGGAGAACCATGTTAACCACTTCTCGACTGTCCTGAGAAACAAATTTCTTTCATCAAGTCTAGTAGCACAGTTCCTGAAACATTCCAGGTTGACCTTGCAAAGCTGCATGGCGAATCCTGGAGTAATCTGGGATGACCTAGGTGATTATAATTGACAGCTAAATTTTTATTTCAAAAGTCACCCAATGAATATCAAGGCCACGACTGGGTAGCAAAAAGGGTTGAAGGTTATTCTACACACATAAGTGGCATGAATTTTGATTAGATTAGGTTGGGGGAGATTTTGTTGTTTTGGATTGGTTTGATTTTTTTGATAAGTTGCAATCATCCATCTCTCAAGTAATGATAAAGAAGAACAAAGAATGACAATATTAAATATAAAAAAGGCCAGCAAATTCTTACCTGAGCCACCTGAGGCAATTGATTTGAGAGTCTGCAACAAATGACATGACAATAATTAAATCAAAATCATTTAATCTCTTCAAAGGATGAAAAAAATCAGTTTTTTCTAGGACAACAAAACTTGCTCTCTCTCTCTCTCTTTCCACACACATCAAAATACAAATGGTACTTTCAGCTTTGTACACAATAATTTGAACAAATCACGCCCTGAAACCAAACAAGAACCTTCCTTGACTTGAATTCTTCAGGACTAAACTCTCTATCACTCAGTATCAATCTATGCTATTGAGGCGCCACAGAGACTTTCTCACTGTCGGTAAGAGTCTAGAACAAGTTGAAGCCGACACAGCCTTAGCCTCTTCAGATTGCAAACGGCATATAGGGTAACTTTGCGTCATCCATTTAATAATACTAGTATACTGAATTTAAGCAATGTATCTAGAAAAAAAACCACAAAACAAAGCACTTGCATTCAACCTGTTCTTACACACAAAACCAATCACGAATAGTTTTAACAAATTCAAATTTACACACACAACTGAAGGTATATACTTTGGCGGAGTGATGTGAATTTCGGCTGTTGATGACATGACAGATTGCAATGAAAAAGCAGAGTAAAATCTTTGGCTGGTGATGGCCAGCAGCATATTGTTTGAATCTAGCATGGAATAGTATTTATTTCTTTACACTCATATATAATGGAAGCATCAATGAGACCCACTGATAAAAAAAAACTTTGACAAAATTACATGTGAAAAGAAAGGAGGTGGAACAAGACAAACATGGTGTAACAGGTCATACAAGACGACTAACAGGAAATTCTATAACTGTTTCCAAAATGTGGGAATGCTTTCCTATGTATTCAATTTGAACCTATAAAGAACATTTATGAACTAACATACAGGCTAATTCTATAACAGCACAGGTGGCAAAACTGATCAGTCAAATTAAGTTACAGATCTTCTAGTACAAGGTTTATTATGTAAACATTAATATAACTGACTATAACATGTAATAAGTAACACTTAAGAATATGGCACATTAATCATCGGAACTTTTATCATCTCTCAAGAGAATATGTTACTGGCTAATATTTGAAATCATTTGTGACTTCGGTCTGCATTAATCCTTATTTGCCAACAACTTTTACATTACATTTTGTGAGTGTGTGTGAGTGTGAGTGTGTGTGTGTGTGTCTCAAAGTCAAAATTTTATTTCCAGATGGTACATTGAGTACACAACAGATTTTCTTTTCTACATCAAGCCATCTATCTAGGGGAGAAAAAAAAAACTACCACATTATTACGACAACCCATAACAATAAAATAGACTCTGTAAGTGTGTGTTAAGTTCCTCAGCAAGAGCTCAGATGTTCACCAATGGTGTGATTTTTGCATTTGTGCAACTATTTGTTCCCCACCACTAAGGTAGCTGCATTCCAACTTAAGGGATACAATTGGATACTGAACTATCAATTTGTCAGAATATTTGGGAGGTGCCTCCCTGCTCCTTCCAATTTTCAACTGCTGTGGGTTCTTTTTGACATGCACAAGTCCACAAGCACATGGATTGGACTGGGTTAAGAGTCTTCTCCAAAAAATTTGACATTCGGTTTGATTTTCCCATTATACTAGAAAATAGGGCAATGCTGGGAACCAAACCCAGAAACTCACGGTTTACTTGTTAGGTGACTGTCTAAACCATCCTGTCACCTTCCATTTTTGATCCAGTATATAATAGTAATTGTTCTGATATTGATTACAAACTTTTTTTTTTTCTAAAAATACTCCAATTCTGCATGTCACAAAATGATAATTGTTTTCAAAACAAAGCCAAAACCAACAAAAAATAAACACATAGTGGTTTCCCACTTTGTAATGAAGAAGATTGAAACTGCTTAGGAGAAAACCATCTCAAAACTAACTACAAAAAAAATCAAACAGTAAAATGAAATGCGACTTCCAACATGCTTTCTAACTTCTCAGCTTCACAGTTATGATTTCTCTAAAAAGGACCCATGCAATCAATATATAACCAAGATGAAACTCATGCAATGCAGTTGAAAACAATGTTAGTTCAAGATCAAGTCTGCGTGTGTGTGTAAGTGGTTAATTATAACTTTAGAAACTACTTCACCTCTGTAAAAACATCTAACAGGATTACAGTTGTGACAAATTTTACTTTTTTGTTAATAGTTATTACTTAACTAACACTAACCTGTAATACTTCTGTAAATTACCTGTGCTAAGTCTAAGAGCACACTGCAGTTACATTACCTAACATTACAAGAAAGAGGGTAGCAAGATCATGAAGATGTTTGCCTGCCAACAAGTAAAATTTGAGGTTCTGGGTTCGATTCCAAGCCTCACCCTTTCTTCCCAGTTTGACAAAAAAAATCAAACTGAATGTCAAAGTCTTTCGGATGAGTCTATAAACCGAGGATCTGTGTGTGAACACATGCAAAACATCTTGTGCACATGTATACCTGTTTCATTTTTCGGAAGAGTAGGCCATTGTGTGCTGGTATGGATGACAGAAAAAAAACACAACCCACCATCATGCACACTGTTGTGCTTAGACACCAACACTGAAGTCAGAATGTGGCTACCTAAATGGTGGTTTGTGTTGTGTGTGTGTGGTGGGGGGGGGGGGGGGGGGGGGGCAGTCGCACAGACATAAATCTCATTATCGGGGAACCTTGGTGCTCTAGCTGAAGAACAAACTAACTAAAAAAACCCAACACACAAACCTCCCCAAACAAAAACCCTAACATTATGATACATATAAACGTGATTAGCACCCTCCTTTATGGATCAGTCATGGAAGATGACCAAAACCATCAGCAACAAACTTGATGTCTTCCGAAACAGATGTCTCAGACGCATTCTACGCATCTTTTGGCCGAATACCATCACCAATGAAGAACTCCACCGAAGAACAGAAACTGAACCCATCTCCATGCAAGTCAAATGGAGGTGTTGGCGATGGATAGGACATGTGCTCTGCCAGCAGACTACAGCAATATCCAGAATCGCTCTACGATGGACTCCAGACGGTCAAAGAAAGAGAGGCTACCCCAAGGAAACTTGGAGGAGAACAGTAAAGAGGGAGATGAAGGAAAAGGGTTGGACATGGGGCTGTCTGGAGCGTATTTCAGCCGACCGACATCAGTGGCGGGCTCTAGTTGAGGCCTTATGTGCTACCCGAGTGCAAAGAGGACTAGATAGATAGATTATGATACATATAATGTACACAATAATGTACACAATACTCTGGATTTTTTTCCTATCCAAACTGAGAAGCATCCTCCAAGGTTGGGGCTTGCTTTTTCACTCTCCACAAACTCAAAGGAGAAGAGGAGGTAAAGTTGGGGATTTTATCTTGCATTTTAAGACCTTTATTGAGCACCTGAAAAACAATTGGTGGGTTCATGCCACCTTTTTGCCTTAAAAATCAAACAGAACTTCACAAAAACCAAATAAATATCAAATAAAAGAAAAGAAAAACAAGGTAAATGATTATAACAATGGAAAACAGCAAAAAACACAAGAAAACTTGGATCAAAGCATGCACTATTTTATCAGTAACTTTTTAAAAATGGTTTCAGAATTCACAGACATGAGAGCCAAGAGATGTTTCCTTAACTGAGTAGTTTTTACCTCTGCAGCACCTGATTCATTACAAGCATTTGTGTTGGAACTATTGTTCATTAAAGATGAATTCTGGAAAACAAAACAAAACAAACACAAAATATACATGGCTTAAAGATTTCATTATCAAGGATTCAAAGAGTATAAGAGTTGAACAGAATCCAGAATGATCACAATAAATACTGATGTAAACAAATCTTAAAGATAGCTCATACAACTTTCCCAATTTTAATTTCAATGCTAAAAAGCCAGTCTAAAAAATGCCTTAGTTCTGGGGATGCACAGGTAACACTTTGTGAGAATGGTGAACGAGAAAATCCCCTGATGCTGTTTAAATAATGGAAATACCTTCCAAAACATTTGTGTAGAATTTGAGCCTCAAATACGATGAGTTTAATTTTTGGTCATTACATTACAGTATTCTTTTGTGTTGACGAAAGCAGCCGGAATGACATGGGCCGAGCTGAAGAGGATCTCCCAGAACCGAGTCCGTTGGAGGAGTGTTGTTGTGGCCCTATGTTCCCACGGGAATCCACAGGCATAAGTCAAGTAAGTCATTCTTTTGTGTTAATCAGTAGTCTTACCCCCTTCTCCAAACACCCTGATAACCATGATACACTGCAATTTTTACTTTTAAATTACTCTAGTCTCCAAGGCAGTCTCACACTAACATAGAATAAAATCAAAATGATTCCTAACTACATGATTACTTAAAACACATACACTCACATGTATGCATTTTTCCAGTCCTGATACTCACTCAAGAATTTATCAAAGCAGGCATGATTCACTTTTGGCAGCCTGGTCTTTCTGAGTTTTTTGTTGTTGTTTTGTTTTGTTATTTGAGTTTTTTTTTCTCTTTAAAATTTTTTTTTTTTTTTTTTTTTTTGGGGGGGGGGGGAATTTTTAAAGGCTTAACCAACTTTGTATTGTATTGTATTGTATTGTATTGTATTGTATCACTTTCACAGTTTCAGTCAAGACAGATCTCTGTGTAAACAAAGTCTTCAGCTGCTCTTATGGGGTTGGTGCATCACCAAAATAGCAGCACAAAGGTTTTACGTTTCTGTCTGCATGTGTATTTGTTTTCTTATGAGAGTGGCTTTTTTTCTATAGAATTTTGCCAGGGACAACTATTTTTTTTGCCATGGATTCTATTACAGGCACTACATAATTATAAGCAGAACCTGTACTTTTCTCATCTGAAAGACAAGCACCCAGACCACCACTCGAAGACTAGTGAATGGGCAAAAAGTTTGGATTAATAATGGGACCCCTCTCCCCACCCCCCTCCATGGGTATGCTGGGGGCCTGTCAGAATAAATAGCATCCTCACCTGGAAATTCTGTGCTAGGAATTCCCTCTTTTTTAGGAATTCCCTCTTTTCTAACTCTTTGATTCTATTTTGTTCCCTTTCTTCCTATCACCTCCTCCTTGCCTGTTTTCTGCTGCCTCTGTCCATTCTCCTGCCTTTTTTCCACAAAAACAAGATAAAAATGATCTCCCACATCTAAGTCGGATGTGCTGGGATTGACCTGACAGGAGCTCATGGCAGTGCAAGGCATTTTCGCTCATATAACAAACAATAGTTGCTGCCAGTGTTCTACAAAAGAGAAAATGGGATTGAACCAGTGACTCCTAGATGGGTGTGTACATCTACCCGACAGATCTGACGATGGCTCATTATTATGTGGTGATCTGACCTTTGCTCATGAATGCAAGGCCTTGCCTCCATTTATAAATTTAACTCACTTTTGGTGTTAAGAGTCCTTATGATACACTAAAGTATAAAATTCCATCAACATTAACTATCATCTGCATTCTGCAATTGCCCATACAAAAAAACTGATGTCTCGCTTTTAGAACAAGCAAATACACTGCACTGTTCATACTAGCCCCCCCCCCCTTTTTTCTGTAGTACACAAATGGAAAATCAACCTAGATAAAATCCTCACACAAACCTCTTAATTAAGTGCTCCCTTTATAAGTATTTTCTCTCAATACATTGTTAACATATTGTACTGGAAAAAAGAGACAGGCAGAACCAAATATGATTTTAATGGTAACGTAAATGGTGAGATAAAGCAAAATACTGAACAGAAATGATGACTGAATCAATACACTTCTCCAAAACCAAGACTGAATAAAACCAATGATGAATGCTGAACTTCTGCGTGATTGAAAAAAACAATAACAACAAACCAACCAAGATTTCCACACATATACCCACAGATATGATGAAAGAGCTAAATTTGTCTGTGTAACAAATGCTGAATATATATGCAGAGTGCTATCTTAATTTTTTCTTCATGAAACACTGGAAATAGATATAAAATTTCAAAATGTTAATTTTGGTGATTCCATAAATACTGTAAAGTTGATCAAAGACACAGCTAAATAATGTCTTGCTTTTCCAATACAAATCTGAGAGACAGCTACAAAGAAATTACTATTCCAGAACCCTACAAACCAAGCTGTACAGCCTACAACAGGAACTGGAAAGGAAATACCACAATTTTCCCCAGACACATCCAACAATGTAAAACAAATGAGAGATGAGGACTATTTCAGGACAGTGACAAGAACAAGAGGCCCAACATACAAACAAAATTCACAGAATACAATGCAAATAATATTCCATTCCAAACCCACAAGCTTTACAAACCATTACACAGACACATGCAAGTAGGCATCCACATAAATGCTATGACACACATGAACATCACTCACCGCAGGGTCCAGCATTTCCAGCATGACCACCGGCCCAGCTGATGATGACTTCTTACTCTGTGATGCACAAAACTGCTGCTGCTGCTGCTGTGAAGGAGGAGGAGGAGGCCGCCCTTGCTGTGAATGGCCAAGCCAACGGCTGCTCTCAGACATGTCAATGTTTTCCAACACTACCCGTGGTTCAGGCATGCCCACATGGGCACCTATCACCCCATAACCCGGAGAACGGTTCTGCATTACACTGTCTCTACCAGCACTTTGAACTGAGGAGTCTGTAAGGCGGCTGCTTGCCATGCCCATCTCACGACGTGACGAAGAAGGAACAGAACTGTCCAAAGAGGGCTGAGAAGAAGCCGACTGTCGCCGAGGGTAACGCACACGGCTGTCTTCAGCTGGGGGGTAGGAGGAGGAGGGGGCATGAGGCATCTGTTGTTGGTGTTGCTGCTGATGATGGAGAACTCGTTCGGCTGATGTTGCTGGGGCTGGTGATGGAACTGGTAACAGAACAAAAGCAGTTGTAATTCTTGGATTTCAACAAAGGTTCTCTGGCATATACTCTGCAAAAGGGCCAGTGTTACACAAAAAGCAGCATCCTCGAACTCAGCTCCACTGTTCTGCCCCTAACAGTAATCAAGCTTTCTATTCTTTTTGCCACTGTTTTGTAATCAAATAGGAATGAAACCTCAAGCTACACCTGGCTGGAAGTAGTCTTTGTAGCTTCACTTGAGCACTGGTGACTGCTTCACTGTTTTCAGCTCATTGTTAATTCTAGACAATAACACCTTAAAAATGGACACAAACAATCTCTAAAATTACACATTCGATGTTTGTTGTGACTGCTTTTGGCTCTTATATTGTGTAAAGCTTAGTGCTGCATGCTATGCAATAATGATGCATTTATGACTCAGGTATGTTCAAGCAGAATAAAAATTTTTACATAAAATATAATACAGTAGAATGAATGAATGATACAGGGCATGTCTGAGGTACTGATCCAATCCATTAGGGAGAAATGAAGTGAAGTAGTGGTAGGAATAAAAGAGGGGTAAACTCAAAACAGTTATACATACACAATCACACAAGCCAGTACACAGCTAGTTGTGTAGACACAAACCCACTATTTACTGCGTGAAAATATTGTTAACATGCTGACTGCCACCATTCAGTTTCTGGATTGCCCAAGGAATTAACAATCAAGACCTCAGCAAAGAGCAAATTAACAAAATAATGAAAGAATACAATCAAGAAAAGGCCAAGAGCTCATAGTACCTGCACAACACTGGAACTTACAACAGCTCTACTTTCCCATTACACATTATTTATCCATCCCTTTCTGTCTGAATGCAGACTTTTCCCATTGAACCATTCATTGATATTTTTGATGTTCAGTCCCTCGCAACACTTCCTTCCTTCCCTGTAATTACCTGGCAATTTGTTCTGTTGGTGGACCCCCTGAAGCATGGATCCCCGCCCTGGGAGGAGGTTGTTGTCCACAGAAAAGCACTCCCCATTGACAGCCGCTACAACAAAAAACCAAAAGTTTAGGGAAACACATTCCCTTTCAAAACTGTGTAATTTCCACAGCAGTTACATGATTCTTTTTCCAATTAAATGAAAAAGTGAATTTCAGGATACTTTTAAAGCAGTCTGCACTTTTCAGAATTTCAAATTAAGTTATAGCTGTGTCAAATGGGAGCCTTTTAACTTGTGGTCAGAGTAATTTTTAACCCTGGAGTATGTTCCACACTTCACAAGCCATAGCAAAGTTTTACCACTGGTTTTTTTTTGGTAAGCCATGATTAGATAGTAGAAGCATACCCATTTCATCTGCCAAACACCCCCTTGAGACTGCAGGCAATTCTGAGCTGAAAAGCATTTTAAGTTTACAGACAAGCACACAGGTATGATAACGAACAGGTTAACAGACAAGCACACAGGTATGATAAGGAGTGGGTTGGAATAAGTTAACTTACAAGTGAAGTGTTGATGGTTGGGTCTCTGCTGGCTGGCTGGGGAGGAAATGGTTGCAGAGGTGGCTGCATAGGGACTGCCATGAGGAGTATACGACCCACTCTGATTAGGAAACAGGCCGGAAGATGAGGCAGGAGAAGGATACCTGCACACAGCACATACAAATACGTAACTGTTACAAAAATTTCAGAGATCCATACAGCATCCTTTTATCCATACAGTATCGCTATATATACATTTCAAGATGCCAGTATCAAAACTCCATTCATGTTGCAAAAACTCTTGACAAAAGTGTTTCCAAATACAAATAATCAGTGAGAGACAAAGAATGTGTCTAGATAATTTTATTTAGAACCAAATCTATAACTGCTCCAGCCAAAAGATCATATGTAAGGTCATAGCCCAGCTCAATACTGTAGGCCATATATGCAGCAACATAAATATTCAATAAACAAACCTACTAAAATAAGTATGTCCCTGGCAAAAAACTGCCAGTGCCTTAAATGTCATTACAACAGAAAAATAAAATCTAAGTTTAAAGCAACATGTAGTAGGCACATAAACACTTCCTTTCCAAAATACACAGAAAACCTCATTGGGGAAAAGTTATATAAGTTTCTAAGGATGCACCATCATTCATTCAATGAACTTTTAGCACACTGGCTAAACTGAGGGGTGCTTTAACAGCAAAGCTTAGTAGAGAACAAAGGATAAAGCTAAAAACCAGTTTCTTTCTTACCGTTGTGAGTTATTCTGTGACATGGGGTGAGTTGAAGATGAATGAGACACCCCAACTTGCTGCTGCTGTTGCTGAATGCCGTGTACAGGAGTATGGCTCTGCTGTGGCACTCCAGCTGTCAACACACCCACCACACCTCATCTCAGCATACTTCACAAAAAGTTGGGGGAAAAAATCATTTCCTATTCATAGCGTAGATAGGACCCTGCCTGAACTGGCAATGAAATAGTGCTACCTTGTTCCCACTTTCATCCATCTGGTAGCTATGACCAAAACTCTGTAAATGCAGGAGCCTGACATTTCAGATGAAAGTTTTCAGGATGGTAACAAGGGTTGCAGTCTGTTCTAACCTAAAAAGCATTAACCACAGTAGTGCAAAATAACACAAAAGAGATATATTCAGACTTGCTGGCTGAATTAATTTTGGGCAGTATACTTTTGATGCAGGGTGGAATCTAACAACCCTGAATATTCTGTACAACTGAATTCAGTATCTAACCCTGGTAGCACTGAATTACCTGCAGCAGTATTCAGTGCTGCTGGTGGATTTAACATTGGCCAGTGTTGTTTCGAAACAGGGTGGGGTCAAACAACCATTGACATTGATATGAAAAACTGAACTAAGTGTGTACAGCTGTATATCACCGGAAAGCTTTGATAACAAGCTTTTAAATGAGTGTAATTTTGTAGCAGCATGCAGTGTTTATGACAAAGTTAAAAAAAAAAAAAGCATGTGTACTACCGATCACTGTCGAGATGTCAGAGCCCAAGACTGATTTGACACAATATGTAATGTTATTGCTGTGCAAAAATGTAATGATTCCATAAATACTATCTCTTGACATTAGTTTTAAAAAATAAGGAGCTTGTGCAGCTTTACCGGAAGTCAAATACTTGGTAAAGTCCAATGAAACGATCAACACCATCATGATTGTCATGGCGGTAAACATTCATTTCGTGCAAAGTGGTCACATTCTATGACATAAATACGACAATCGCTTGATTTCATGTGATACAAAATACTCGGCAGTATGTCAAAATGACTTGACAACAGCTAGCTGTGTTCAGTTTATAAAAAAATAAAAAAAAAAAAAAAAAGATGTCGAATTCGCAGAGTAGTGAATAAGTGCATCCAGCAAAACTTAGCACCACTCGATTTGGTCACATTGCAATAAATTTTTCTGAAGTTTTTCAAAAATATTCCATAACCCTTACATCATCGTCTCTGTCATTGTTTAATTCCACCAAATCCAGCCTCTAAAACTCCTCCTCACCGTCAATATCATAATTAAACCCTCGCAAAACACTTCAAGTAAATAATTAAAAAAGGACAGTGACATTGATGCAAACATAGAAGTTGGTGAAAACCATGGAGATGCTACAGAAATTTTCATATAAGCTAAATGTAATGCCAAATCTGCTTGTTTATTTTCAAGCTAGTATGTTTGAATTTTCTTAAAAATTAGAAGAAAAAAACAAAACACGTCCCCTCTCTTTACCCCAAAATGTATGAAACAAATACAAAAGAATGTACCTTCATAGCTTGCTCTTGTTCTAAAGGCATTGGGATTCCTCCTCAGGATGCACTTCAACAACGGAGGCAGCTCTCCTTCCACAGATTCTGTCGTCAGGTTGTCCTGCAGCTCTCTGTCCAACCATTATCACAAAATATTCAATACTGCAATACTGAATACCCACAAAGAAAATATTCTGCTTCAATTATATAAAGATATGGACACCCCCCCCCCCCCCCCCTTCAAAAAATCCCCCCAACAGATTACATAATCACATATACATAACAAAAATCCCACACTTTCCCCCCCTTTTCTGTAACTTTTTTTTTTTTCCTGTAACCCCCCCACTCCAACCCCCAATATATACATTAAGCATTAATCAGTGGTTTTTGTTTAATGTGAATCTAACTGCACCAATTATTAGAAAAAGAGTTTGGGGGGGGGGTTGGGTATCAAGATTATCTTTTTTATACAGAAATTCTCCAATTCCAAGACAGGGATAGTACTGATACTCAAATAGAATTCTGAGGAAAATCAGACTAAGAACTTTACACAACTCACTAATTACAAAAGTGTACAGTCAATGCCTACATGTGAGAGGTTGAGGTCTGTTGCAGCGCATGAAGCAGCTGCTGAGCCAGACCCTCATCCGCAGAGGACAAGATCCGCTGAGCATCTTCACTGATCTTCTTGTTGAACAGCAGACTCTTGTTCACCGTATGAGGCAAGGGAGTAGGCAACGGAAGCTCGGGCAGCACTGCAAAACACACACCCAACAGAAAAGTTTCAAAACAATCTGAAGCAGTTCCAATTCTATCAAAATTTCTGCTGTTTCAATTCACCAGCTTTTCATACTGCAGATTTAACATAGAAAGGAGAAAATTCATATATAATATGAAAAAAAAAAAGCAGGACATTTTTTTGTTCTGAATGAACATATGATCAAAGCAAATAAACACAAAAAATGGTAGTAAATTTAACTTACAGTCTGTGAGACTTGCAACCCCAGCCAGAGTTGTGATTGGAACGCTCGGTATTTCACCGTTCATGGCGTTTGGCCTGTCCAGATCTACATGTCCCCGACCTGTTCTGAACAAAAAGGAAATAAAAGCAGGTTTTTTCACAGTTCTGAAAATAATGCCAGTTTTTATTTAATTTTCTGTTACAAATATTGAAATGATTTTTCAAAGTTCTGTACTAAAATCTGAATCAAGGAAGACAACCATTGCTGCCAACCTTTGAAAATCCAACAGAATATTGGAAGGCGGTGAGTTCAGAAGGGGATGGGGTTGGGGGTTGCCACCCATTTGCTCCTCGCTAGAAAAAGCTGGGGTCAGGCAGCACAGCCTCCTGAAGCTGAAACATTTGTTATGGTTACACTAGATACAGAAGCAATTTTTTTTATATCCTGACAAGATGATGTAGTCAGTCTGCACTTTGAAATGAAACAGCCGTAGGTGGAAACTAAAGTATAAAGATCCTTTACCATGTCTGCTTTCATAAAGTACACACACAAACAGTAGATAAAATCATTAAAACACACACACAAAACAAAACCCAAGCACTAGCACCAACTACATTACTTTTAGCTGCTTTTTATTTGTTTTATACTACAATTATAGCAAATGAAGTCTAAAGTGTCAAATCTAGGCAGACTACTTGGATCTCTGTAGCTGGTTATGTACAGCTTTACATCAGGGTTCGCGATAACCGGTAATTGTCGGTATTTTACCGATTGTAAACAGGGAATACCGAAAATTTTCGAAGCAGCCGGTACCGCGAACCGGTTCTGTTTGCCTGTGACCGATTAGATTTCCGTCTCAAAAAAAAAGTCTGGTGACGTTTTCTGACAGTCTGTCATGCGCCTGTACTGTGCTTACCGCACCTACCCCTTCCTACCACCACCCCTTTCGACGACCATCTTTAGCGCCAGCCTCATTATTAGCCTAGCACGCAGAACAGCAAGCTTTACTGTGAAAGAATAGAGCTTCGCGCTCTTCTCGGCATGACAGCGACTGCCATTCACATCGAGTAAATGGGGCCTAGATTTATTTATTCTGTATTCTTTTAATCTTTTATATCGAGGATAATGGAATAAGCACTCCTGTGCTTTTTCACATCCAGTCCCCGTGTGTATGCAGTTTTGTAAATGTAATCCGTTCCCACCGGCACACGACGGCCTGCTCTTACGAAAAGCGAAAAGCGAGGGTCTATGACTATGAATTTGCGCGTTGCTTTCAGAGAAAAGAGTCGAAAACCAAATCTAAAATGAACAAAGATCTAGATGAGCGCTAAGCATAGAAACAAGAAAGAAGAATATAAGTCACACGAATGATGCCATGCAAAACAACAGACTGACATGGACAGTGGCACAGGCGCTAGAAAAAAATCCTATTTCCTTCGTGGCTTCATGCCCAAGAAGCGAGTGGCAGCAAGCAGCACGGCAGTCAAAGTCTGAGAGATTCGCGTTCAATTTAGATTTAGTTTTGCTGCCCAACAATCCCCCCCTCCCCCACCCCCTCACTGATTAGTTTCGTTTTGTTCACAGTACATACCGGATTTTATTTTCTGGGAACCGATTTTGGGGGAGTTGGTCAAGATGTCTCTGAAATGGCAACTCGCAGTACCGGTTTTAAAAAATCCTAGCGCGAACCCTGCTTTACATCTGTCCACTACTACCGGCGCACTATTGCCTGCAGGTCAATTCTATTTCACATGCCTAGCAAAAACACTTGTTTTGTTTATTTATAATAAAAAAATAAAAATTTAAAAAAAGCTAACCTTTTGTTTATCATTATTGTTACTTTGGTCATCTAGTCTGTGAAAGTCTCTGCTTTCATCAGTTACACAACATAGAATGCACAGTTCCTGCCTTGCTTTGAACTTTGACAGACATAAATCCCTCCAGATGAGGTAATCAATCATTACATGACCTTTTTCACTTGATGCACATGCATAGGGGACTGGATAGCCTAGTGGTTAAAACACAGCGCTCCTAATCTGACAACTTGGGTTTGAATCCCATTTGAGGGGATTTTCCCCCTGGAGATGACATCAGTGCAGACTCCACTCTCCCCAAAACGGCAAAAGACTGAAAAGTCCTTCGGATGAGACAATAAACCGCCTTGTGTGCCAACACACGCAGAACATCTTGCGCACACATTAAATCCTGTTCTTTTACTTTTTTTTTTTTTAGAAAGAATAAGCCATTTTGTGCTGGTGGGAACTGATGACAAAATTTACAAAACTGCAAACACAAGGTTAAGTTAAGTTAAAGTCTGTCCCGAGCCATAAGGCTCATCAGGCCGGTGCTTATCCCGGTTTCTGTGGCGTTAAGCGACTGAGAGTCATAGACTCCCCCCTGGATAGGACGCCAGTCTATCGCAGGATTAACCCCCCAACACAAGGTTGGTACCCCTTTTACACCTGGGTGGGGTGAGAAAATAGCCGTAAAGTGCCTTTTCCAAGGGCACAACGCCATAACGGAATAGCTGGGATCGAACCCGCAACCTTTAGATTACGAGTACAACGCCCTAACCACTAGGCCACAGTGGCGGCTGCAAACACAAGGAGACTAGATTTTTTTAAAAAAAAGCACAGGGGTGCTCATTCTATGATAAAATCCTCGATTTAAAAGAATTAAAAAAAAATAAAATCACTGCCTCCCTTGGATATTGTCATCTGCTAGGCAACTACTTGTTTTGTTCGCACATTTGCATGTATCTGAATTGGCACTTTAGATGAGTTTTAGAACTTGCATAGCCATGTAGAAAGATATCGCTGAAATCAGGGCGGCCACACCAAAAGCACACTGGTCAGGTAGACAACTCCAGATTCTTCTCATGTGTAGCAATGTCATTTTGTCAGCCATGGCCCATGCAAAATTCTAAATTGTATTGGTACAGAGTGCAACAGAAAATTTTTTGTCTTTTGCCTTTTTAGGACTGATCAATGTATGTATTCGTGATATGCATGGGAAATCCTCTTTCCCAAACCCTGTGTTTGAGAACAGACTTTAAAAGCATAACTTTCCTATTTTACACTTTTCAGTGACATTTTTGTAAACCAGTATAGGTGTTGAGTCACAATACAAGTTTCAATCTTTTTAATCTTTTATTTACTTTAGTTTTGTATTTATGTTTCCAAATTTTGTTTTAAACCGAAACCGCAGCTAAAAACCTGAAAAATTTTTGGGGTAAAAAAAAAAAGAGGAATAGTTAGCAACTATAAACAACATTACATTTTGCAAGGCTTAAATTTAAGTTAAAATCAACTGGGAACGGGATAACAATAGGAAAAAATATTCATGTGGCAGGTCATAAGATGTATTTTTTGTTCCTAGGCGAAAACTTTAGGTTTACTAATGGTGAGATTTTGTGCTTATCACATTATGACTCATTGACTGTTTTTACCCACAATTGAAATAGCCACATTTCGACTTCTGGGATGGTATCTAAAACTAATTAGTAAAACACCCGTGCATACATTTTTCACAATTTCGTCATCCTTTCCTTCTGGAACAAAATGGTCTACTCTTCGGAATGGCAGAATCAGAGAATGGCTTTTTACATGTGTGCAGGATGTTCTGCTTTTGAATTACACTATATATATGGGACCTTGGTTTACACTTTAGTTTCATCCAAAGAAATTCCAGGGAGTGGAGCCTATACTAATGTTAAGTCCAAGGGGGAAAATTCCCTCAAATTGGGGACTCGGTGGTTCTTGACCCCAAGCTGCAGCAACACTTTCAAATGCTGAATAGTATGCATTTTACTTACTCAGGGTTCGTGATAACCAGTAATTGTCGGTATTTTACCGATTCTAAACAGGGAATACCGAAAATTTTCAAAGCAGCCGGTACCGTGTACCGATTCTGTTTACCTGTGACCGATTAGATTTCCGTCTAAAAAAAAAAAAAAAAAAATCTGAAGTGACATTTTCTGACAGTCTGTCATGCGCTTATTCTTACGCACCTACCCCCTCCCATCCCTTCCAAGGAACTCTTGTCTTTGGCGCCAACCTCATTAGCTCGCAGAACAGCAAGCTTTACTGTTAAAGAATAAAGCTTCGCACACTTCTCGGCATGACAGTGACTTCCATCCACAATGAGTAAATGGGGCCTAGATTGATTTATTATTCTTTTATATCGAGGATAATGGAATAAGCACTCCTGTGCTTTTTCACATCCAGTCCCAGTGTGTATGCAGTTTTGTAAATGTCATCTGTTCCCACCGGCACACAATGGCCTACTCTTAGGAAAAGCGAGGGTCTATGACTATGAATTTGCGCGTTGCTTTGAGAGAGACGAGTTGAAAACTAAATCTTAATTGAACGAAAGATCTAGATGAGCACTAAGCATAGAAACAAGAAAGAAGAATAGGCTTAGGAAAAGTTAAGTCACACGAATGATGTCATGCAAAACAACAGACTGACACAGACAGTGACACAGGCGCTAGAAAAAAAAAATCCTATTTCCTGCGTGGCTTCATGCCCAAGAAGCGAGTGGCAGCAGCACGGCAGTCAAAGTCTCTGAGAGATTTGCGTTTAATTTAGATTTAGTTTTGCTGCCGAACACCCCCCCCCCCTCCCACTCACTGAATAGTTTTGTTTTGTTCACAGTACATACCGGATTTTATTTTCTGGGGACCGATTTTGGAGGAGTTGGTCAAGATATCTCTGAAATGGCAACTGGCAGTACTGGTTTTAAAAAATCCTAGCGCGAACCCCGTTACTAAGTGAAATGAATTGAATTAAAGTGAACTTTAATCACTTTCAGTCACAGCTGATTTTTCTGCATGAGATTTGGGCTATTCTTCCCATGGAGAACACAAGAGCAGCACCACCCATATATATTTTCCCCCTGTTTGCATGACAATGAACATGCATACAACATGTGCATTTGTTTTCCTAAAAAAAGTAACTTCTGCATAATTTTGCCAGACAACTTTCATTGCTATCGGTTTTTAAGTGTGCTGAATGTGGTATGAGACAGTGGGTCTCTATTGTGACTATTGTCTCATCTGAGGGACTAGCACCCAGACCCTTATCATGGCTTATGCCAAGTTATGGTTTATTAGAGGATCAGGGAGGGAGAGCTTGGGCACAAAAGATCAAACCCTCACTTCTCCCTTTCTAGGCAGGCACATTAGTCATTACCTCTAGACCACTGATCCATAGAAGAAAAAACGAATTACCCCAACCCCTGATGTGATGCAATTCCAGGATTCCTAAGTTTTGAATACACATCACTGATTTTTACACACCACTTTACACTTTGCCTGGAAAATAAATTTCTCTGCATGAAATTTGGGCTTATCTCCCCTGGGAGAGAAAATGAACGCAAGCGCAGCACCACCTAATATTTCTTGTCCTGTTTTAATGTTAGCATTACATGCTTTTCTTTTCCTATCACTTGAATTGGCCTTTTTTAGAACAGAATTCTGACAGAGTGGCAGAGATAACTTTCGTTGCCATAGTTTACTTCATGTGTGTGTGTGTGTGTGTGTGTTTGTGTGCATGTGTTATTGTGCATGTGTGTGCACATGTGTGTGGGAGGGATGGAAGGAGGGGGGGGGGGAAGAGAGAGAGAGAGAGAGAGAGAGAGAGAGAGAGAGAGAGAGAGAGAGAGAGAGAGAGAGAGAGAGAGAGAGAGGAGAGAGAGAGGGGGGGGGGGGATTGAATGAATTTTACTTAAATTAGTTAAAAAGGTTATGGCATAAGCAAACAATAAAACATACTTTTTTACAACTAGCCCTCTGAGCAAAAACAACAACAACAAAAACCTCAATTAAACAACACTTCATTTTACAGAGAAAAAGACAAAAAAAATCCTCCAGAATATAAAATAGATAATTATTGTGAACATACAATTTTAAAACCCTGATATGAGAGAGAGAGAGAGAGAGAGAGAGAGAGAGAGAGAGAGAGAGAGAGAGAGAGAGAGGAGAGAGAGAGAGAGAGAGAGAGAGAGAGAGAAAGAGAGAGAGAGAGAGAGAGAGAGAGAGAGAGAGAGAGAGAGAGAGAGAGACTGAGACAGACAAACAGACAGACAGAGCAAATTCTTTCATTCAACAATAATGAATAAGCACTCATGTGCTTTTTTACATCCAGTCCCCGACCTTATCAGGGATAACATCAAGATATAAAAAAAACCACCTCTGATTAAACAACAATAATAATGATCCAAATACCAAGAAACCATACCATGCAGCAAACAACTGACAAGAAATAAGACACAAATGCAACAATAAGGTAATAATAATAGTAAAAAGGCACTCATTCAGAAACGAAAATAAGAAGTAAGCATCAAATGATGATTTTGATTTGAAAAATATCGAGAGAGAGAGGAGAGAGAGAGAGAGAGAGAGAGAGAGAGAGAGAGAGAGAGAGAGAGAGAGAGAGAGAGAGAGAGAGAGAGAGAGAGAGAGAATGAATGAATGAATGAATGATCAAGCTACAAAAGCACAAAACATTCTACGCCATTTCACTTTTATATGAAAAACTGCATTGTCCGGGTTTTTGTTGTTGTTGTTTTTAAACACACATCCATCCATCACAGATCTCGGTGAAAATGTTAGCTAAGCTATAGAAGAGGCTTATCTCCCCTTGACTGTCCTCTGGGTCAGCCATTGTGCTTGACCGAACAGAGGCAGATGCCACCCAAACAATCTATACTCAACAACAAAAATAAACACGTTATAATCGGTTAGCTTATCATGATTATTGTTGGTGTGCCTTATTTGTTGAAATCTTTTGTGTAAAGGAACACACTTATATGAAAATAAATAAGAAGCCAGAAGACAATTTATACGAAACTACCCCAATTGGACACCTGAAAATGAGCAGAAAAGCTCCTATTCTTAACTCCAGCCATGACACATTTTCCATTTTAGCATCAGAATATTGTAAAATTGATAAAATATTGAATCTTTAATATATATTCAGGGCTACAGATGATTTAAGAATAGCATAATGATCACCGCGTCCCCATCCACCAACCCGACGTCTGTACAAACGATGACCCTCAGTATCTAGAATCAACAGTGTTGTTCCGATAGATCACAAAGAACCCACCTTGACTATTCACTGAAACTTCCAGCGCATCAGAATCACATTATTCCAAAATTATGTTTTACACAAATGTCCAAATGCTTTTGTAAACAACAGTAATAAACAAAAATATACCAGGAATACGGAAATCACAAAATTTTTGATCAGAGTAGTTATCGGGCACCAATCAATGTGTACCAATACACTCACCTCAGTAAATTCCTTACACTGATCACACCAGCACAGTATATGAGCTAAAAATGGGATTGTATGAATCCTAAGAGTCCGTTAAATCCGATTGGTGTCCATTTTTTCTTGGAAACTCACTAAAAATGTCAAAATTTTGCTGATTAGTGTAGCATTTTGACAATAACCCGCGCCAAAATTACACTAACCTAATGACAGGTTTCTACTTCCGAGTAGAACACGAAATAGTGCGTTGCATGGAATTAAATTTCGTCTTTTCTCTTAGGCTGCTTAAAACTTATATCATTATTGTTCACGTATATTATTTTTTTCATGAATTTAATGTAAATAGTGCATTTAATCTCTCACCACGAATTAAGTTGAATGCAAACGCGAAAGAATATACACCGATGTAATTTTTTTACCCGTTCAGTCAGTGTAAGTAGTGCGCATCTGGATTTCGCAGTGGTCTTCGGACAGGCTTGAGAGGTAAACAACAGGCAAAGCGGTGTCCTCGCTATTTTCAGCATGGGGTCCCAGAGAAACGGAAAGGTGTTCGTTGTGGGCGTTGGCATGACAAAGGTAGTGTAAAAATATGCTGTAGCTCTCTTTTTAATTGCCAGATTTCTGTTGTCTCCGATTAATTTCAGGCACTATTTCGTCGATTGTGCTCGACAGAACATGTGAACTTCGACCCCAGTGTTGATGATCTGACGCTGAGTGACGGCACGCGGTTAGGCCTAGATCTGAGATGACGTGCTGTTGTCCACTGTACACATTCAGTGGAATTGACACTAATAGACCTGTATTAATGATTCGGAAAATCATTTACTTTAGAGATTTTAAGACCGACCTTGCATCTGCATCGTAACAATATACTGTTATTCAACTTACTGCACAACCAATACCATGTGCTGTAAGCAGATTTTTCCTCGGGAAAACGAAAGGAAAGGGAACATGGCTGGGATGGGACAGGATTCACAACAGGTTTACACACACACACACTCTCCATCACCACCAACTACTTTCTATCAAATTAACTTTAAAATGGTTCTGACAAACAAACAGTTGTACTGACATGCACTCACACACACACACACACACACACACACACACACACACACACACACACACACACACACACACACACACACACACACCACCACTCACTCACTCACTCACTCACTCACTCACTCACTCACTCTCTCTCTCACTCTCTCTCTCTCTCTCTCTCTCTCTCTCTCTCTCTCTCTCTCTCTCTCTCTCTCTGAGTGCATTTTTATTATCTTATTATGTATAATGTCTTTATTCCTTTATGTTGTTTGGTACTGCATATAGTTTTACTGTTTAGTATCTTTTTATCTTGATGTTATCCCTGAAAAGGGCGGGGACTGGATGTAAAAAAGCACATGAGTGCTTATCTGTTATCCTCGAATAAAAGAATTTTGCCTTGCCTTGCCTTGTCTCTCTCTCTCTCTCTCTCTCTCTGACATGCAGAACATCTTGCGCACACGTTAAATCCTGTTCCGCTTTTCGTAAGAGTAGGCCATCGTGTGCCGGTGGGAACAGATGACATTTACAAAACTGCATACACACGGGGACTGGATGTAAAAAAGCACAAGAGTGCTTATCCCATTATCCTCGATATAAAGAATAAATCAAATCAAATCAAATCTCTCTTCTCTCTCCTCTCTCTCTCTCTCTCTCTCTCTCTCTCTCTCTCTCTCTCTCTCTCTCTCTCTTCTCACACACACACACACACACACACACACACACACACACACACACACACACACACACACACGGACAGGACAGCCTGGTGGTCAGAGTGAGGTGCTCATGATCTGCTGACCTGGGTTCAATTCTCGTTTAAGAGGATTTTTCCTCTGGAGCTAACAGTAGTGCTGACTCCACTCCCCTCAAAAGTCTTTCGGATGAGACTATAAACCAAGGCCCCGTGTGTGAATGCATGCAGAACATCTTGTGCACATGTTAAAACCTGTTCCACTTTTCGTAAGAGTAGGCCATTGTGTGCCGGTGGGAACGGATGACAAAACTGACAAAACTGCATACAGGGACTGGATGTAAAAAAGCACATGAGTGCTTATTCCATTATCCTCGAAATAAAAGACGGGATAGCCTAGTGTAGTGGTCAGAACATATCGCTTGCAATTTCACGACCCGGGTTCTATTCCCGTTCAAGGAGATTTTTCTCTTGGAGTTAACATCAGTGCTGACACCACTCTCCCCAAAGTTCTTCGGATGAGACTATAAACTGAGGCCCTGTGTGTGAACGCACGCAGAACATCTTGCACACACATTAAATCCTGTTCCTCTTTTCATAAGAGTAGGCCACCATGTGCCGGTGGGAACAGATGACATTTACAAAAGCTGCATACACACGGGGACTGGGTGTAAAAAAGCACAAGAGTGCTTATCCCACTATCCTCGATATAAAAGAATAAAAAAAATAAAATAAAATACACACACACTCACTCACTCACACACACATTTACACACACACACACACACACACACACACACACACACACACACATACACACACACGATAAATGTACGTTAAAAAAGCCGGTGTCTGAACTATTTGTTCTCATGATTTTCAGTTTTCATGACTTGCGTCATTATGAAATAAGCATGTGGAGTATGTTTCCATGACATCCATTGACAGTGCATGTCACATGATATTGGCAACGTAATCGAATGCTTTATGGCCAGAGCATTAAGTTTTTGTTTCTCATGGGTTGGGAACAACAAACTCAGCTGACCAGTAAGCGCAAATTGGGCAGTAGTCTATCAGTGAACAAGATCAGAGACATGAAGTTGTGAGGTTTTTATCAGCTTCACAGAAAGCTAACATATATATATATTAATGCATTCACAAACAAAAAGACAGTGCAACTGCTTCAGAACTGAAAAGATTATGAATAGTAGTAGTAGTAGGCACCCATCAGTCTCAGAAGACTCTAGTCCTTAGTCTGGGTAAGTAAGTATGAAGGGCAAGCTGTTACCCATGCATGAATAAAAGATCTATTATTCATAAAGCTCATACAACCCACCACACACAAAGGTGTGATTGTGGCACTGAAGGAGAACGAAACTGAAAAGTTGGTGGGATGAGATATGTTAAGCAATATATATATACATCAAGGCTGTTGTGGTTTTATAGTTTCAATGATAATGATATGAATGTTAAATGGTATTTGTTTTTACATCAGGACCCTCAAAATCTTTAACTCAAACTGTCAAAGGGTCTTACAGAGCAAGAGTTATTTAATCACTTCCTTTGCAATATCCTGTCTTATTCCTCAGTTATGGTTTGGGCAATGCACTAAAACAATTTCGAAAAGTGTGTCATGAGCAAGTTAGACCTGGTAGAACCATTTTCCATCTAGATACCATAGTGATTCTGGGTATGCAAATGTCATCCATGCCACTGGCCCTAGGTGGCCTACTGACTCTTCTTCTGCAAAAAGTGCATAGGATATGTTTGACTTGTGGCATCACCTGAAATTTTTTTTAAAAAACAACTAAAAGTAAAACACAATCATGATAGTTAAAAAGAAGAACAAGGATGTGTAGTAAACTACACTCCTAAGATTTTGAAATTAAACATGTATGGATTTAGTTGTTGCATTCCACAATGGGTCTTCAGTAAAGCCACATGGTGTTGTGTGTGTGTGTGTGTGTTGTATGTGTGTGTGTGTGTCATGTGTGTGTGTGTGTGTTGTGTGTGTGTGTGTTCTTTTATATTGAGGATAATGGAATAAGCACTCATGTGCTTTTTTTCATCCAGTCCCCGTGTGTATGCAATTTTGTCAATATTGTCATCTGTTCTAACCGGCACAAAATGGCCTACTGTTGTGTGACAAAAAGCAGAACAGGATTTAACGTGTGAGCATGATGTTCTGCGTGCATTCGCACGCGGGGCCTCGGTTTACAGTCTCAACCAAAAGACTTTTGGGGAGAGCGGAGTCAGCACTGATGTTAACTCCAGGGGAAAAAATCCCTTCGAACGGGAGTCGAACTTAGGTCGTCAAATTGCGAGGGCAGTGTTCTGACCATTATGCTATATTGTGTGTGTCTGTGTGTGTCTGTGTGTCTGTATCTCTGTGTGTGTTTGTGTGGTGTGTGTGGTTTATTAGTTTGTTATAAACTGAGATACCATGTGTAAACGCACGCAGAGCATCTTGTGCATATGTTAAAACCTGTTATGCTTTTTGTAAGAGTAGGCCATTGTGTGCCAGTGGGAATGGATGAAAAATTTACAAAACAGCAAACACATGGGGACTGGATGTAAAAACGCACATTAGTGCTTATTCCATTATCCTTGAAATAAGATGAATAAATTATTTTTTAGATAAATGCCATATTGTGTTACTGAAAAAGTGAAAACACAAAAGCACAACAGCAGTATGATATCCCTTCCCCACATGTAGTACTCAAGAAATATTAAATGTTTAATCTTGTTCATTTTAATTTTGAAGCATATTTGATCTAATTTTAACAAAATTGAGCTTAAAACGGCATAAATTAGAACCTTTTAACATATTTTTCTACTTTTTCCTGCTTTAAAAACTGAACTTGTAACACTGTAACATTTATTCTCTTTCCAGTATTTATTCTCATTCTTTTCCAAGCTATACATTTTATGTTTCTTATACTTGCAATGCAATAGCTACATTATCCGTGGTAAGTGTATACCTGTTATCACGGAGGTCTCATAGTTCACCTATTTTTGGAATATATATATTTACTGATGCATTCACCTGACCTGTACTTGCTGTCTACAGTACAACTACGACCAGTGAACTGATACAGTGATCTGATACTGATAGAACATTACACACAGTTGCTGTTTAACCAGATTTCATATCCATATGCTGCTTTCTATGCTGTGCTAGGGTGTAATACAATGACCATATTCACCAACAAATAAACAATCAGCATGACTCACATGGTATGGTATAACTTGAAAGTGAAAAAATAACAGTTCTAATAGGTTGAATTGTTTTTTTTTAAACAAATTATTTTTGATAAAATTGCTCCTCAAAAGTTAAAAATGGCAAAATTGTTCATAAAAATATCATAATTATCAAGAAATAGTCTATTACATTATGATTAAACATTTATACAAATCCTACCATCATTTCCAAGTTAAAATAAGTAAAAGTTAAAAACTACATTCAGCTGCTCAGCTTCAGTCTCGGAAGCTAGAGGAAGAACCAAACAACACACTTATTTGTTAAGTGTGAGAGTGTGATTTCAGTCTTTTTAATTTCCTGACATTAACCCCACTCCTGACCTTACCCATCTGCTCTGGACCATTAACCGGTAACTGTATACAGCACAACTTGAGAAATTGAATAGCTGACAACTTAACTGAAAATCCTCAGCCCCAGCAGGTCTTCAGTTTGGTGTACCTCAAGGATCTGCGCTAGGGTCGTTTACTTTCTGTACCCTACTGTTTACATCTGTAAAATTTTACTTCATGAAGGATAGTCACACCACATTTTTTTTTTTTTAAATGTTGGTCATCTCTATGTTTCTGGCAACTTCGAACTCAGCATTCTCTCGCGATTCAATTCACCTAGTTTTGTATGAGATGCTTGGATGAGAAAAATATGAAGTTCAGCTGAACAGTGTTAAAACCAGGATTATTGAACCCAGAGAGTATCACCAGTGAAAAGTTCTTCCAGCAGTTCCTCAAAATAGTACAGAATGTAACTTTGGATAGATACTGTTAACCAGTCACTTTCATTTCCCTCTGAAGTCATAGTATAACTACCAATATGGTGAGGTACTTACAAACAGTTATACATGATGCAAACTTCTCATTTAGTGTGTTATTTCAATCTCATAGAAATTCTCAGGTTGGAAGAGTGAGTCAGAGTGTACATTCTGGATGAAACCCCACCCCCACCCCAGGGTGTTGAGCTGGGGAACACACAACATTATTTCAATAAAATTTATCTTTCTTGCTCTCTTTTGCTTAGACATTATAGGCTGCATTTTGCATCAAAGAAGCTACTTAAAGAATACTCTCATTTGCACTTATGTACTTAAAGATTAGATTATTGTTATTCTTTTCTTCAGACTGCCCACCATACTCTCAGTTCAAACTCTGTTTAGTCCAAAATAATGCAGCCAGGCTGATCTTTAAGAGTGTATCAAGCTGCTCACACCACTGTCTGTTAAATTGTTTTCACTGGCTTGTTGTTGACAAGAGAATTGGTTACAAACTGTCCCAGCTCTATTTTAAGGATTTCAGTTATTCTGTTCCATCTTACCTCACTGATCATTTCACAGTCTTTTTTCTTCCAATGATGTCTGATCTCTGGATTTTACAATTTTATTTCAAAACAATTTATCAGTGTGCCTTTTTCTTCAAGGTACCTTTTACCTGAAACCAGCATCCTGTTACTAGTGCCACAGTTCAGCACTTCAAACCTTGCAAAACACCTTTTTAATTTAAGACTGCCCTTTTCATTTTCCCATAATCTTTGACCTGTGTTTCTCTTCTATAGTTCTAACTCTATTCTCTTCATTTGCTTCGAGTGTGTGCCTGTTTTCATTTTTGTTCTCTTGCACACATGCTTTGTGAGATTGTGTGCTTGCACTTCTGTGTTGTGTGTGTGTGTGTGTGTGTGTGTGTGTGTGTGTGTGTGTGTGTGTGTGTGTGTGTGTGTGTGTGTGACACAGACAAAGAGAGAGAGTACGGAAACGCATAGTCATTAGGGGGGCTGTACATGTGTTGTGTACATGTACATATATGTATATATCTGTTGATGTATTTTGTATTTTAAGTACTAGGGGCTTAGGTAAAGTCACTACTAGACACATGCATTAATTAACATTATTATCATGTAACTGGAACTAATTGATTTGCATGAGAAATATATGCATGCATATGACATTACTGTTAAAGATATAGCTCTCTATATAAATTCCATTATTATTGTTATTATTATCATTATTATTATTATCATCATTATTATTTTTAATTTCTGTTCAGCCACAGACAAAAGAGTAATCACTAATATCTAGATAAAAGTGATGACCAAGTTATGCTGAACGATTGTGAGTTGCTTGGTGTTTTATTATTTATAATAAAATGATATAGATTAGTAGCAACCTCAAGTAACTCTATCTTTTTATGCCTGTTTTCCTCTCAGAATTATGATTTTTGATGTAGGTTGATTCTATAATACGCTCAAGAGACTAAGAAAGCTAATTTGAATGATAACTTGAGACAGTGGATAAGTGATCTGTAGGTAGAGCTTCTGCCAAAAAAGCCAGAAGTACAGATACGGAGATAGGGTCTTTGGGTGTGATCAAACTTTTCCCCCCATCCACTAGATTTTGAGTGGTGGTCTGGGTGCTGCTTTTTTGGATGAGATGATAAACTGAGGTCCCTTATGCAACATGCATTCAATGCACTTTAAAACACACACACACACACACACACACACACACACACACACACACACACACACACACACACACACACACGGCAACAAGAGAGTTGTCGTTTGCAAAATTCTGTAGGAAAAAAGACACTGTGCTAAGGACTTAAATCATACACATGCAAACAGGAAAAGGAAATAATTAATGGGTGGTGCTGCTCTTGTGGAAATACCCCAGGAAATACCATCTTCCGAGGGAGAGCAGTCTGAATTTCATGCAAAGAAATCTACCATGACAAAATGGTATAATACAGTACAAAGACATGAAAACATACAAGCAGTACACTTACATTCACCAAGTGTCTTTTCCTGCACTGTTTATGACAGCCTATGAATCGTGATTGGGGGCATTTGTACACACATGTTCATACACTTTTCTCTGTTTTAAATATAATTGCAGTGTTTTACTTTACTGCACTTACTCATTTACGGTCAGGACGCTCAAACATTGCCAAAATACAGTCCAGAAGTCTGGATTTGCATAATTAGATTTATTTAACTGTGAAAAGGTGGGGGTCAGGGAACCCTACAGGCCATGACATAGGGGGGAGGTTTCTCTATTCGATATAAAATGAATGACCTCAAGAACATTTTCTTTTGCCCTATGAATAATTCATAGAAGAAGAAAAAAAAGTGTAAAGAGTTCTGCCATGAATGGTCAAGGAATATGAAAATATTCCGAGTCGGGAATGAAACAAGAGTTGAGTATTTTGAATTGATCAGGAAAAATAAAATGTCAGTTCAAAACAGTAAACTGGATGGAAACAATTATTCAAGTAAGGCTGGACGCAGAGGGCCGTCTGACTGTTTTATGTGATAGTCTCTTTGAAGAGATCATACTAAATAGTATGAGTTAAGATGGAAAATAATTTTCTTTTGTTTGTTTTGAGTAAATCTACATGACAGAACTGTGTAGTGTACAAATGTATTGTTTTTTTATCTACATTAAATTGTAATTGATTGATTGTTTACAGTTCGAAAAACCTGGCAAGCGAGAGAACTTTGATTATCCTGACATGGCAAAAGAAGCAGGTACAGTCCATTTTGTTTTATTGGTTTTGGTCGTACATTGAAAAGTTTTTGTTGAATTGGGTAATGTTCCTTTTTTTTATCTTGTTGTTTATTTACTTTTACATCTTTTATTAAAAGGGACATCCAGGCTGAAGCAGAGGAAGCGGAAGGGGGAGGGAGTGGATTTTCTTTTTAGTTATAAATAACTTTGCTATTTTCTAGAAATTCTGTGCTGATAATTTCCATTACAATATACTTCTGTCTCATCCTCACTGTTTTTTGTCATTTGAGCTGTCTTCATACAATATTACAATGCTTATTCAAGATTACTACTAAATATTGTACATTCGTCATCAAAACAACAGAACTTCAGAGTATCATTTGTCAAAAAGGTAGTAGTATGAAAAGGAACTGGAAAAAAAATCTGCTTAAAAAAAAAAAAAGGTGCATAATGAATGTCCCACGCAGACATCAGTGTACAAAGTCCCATTCAAAGTACAAAGTCCCATTCAATTAATATTGGGTTTTAGAGTGTATAAAAATGCTCATGCTTTTACCTTCAGCTGCTTGCCCAGTCATACCATATGATATTATTACGAAAATCAGCAGTGAAGAAAAACAGGCATGCATTTTGCAAATTCTTAGACCTTAGCTGTTTTATTTACATTATGGGGGGAAATGTATGTGAGATTATGTGCAAAGATGTTAAGGCATGTTCCAGTATTTGTTGCATTGTCATTGTTTGTTTTTTCTTCATTGTGTAGTTATAAAAAAGCAATTGACTGTTAGAATTACTAGTATTATCTTTTCCATTTTTAATCAAGTAATTGCTTCAAGTTTTACTTTTACACTTTTAGCTCATGATAATTACTGTTATTTTTTTTTTTATTCCTTGGCTAGAGCTCTGAGGTTCATTACTGGTGAGATAATTACGTATGCAACTGATTTTGCCCACCATTAAGGTAGCCACATTTTAACTTCAGGAATGATGTCTAAATACATCAATGTGCATGCAGTTTTATATACTATATATTTAGATAAGTTTGAGGGGCATACTCTTCCATAAGGCATAATAGGTTTTGGATTGTGCGTAAGATGTTCTGATGTGTTTGTGCACAGGGTCTTCTTGTATTCTGGACATAAATTTATGAATTTAGCTAACATGATGGTTTATATCACTGCTGCATGCTATACCTAAAAATGAATTGTAGCATTGCACTATTTTTGTGATGGTACCTTGTTTCAATGTTTGTTCAAGTCTTTCAGTTGGAATTATGCAGACACATAGCTTTTTTTTTTTTTTCACTTTCTGTCTCTTTTATAGTATGTAAACACGTCTTTATCCCAAAGCTAAAATAATTTTATAGCACATTATCATAAATACTTCCCTAGGCCAAAGCTAAGATAATCATAGCACATTTATAAACACTTCTTCAGGCAAAAGCCAAAATCACAGGTATTAATTGTTAGAGTAGCCAAATGAAAAAAAAAAAAAAGAAACAAATTTTAGGGGGAGATGTTAAAAGTTTAGGATGCTACATTGCAATATGTTCAAAACAAAAAGCCCAGTTACCACACATTCTGGTTATGTTATCAACATTCTTTGAATAATGTCAAAGCAGCACTGTTAATGGGTTTTTTTCCCCCCTGAAATTGTAAAAACTGTCATTGCTTTTTTGTCATTTTTAGCAGTTCTGAAGCAGCCTGTGAACACTGTATCCTAGGACAAGGTTAAGTAAAGGAAATCATGAATCAATAATCAGAATACAGAGCAGCAAATAAAGAGTGGACAGATGAACCAACAGACCTTACAGAGCAAGAAACTAGTGTTTACAGTTAAACTTTTTGACTCTCACAATGTCTGCAAATACATTTCAAACTAATATACTGACCAACTGTTTTCCAGGATGTTTGTAATTTACAGGAAAAGTATGCTAAGTGTTTTAAAAAAAAAAAAAAAAAAAAAAAAAAAAATATATATATTATATATATATATATATATATATATTATTATCATTATATCATCGTCATCATCTCATCATCATTATCATCATCATCATCATCATTATTATCATTATTATCACTATTATTGTTGTTATTATTGTTGTTATTGTTGTTATTATCATTATTTATTAATTACTTATTACTGCATGCTTTTGGCATGTTCAGGAACAAAGGCTTTACAAGATGCAGGGCTGTCGTATGACCAGATTGAACAGGCCTGCTGTGGATATGTCTATGGTAAGTTCTGAAAAGTTCACACGTTTTCTTTGAAGGAACAAAAGAATCTTAAGTGTTAAAGAAGATTCTGTCATTTCGGTGTGTTGAGAGGGGGGGGGTGGGGGGGGGGGGGTGTTCACAGCAGTTATGGTGATAAGGATAGGTATAAATATGTGTATATATGAGACAGTAATGCTTTCTTTTTGTGTGTGTGTGACAAAGTTAAGAATCTTATTGCAATGTTAGTAATAAGTATTAGCAGTAGATATTTTGGCAGAATTTTTATGTTGTAACTGGTGATCATCCTGACTGTGTCCTCGGGTTGAAAATATATCATGATCCAAACATCATCCACTAACATTTCAGGTCATTATATCATTCGGGTCTGTCTTGAGATTCATTTCTACCCCTACCATCATCATCTCTTTTTTTGTCTTTTTTTTTGGTATTCAAACTTTATATAGTTGCAAGTGTTTGCCCTTGTTTTGTAGTGTTGGTGTGATTGAACCATCACCACCTTGCTGACTAGTCCATTAACTGAGGGTTTTCCCACTGGATTGAAGAAAACATGGACTCGTTCCATTTCTGATAGTTGTGTGCCACTGCCTGGGACTCAGCAAAGCATTTGTGGGGTTCATTCAGTGATGATGTCCATCCATCTGTGACGGGTAGAACTGACCACAATGTGATAGGCGGTGGATGGAACCTTGTTATGTAGTACTTTGATAACTAACTCTATATGATTTTGAAGCATTGATTTTTCTTCTTCTGGTCTTTTTGTAGGCGACACCACCTGTGGACAGAGGGCGTTGTACCAGCTCGGAATGACTGGCATTCCTATTTACAATGTAAGTACAGTAATTGCACATACAGTATCCTTGCATGTGTATGTTATTTATGTGTTCAATGTCCATATCTCATGAAGCACAAAGACCCTGCACAGCCTTGGAAAAAGTAAGTGAATAAAACAACAAAATATTTGTTTTTTAAAAAAAAAACAGAAAATAAAACAACAACAAAATAAAGTATACTAACTTGAAAGAACATATTACACACCAGCTTGTACTGTTAGAGCAGCAGTCTGTGTGACTTGTATTATATATTGTTGCCAGGTTTGGGGTTGGTTTGGTTCAACAATGAAGGGGTTTAGAAGATTTGGGGAAAGGGGAAAATGGTAGGATGACTTGACATCAGGCACTCCACAACTCAAACCGTATTGATGGAGGCCACGCAGGGGTGTTATGGTAACACGATTTATTGTTTCATTTACCACAAAATAACACCAACACACACCAACACACACACACACACACACACACACAGAGCTCAACCAGAAGAACAAAACTGCTGTTTTCTAAGTCAGTCACATCTTGTAGTTTCAACAGTCTACAGCCCACAAAGTTGTCCTAAGCTGTCCTCTGGGGAATGCTGTTGCAGGGAAAAGCTGAGTGACTGCCAGTTCCCTTATTTACACCATTTCTTATTCTGCTCTATAAACTAATTGATTCAAAATAGACCTGTCCAGAAGGATACCAGCTGACTTTGGCCTAAACCAGTCAATTCAAAATAGAAATGTCCAGAAAATTACTTGCTGACTCGGGCCTAAACCAATCAACTAAAATAGAAATATCTAGAAGAAACAATTCATCAAACAACATGCCTTACTACAAGTTTGGTTGAATAGAAACTAAACTGGGGCAAGCTCTCTCAGGTGTTAAAATCACATGACTGTCTCAAGTGGGCAAGGCACACTTGCTAACTCTCCAACTACCCTACTAGGTCTACAGTGACTCAAGGTACACATAAAAGATCCTTACTGCAGACCTAGCTGACAAAGGCAATGAAAGACAAAAGCCCAGCCACCAGCCCTGGGGCTATAGTAGGTCTATAGGCCTACTTGTCTCTTGAGATAGCTACAATACACTGACTGTGTCTCTGGGCCCCTGAAGACAATGGCCACTTAAGGACTGGACCTTAAGAAAAGTCTTTAAGTACATTAACAAAGAAAGTCCAGACCACAACCTCAGGTACACAGACAAAACCTTGTACCAACAGCCTGTAACACACTTTGAAGAGAAGAAGAAGAGGGGGGAGGGGGGGGAAGAAGAGGGTTGTAGTCCAAATGTTATAGTGTCTAAAGTGCACACTATAACACAAAAAAATATGCAAATTTGTATCTATTTATATGCAGTGTGTGTGTTTTTCCTCTGCTTCCTCTTCTTGCATCTATGTTTCTTATTATAATCAGCAGAGTTTGACCTTTATTTATTGATAAACTATTCCAAGCTCTATCTAAAACAGTATGGAGAATAGAATATGAATATATGTATGCTGTTTTAGTCTAGGACAGTATAGTTGTATCTATGTCATCATGTTTGGGACAGGTTGAGTGAACAAGAGAACAGATGAGAGAGTAAGAAGACAATGTAGTGTCTTGTGTTGTACAGGTGAACAATGCTTGCAGCTCTGGGTCCACAGCTCTGTTCATGGCAAAACAGCTGGTGGAAGGAGGTGAGTCTCGATGTGTTATCATATTCAAGGTATAAACTCATCTTTTTCCCCTCTCTCTCACACAATACAGTTGTTTCTGTGCCATGTTTTGAGGTGACTGAATGAATGAATGTCAATTTATATAGAATGCATTCAAATTTCCATTCATAGGGTCCCAAAATCTAAAATCTCTGCTGGGATGTAAATTCAAACAGAACAACAACAATAAAACCCATTTATAGGAATGATTACAGATATAATCATAGTGTTCTAAAACTGGCAAATGTGAAGACCAGTGTAAAAAGCATGGATTATGTTTAAAATTCCTTTTTTTCTTCTTGTTTTCTTCCATCGTTTTCATCATATTTAAAAACTTCTGTGACTGTTGTGAATTCATCAGAAATATAACCCCCCCAAAATTCAGCCCTACCTTTAGCTAAGTGAAAAACTGGTCCCCTGCAGATTATAGTAAGATGGGGGTTTTTTGTTTTTCATTTGACTAATCATTGGCTTCCCCTGTGGGACTCCCGGGGAATGCTTGCAAAGCGAGCATTACAAGAATAGGGTCCCTGCCCGCCAGCCAGGCATGTCGTAAGAGGCGACTAAGGTGGCACCACTCCCCCAGGTAGGGGGTTGGACACAGGGCTAACAACCCTGTTCTGTAAAAAAAAGTTTGTTACAGAAACAGCAACAGAGAAATTCTTTGTTGCTGCCCTACATGCCAAGAAGGCACAAAAAGGCTTTGGATGGAATCATTGGCTTATCTTTGTGTTGTGTTGTCAAACAGCATAGGTCTGTGCTATATTTCAGCTGAACAAATCCACTTGAGATGAAGTTGGACAGCCAATGAAAATGTATAAGGCATTGTTGAAGATTTTCAATACTTTGAATTGCCTCAGTCAGTAAGCTATTTATTTTCATTCAGTTGTGTACATTACTAGACTGTTCCTATAGATATATCCTTTTCTGACTCATTTCTTGTCTCAACAGTTTTTCTCTGATCTATGTTTTTTTGGGGGGAGGTTGTTCTTATTTTGTTTTGTTTTACAGGGATGGCTGACTGTGTAATGGCAATTGGGTTTGAGAAAATGGAGAGAGGACCACTGAAAGGAAAGGTTTGTCTTGTTTGTTTGTTTTTTTCCCCCAGTGTGTGTGTGTGTGTGTGTGTGTGTGTGTGTGTGTGTGTGTGTGTGTGTGTGTGTGTGTGTGTGAATTTGGCTTTGTTTGTGGTTAGGCATGGAACTCTTGTGTATGAATGAACAATTTGAATTAAAAATAAAGAGAATGCAGACTATATTATAGAAACTTTATAAACTTAATGAGTTATGTAATCTTATTTGATTTTGTGGGGGATTTTTTTTTATAGATATTATCAAAGCAAAACAAACATGCCACTAATGATATGTTTACTTCCCTTGTCATTTTTAAGTTGGCAGTATTTACTTCCCTTAGTTTACTTGAAAGTTTAGATTGGTGTGGTAAGTTCACATAAGTCTACCTTTAACTAAGTGAAAAACTTGTCCCCTGCAGACTATGGTAGGGTCTTTTTTTTTTTCACTAATCTTTGGCTTATTTTGGTGTTGTGTTGTCAAACATACCCATTGTTTTTTGCACTCCAAAAATCCATAACGAATGTATGACTGATAGAGTGTATAGAAATCTCCACATCCATAGGCATAATCAAGTCTGCGAATTCCAAAAAAAAAATAATAAAAAGTCTGCGAATTCCAACATTTTTTTTATGCTTACTACTTTTTCTTGTGTAAGACAAAGAAAGAAGAATAGAAATGACAGTTTCTAGAAATAGTCCTTTGGTAGTTACATCCATTTTCATCACCTTGTGAAAAAGTCTGTGATAAAACGTGACAGGAACTGTCATTTTTGTCGTTAAAATTTAAAGTGGGCCGTGTTTTCAGTCATCCAAAATGTCTGCATAGTTGGCAAGTTACACTCTATTTGATTGGTTGACAGTACAACGACAGAACCAATCCCATGGATAAACATGTGGAAGTGATGGCAAACCTGCGTGGATTTGAACCCAGCCCTGTCACTGCTCAGCTCTTTGGCAATGCTGCCAAGGAGCACATGGAAAAATATGGTCAGTATTCTTTCTACCTGTATGATTTGTTTGCTTGTCTTATGCTAAATGCTGTCAGAACAGAACAGACTTTGTTTTTTGCACTCCAAAAATCATTAACTCTTTCGCTACTATCATATTTTGCTCGGCACATGCTGGACGAAACAGGGAGAGCATTGAATCATGACGAACAGCAGTCGTCAATTAAGCATTGCTGGCAACAGTTTCTATGATAAACGCTGTTCGTCAGCAACGCAGTAAAGAGGTTAAGGAATGTATGACTGATAGAGTGTATAGAAATCTCCACATCCGTAGGCATGATTGCAGTCATTCTCTTTCTTTCCAGTTGAATTATTGTAGACTGTAGTGCCGACCTTAAAGAGTTTCATGAAAGTGGAATGAAAAGTAGAATACATGCATAAGCACTGGGCTTCAGGAGTGTTGTCATTATGGGTCTAACCTCTGTGTGGTAGTTGTAAATTTTGGTATGTTGTTTTGGGTTTTTTGGTTGTTTGGTGTTGTTTTTTTTTAATGTTCTGGCTGTTGTAATTATGCTGTTTTGAGATTGTTCTAGAATTTTGGGGAGGAGGACTGAAAAGAATAAGAAATAAAGTACAAAATTAAATCATTCTGCTCCTGTCAAATAGCACAAATGGAAATGTGTGTATCATAGTAGGATAAGATAATCAGTGTGCTTTATATGTATAAAGTGTGCTTTGTAGAAATTGCCACATTAGGAAAGCGTTTTTACTGTGTAAATAGTTTGTTTTTGTTTTTTATAGTGAACTGCAGCAGAATTATCATTACCACTGAAATGGTCAGCAAGTTTAAAAGAAATAAGTCATTTTGGTCATGAAAAGAGTTTTTTCTCTGAATGAATGAATGAAATTTTATGTCCCAATCATACCTCTCTTGTTACATAGGTTATTTTGATTCACTTTTTTGGGAACTACTTTGCCTTTACTTATCATGCATATTTGTGGTAACAGCTCTTGTAGGCCTGGTCATGGAGTTAAATTTCAGAAACATTCAGGGCAGTTACTTGAACCAAAGATAAGTGATTTGGACACACGGTTATTGTCAAAATAAAAGTAACATCATGTTTCCCATTGTGAACACTTTTGATCAGAATAGTCTGCCATTTGGCTGAACAGATAGAAGACTGTGAACGAACAAGACATGTAGTGTAACTGATGATCTGCCTCCCCAGGTACCACCAAGGATCACCTGGCCAAGATTGCCTACAAGAACCATAAACATTCCACCAACAACCCGTAAGTTGTCCACCTTTGACCAAGTTCTTTCATTCAAAACGATAATTCAAGAAGGAAGGTGGCAAGGAGGTTTAGACTTTCACCTGCCTAACAAGTAAACTGTGAGGTTCTGGGTTTTGATTCCTAGCCTTGCCCTGTCTTCCTAGTTTGACTGGAAAATCAAACTGAATGTTTGAGTCTCTCAGAGGAAGACTCTGAACAAGTCAGACCCGTCTGTTTTTCAGACTTGTGCATGTCAAAAGAACCCACAACAGTTGAAAATTGGAAAGAGTTGGGAGATACCTCCCTTTTCTGGCAAAACTGGTAGGTTTTATTCCCAACTGTAATCCCGAAGTTGGAATGTGGCTGCCTTGATGGTGGAGAACTTCAGAGTTCTAGCCAAAGAGCAGAAATAGATTTTAAAAAAAACAACCCCACAGTGCTGTATTAAAGATAGCTTTTTTTGTGGATAAATTGTTCATGTTTGTTGTGGATGGTGCTCTCTTTATGCCTGTAAAGTGCATGTAATGCAGAACCACTTTTTTTTTCCCATCTCATTCTTTCCAGTCATCTTTTCTTGCCCCATCTCTTTCCTCCATAAAATTTCAACATATTTTTTAACGTCCTTTTTGGTTCTCTTTTACATGCATGTGAGTGTGTGTTGTTGGGGGGGGGGGGGGGGGGGGGGGGGGGGATAAAATTAACAAAAGAAACATTCATCATCGATGAACAATCAAGATTGTATAAAGAATAAAACTTAATGTACTTTTGTTGATAGATGATGTCACCTTTCCAACAATTTTTTTAAAACTGCTAATCGTAGTGTCATATGTGATTTAAAGCAGAAGTTTTTAAGAGAAAAAAGAAAAGATTGCTATTAATAACATATGTGACTTCAGCAGAAGTGACAGTGATGTTAATTGTGACCAGTGCTGACGTTTTCAGAACTTTGGTTGCAGATACTCCCAGTTCCAGAAGGAGTACAGCTTGGAGGAGATCCAGCGCTCGGCCACCATCTTTGACCCTCTGACCAAACTGCAGTGCTGGTAAGAGGATTGATGATGTGTTCATTCAGTGTCTTCTCCTTTTGCATATGCAGGGCTTCATCGCTTTCTTAACCCTCTTAGTCCCGACCTGGGATTTGCCAGGATTAATCATTCCCTCCCCTGAATCCCAAACTGGGATTTGCCGGGGTTTACTCACAGTTTTACATCACACAGTGACCTCCACTGATTGTTACCATATGCCAAAGCTCTATCAGGCTAGAGGCACAGAGCCTGCTGTGAGTCTGGAAATAATTATAGCTGCTGGTATGTACTTAGAAGGAGGAAATGGCAAGCGAGCATGTGTGCCTGACCTGATTTCGTGATGGAATGTGAAATCTAGAGGCAAATTGTGTACATTAAATGCGAATGCAAGAGGGTTAAGAACCTTCACTTCACATGTTCCTTTATAGCAAAGCAACTTATTTCACTGTGGGGATAGAGTTTAGTCTAAATCTTTTGGGTTTGGGTTTGTTTGTTTTTTTGTTGTTGGTTTTTTTTGTCTTGGCAAGTTTTGGTATATGGCTGTTTTTTGTCTTGTTTTTTCTGATTTTCAGCTGTTGTGAGTTCTTTTGACATGCACGAGTCTGTAAGCATGAGTCTGACTGGTTAAGAGTCTCCCCCAAAAGACTTGACATTCAGTTTGATTTACTCATCAAACTGGGAAGAAAGAGTCAAGGCTGGGAATCAAACCCAGAACTTCATGATTTACTTGTTAGGCAGGTGAATGTATAAGCCACCCTCCCCCCCCCCCCAAAAAAAAAAGGCCACCCTTCCACCTCCCCTCTTAAATCAATTGATATATTTTTTTACTTCTGTAAGGCCACCCTTCCACCTCCTCTCTTAAATCAATTGATATATATATTTTTTTTACTTCTGTCAGTCGGATATGCTGGTCAGATTAAGACAAACAGAATCAGAGTGCTCCCAATGTACTGGCCCCAGGTAAGGGAAAGCACTGAAAACAAGCACCCGTGTTATTGACGGTATGCAGTGAGGCAGGCAGGCAGGCAGGCAGATGTATTTGACGGGGCAGTGTGTGCTGGGCAGCCCCACGTCGGATGGGTCCGCAGCGGTCATCGTGGCCAGTGAGGCGTTTGTGGTCAAGCACAACCTGCAGAGTCAGGCAGTGGAGGTGCTGGGCATGGAGATGGGCACTGACACCCCCACCACCTTCGGCAGGAGCTCCATGAGTCTGGTAAGGGCATGGGAACATTGGCTGATTGATTGGTTTATTTTTTTTATTCTTTTATATTGAAGATAATGGAATAAAGGGGGCGGGATAGCACAGTGGTCAGAGCGCTCGCTTTTCCCAAGTCAAGTTTAGCACCGTCGAGCATGGTTACCTGTTGGATGGGTGACCGTTTGCAGACCTTGGCTTTAGTACAGTCCCCCCAGTTCACCCAGCTTTCAATGGGTTCCTGCCCTCTTTAGGGTCAGGGAAGGTAAAGCAGCGAGGGAGAGGAGATGGGCACCGCCCTCAATATGTTGGCCCCCTGGAGAAACAGGAGGTCTCTGATGCCTCGCTCCCCTATGACCACCTAGGTTATGGGACATCTTTGCCTTTTTTACCTTTTTTTTAATGGAATAAGCACTCGTGTGCTTTTTTACATCCAGTCCCTGTGTGTATGCAGTTTTGAAAATCTTGTCATCTGTTCCCACTGGCACGCAATAGCCTACTCTTACGAAAAGCGGAACAGGATTTAACGTGTGCGCAAAATGTTCTGCGTGCATTCGCACACTGGGCCTCAGTTTATAGTCTCATCCGATGGATTCTTATGTTGCTTATATGTTTGCGTAAACACGTGTCCAAGGGTATATGTGTCATATGTGTGACTATAAACATACCTCTTGATTATAGATGCTGTTTGCTTGCTCCGAGCTGTAAATTGTATGCTCGATCAGGTTTTTATAGGGGTGTAGTGAGCGCTATTGCACCAAAAAAGTGGGAGACAGAGCATGAGTTATAAAATAGTAGTCACTCATTTTGTTTTGTTGCCGCATTTTGTCAGGTGCGCATTTAGAATGACAAGATGAGTTCATGTGGAAATAAGTATTGAGTGCCATTGGGTGAATTTAATGATAGGTTTGTTTTTAAAACTATATATAATTTACAAAATTGGTTTTATAGCATATTGTCTTTTTATTGTAAACACTTACTGGTAGAGTTCACATTTGGTACCTTGGTTAATAGTCTTAAGAGTGTGTGTGTGTGTGTGTGTGTGTGTGTGTGTGTGTGTGTGTGTGTGTGTGTGTGTGTGTGTGTGTGTGTGAATGAGTGACAGAAGGGGGAGGGTATGTGATGAAACTATGCATAAAAAGTAAGCATGATTGGGTCTCCAACAAAGTGTATATTATGAAGTGTCATGTGTGGACAGGTGGGTTACGACATGACAAAGGGAACATCAGACCGCCTCTTTGAAAAGACAGGTAAGCGTAATAAAACCAGCGCTCTCTGCCAAACTGTTCACCTGTGTAATCATAGGGTACAGTGTGAACAGTTTTGTCTGAAGAGCAGAATGTGTTTCTTGCAAATCGTTCAGAGCAGAACATGTTTCTTTCTAAATGATCAGAGCAGAACATGTTTCTTTCTAAATTTTCAAAGCAGAATATGTTTCTAAATGTTCAGAGCAGAACATGTTTCTTTCTAAATGTTCAGAGGTGTATATATCCATGTTTTTGTATTGTGTTACACTCATACGCAACTGACACCAAAGTTCTGCTATATCTAAAACATTGCTGGCAAAAATACTTTTTTTTCCCTTTACTTTTCTACATCTTTACTTCATAATACACAGCAATACACTTCTACATCTTTACTCCATACTACACTGCAATACACTTCAGTACACTTCTACTTATTTACTCAATACCACACTGCATGGCAAAACCACTTAATGCTGTAATGGTATATAGTTTTTTTCCCTGCTGGCAGTGGTGGTGTGTATGTTTTTTTGGGTGGCAGGTTTGCAGAGGAAGGATGTGGATGTGGTGGAGCTCCATGACTGCTTCTCTGCCAACGAGCTGATCACCTATGAAGCCTTGGGGTTGTGTGAGCCAGGTCAGTTTTCTCTGCACCACCTGTCTGCACCTGTCTGCACCTGTCTTCCTCGTTTTCTGTTTCTGTCTTCTTCCCTTTCTCTGTTTTTAAGGTGACAGCCCCGATATGGCCTGTGTTGTGGGCAGCAGGGCTATAACAACAGGATTGGATTTGATTGGATTCCCTTTCTCTGTCCTCACTGTTCTGTATCTCTGGCTCTCTTGTCTTTCATTGTGTGTTCTTTTCTGTCCTTCATTCGTTTCTTTCCCTTTTCTGTCTTTAACAAGTCTGCCCCCGTTCTTTATGCCTGTAAACAGATTTTTTTTTAAATGTGTTAGACTCCTTGTTTTATTTGTTACCTGTTTAGTGGTAAAGGATTTGAAATATTAATTTTCCCTGTCCGTCCCTCTTGTTCAGTCTGTCTGTCTGCCTGCCGCTGTCAGTCTTCTTCTTCAAAGGTTCTCAGTGAGACACAATGTGGTAATGTCATTGTTTTATATCTGAAAAAAAAAACCCAGAAGCAAAGTGAAAAAAATGAAACCAACAAGGTGCATCAGATAATATTATGCAGAAATGTTGTTATCTTTCATTTGAATTTCTTTTATCCCTTTTTGTTTCGACATAGTTTCTGTGTTTGCTTCTTTATTTGTTTGTTCTGCAGGGAACAGTAATATAAAAAAAGAAAAGTGTTCATTTTTGTGGTAATACAAGTAGACGGTGATATTTCTGTACTGGTGACAGGAAAAGCTGGAGAGTTCATAGACAAGGGGGACAACACCTATGGAGGAAGGGTGGTGGTGAACCCCAGTGGGGGTCTCATCTCCAAGGGACATCCTTTGGGAGCCACAGGTCAGATCAGTGTGTGTGTGTGTGTTGTTTTGTGTGTGTGTGTTGTTTTGTGTGTGTGTGTGCGTTGTGTGTATATGTGTGTGCGTGTGTGTGTGTATGTGTGTGTGCGTGCATGCGTGTGTGTGTGTGTGTGTGTTGCTATAATGTTATAATTTTGGCATCATGGTCCTGTTTCTTACTGACAGTTTCTTCAGTACTGTCACCATTGCTGCAACAGACTCATTCTTGGCAGTTAGATTGATATATTCTAGGCACTGAATTTTCATATAGCAACGAGTAAAGGACCATGAAGTAAAGCTTAAAAGCAAAGAAACAAAGCAGAACATAAATCAGAGAAGGCAATTAAGTAAACTTGAAAAGACTACAGTCAGTGCTTTTGTGAATGCATTTTAGTTAAAACCACATTTGGACATTAGGTGTTGAAGTGAGCTGTGTGTGTGCTGGTATGCAAAATACTCATCTCATGTAGTTTTGAATATTTCTGACAATATCCAGGTCCCTAGAGAAGTTGAGGTCTCTGACATCTAGCTCCCCAACGACTGCAAAGGTTATTAAGGGAACACCTTTACCTTTTCACCTACCTATTTATGCTAGAGCCACAAAGAAAGAAATGAAATAAATAAATAAAAACATAAATAAAAAAATTAAAGAAATAAAAAACACCTTTACCTTTTTACCTGCCTATTGATGTCAGAGCCAGTGACAGGTGTGTGTACGTGTATGTGTGGTGGGGCAGGTTTGGCGCAGTGTTCCGAGCTGTGCTGGCAGCTGCGGGGCATGGCGGGCAAGAGGCAGGTGCCTGGTGCCAAACTGGCCCTGCAGCACAACGTGGGTCTGGGAGGGGCTGTCGTCTGCGCCCTGTACCGTCACGGCTTTCCACACACTGTGGGGTGAGGTGTTCATTTCTTTTCTTCGCCAGTGTTGTTGAGTGAGATGGCCTTTTTGTGTATACATGGTGACCGTTTGCGCGCCTTGGCTTCAGTATAGTCCCCCCAGTTCACCCAGCTATAAATGGGTACCTGCCCTCTTTAGGGTCAGGGAAGGTAAAGCAGCGAGGGAGAGGAGATGGGCGCCGCCCTCAATATGCTGGCCCCTAGAGAAGCTGAGGTCTCTGATGCCTCGCTCCCCTATGACCACAAAGGTTATGGGACACCTTTAGCTTTTATGCTTTCTGTGTATGTCTTTTGGTAAAGTAAGGGGTTTTTTGTTACTGTTTTCCTTTTGAGAGTTTCTATGTTGGTTGCTTTTTTGTTTTTATTTTGTTTATAGTTATTTGTACTTATTGTCCTAGAAGGTTTAACATTATTTTCTAACACTATCCGGGATTTCTAAAAGTTTATGTGAGAGAAAACCTGTGCTTTCATTTTGCATTAACCAAAGGCAGTGTAAAGATAAAGGGCTCTACAACATTTGCACCTGGGAGACAAGAGAAAACCACCCAAAACTAAAACAAGAATGAGGTGAAAAAGTTTCATTTTTACTCATTTTCTCAGTATACATTGAAGACCCAGCTGCATTGTACCAAGATATGTGATTTTTATATTTCATCTCATTGTTGAGGGATTGAAGTTCAGGGGCAGACACATCATTCAAAGTATATACTTAAGGAAAGTTTTGTTTTGTTTTTAACCCTCTTAGTCACGAACTAGGATTTGCCATGATTGAATGATTGCCCCCCCTGAATCCCCAACCAGGATTTGCCAGGATTTACACACAGTAGATTTCCATCTCACTGTGATCATCACCAATTGTTACCACATGTCAAAGCTATATCAGGCTAGAGATAGAAAGAGTCTGGAAGTAATTATAGCTGCTGGTGTATACTTAGAAGAGGAAAAGGCCAGGAAGTATGTGTTCCTGACCTGATTTCTTGATGGAATGCGGTATCTAGGGGCAGTTTGTGTTCAGAGAATCCGAATGCAAGATGGTTAATCTTTTCTGTTTAGAATAAATTTTCAGATAAATATTTCTTCTTGTATTGGTAGACAGCACCAGATTCACTAACATATTCATATCATATACCTTTGAAGTGCTTAAGAGTTGTCCTGTTTAAAGTATGTTTTATTTAATATACAGTTTCTTTTGGTTTGGGCAGACATCAGATTCAGGCAGCACACACCAGTTCTGGACCCAGTGAAAGCGACTTCAAGTCTTCTGCCCTCTTTAAAGAGATTGAAAAACGTCTTCAGCAGGTGAGCAAGAAATCTTTTGCAAATAGAGTGTGGTAGGGTATGTTAACAAGTGTGGGGTGTGTGTGTGTGTGTGTGTGTGTGTGTGTGTGTGTTTGTGTGTGTGTGTGTGTGTGTGTGTGTGTGTGTGTGTGTGTGTGTGTGTGTGTGTGTGTGTATGGTTTGCTATGTATACCAAGTCATCAGTCCATCTAACGAAACCATATAGTGGCCTTTGTTTTGGTAATCAAACTATGTTCCTTATTCTGTGTGGGTTTTTTCATTTGTCTTGAGTGTAGGTTAAGTTCTCAGAGTGGCTTGGATTGGACTGTGCAGGTTGTTGCCAGCATAGTGAAGAAAGGAATACTGTGTTCTGAATTCTGTGTGTTTGTCTTAAGTGTAGGTTAAGTTCTCAGAGTGGTTTGGATTGAACTGAAAAGAGTTCTGTGGTGTGAATTCTGTGTGTTTGTCTTGAGTGTAGGTTAGTTCTCAGAGTGGCTTGGATTGAACTATGCAGGATGGTGGAGAAAAGAGTATTGTGTTCTGAATTCTGTGTGTTTGTCTTGAGTGTAGGTTAGTTCTCAGAGTGGCTTGGATTGAACTATGCAGGATGGTGGAGAAAAGAGTACTGTGTTCTGAATTCTGTGTTTGTCTTGAGTGTAGGTTAGTTCTCAGAGTGGTTTGGATTGAACTGTGCAGGATGGTGGAGAAAAGAGTACTGTGTTCTGAATTCTGTGTGTTTGTCTTGAGTGTAGGTTAGTTCTCAGAGTGGCTTGGATTGAACTATGCAGGATGGTGGAGAAAAGAGTACTGTGTTCTGAATTCTGTGTTTGTCTTGAGTGTAGGTTAGTTCTCAGAGTGGTTTGGATTGAACTGTGCAGGATGGCGCCAGCATAGTGAAGAAGATGGAAAGAGTACTGTGTTCTGAATTCTGTGTGTTTGTCTTGAGTGTAGGTTAGTTCTCAGAGTGGTTTGGATTGAACTGTGCAGGATGGCGCCAGCATAGTGAAGAAGATGGAAAGAGTACTGTGTTCTGAATTCTGTGTGTTTGTCTTGAGTGTAGGTTAGTTCTCAGAGTGGTTTGGATTGAACTGTGCAGGATGGCGCCAGCATAGTGAAGAAGATGGAAAGAGTACTGTGTTCTGAATTCTGTGTGTTTGTCTTGAGTGTAGGTTAGTTCTCAGAGTGGTTTGGATTGAACTGTGCAGGATGGCGCCAGCATAGTGAAGAAGATGGAAAGAGTACTGTGTTCTGAATTCTGTGTGTTTGTCTTGAGTGTAGGTTAGTTCTCAGAGTGGCTTGGATTGAACTGAAAAAAGTACTGTGCTCTGAATTCTGTGTTTGTCTTGAGTGTAGGTTAGTTCTCAGAGTGGTTTGGATTGTACTGTGCAGGACGGTGCCAGCATAGTGAAGAAGATGAAGGGAGTGTTTGCCTTCAAGGTGAAAGGGGCCGGAGGAAAGGAGGGGCTGTGGATCGTCGATGTGAAAAACGGCAGTGGGGCTGTCAAGTTTGGAGTCAAGGGTAAGAAGTGTACTTTACATGTTCTACAAATCTTGCATATACTGGGGGGAGGGGGGAGGTTGAATGTTTTGGTTTGTTTTTTTTGTATATGTTTCTAAGATTGTACTTAAAAAAATATATAAAAAATTTACCAGTTATTAGTCCTGTCATAAAGTCTGCTTTTTATGAGGAGAAGGTACACAATGAAAGGAGAGAGATGTTTTGTTTATTTGTTCATTATAAATGTTGTATCTGTCAGATATTAATGGCATATTTATGTAGATAACTTTTCCTTTAAAATTCCAGCTATGCAAAAAAATGTTTTAGAGAGAATCAGGAGTGTTTGCTAAAGTCATTCATGGAACACACCCGTTTTCTCCAAACTAGGTGGTCTCAGCTGTGTTAAATAAAATTCAGATTAAACAAAGAAAGAAAAAGAAGAAATATAGAATATGAATAAATCTTACACATTAAAAAATATATATTTCCAAAAATAGATTTTTTAAAAAAATGTTTAAAAAAAAAAAAAAAAGACTTGAGGAAAAACGTACCTTTCATATCCACTAACCGTTCAACTGTTACTTTGCCATTTTCCTCCTATTGTAATTTTTTTTGTTCTCTAATCATGTGCAAAACAGCATGTTGTAGATTGAGCAAGTTAATACAATCCTGTTCAGTCTTTGCAGTAAATAAATCACATTTGAAGTGTGGCAGTGTTGTGATGGATGATTTTTGTTTTCGTTTTGACCACTGTAGAGAAAGCGGACACCACAGTCAGCATGAGTGATGGGGATCTGATGGACCTGATGACTGGGAAGCTCAACCCCCAGACTGTGAGTTTTTCCTTTGTGGCATCTGCCTTTTAAAGACCTAGACATGAGCATGTACAACACATGCACACACACACACACACACACATACAAGCACGAAATACACTGTATATGCTGTATATTACTTTCAAGTTGTAATCATTTAAAAATGGGCACACAGAAAGTTTATATTCACAAAGTACTAACCACAGGAATATTTCTTTCATCTTTTTTTTTTTTTTTTTTTTTTTGCTAGCCCCCCCCCCCCCCCCCCCCCCCCCTCCACACACACACACTATCTTTCGACATTTTCAAGCTGGTATTGCTTATGCTGTCTATTTAGCCAGTAGGGTCTACATGGGTCAGAGAAAGATCAGGGGAACAAGCAAGGAGTTGCTGAATGAGAAAATTCTGAATATAAGCTGAGTGAGCAGTATTAGAAATACTAGCTTAAATGATGAACCTGTCTATTAAGAGTAAAAGCTTTTTATCTTGACCTTGTTTTGTTGATGATGATACATTTTTTTAATTTTTACTGATCTTGGACTTGTGTGTACATTTGAGACCTTGTCTCAGATTTATAAGTAAGTCCTTGCTCTTGCACATTGTCAGATAACATTCCCCTAACTCAGTTTAGTATTAGTTACAAAGGCTGTAAAAGGCAGGTGATGAGAGAAGTGTTTGAAACTACTTAGGGAAGAAAATGCTCTGTATACCACACACACACACACACACACACACACACACACACACACACACACACACACACACACACACACCAACTGCTTCACTCACCCTATGCCCTCCTCCCTTCAGAAAAAAAGAAAAAGAAAGAAAATCATTGCCATGAGTGCAGTTAACAGTGATGAGGCTGTCAGCTTCAGGTATAGTCAGTTGGCAACACGAATGGTATGAGCAATTTGTGGTGCGGGTTCTCTACCAGTGTTCAAAACAGCTTGCTTTGCAATACCTATGGTTTAGTAAGACTTTCCTCTTTACATTCAAACTGTTACCAGTTTTCCTTTTGGACAAATGATAAAATTATACAAGAAAACATCAAATTGAAATTTCACTGAAAAGCATTGAATGATTTCCTGCATCAGCCTGGTCTTTCTCATTAGCTACTTTTGATTCTCGTCTCAAAATACAGCTGGCTTTAGATCGTACAAAATGTGTTCATGTAGCCTGAAAATTTAGTTAAAGACATACAGGGGAAAAAAAAGGGGGAAAGTATGATATGAATGCTCATTTACCAGCAAAGCTATCTGCTTCATGAGTATACCTGGGCATTTTATTCTTTTTTATCAAGGATAATGGAATAAGCACTCGTGTGCCTACATACACACGGGGACATCCAGTCCCCGTGTGTATGTAGGTTGTAAATCTTGTCATCTGTTCCCACTGGCACACAATGGCCTACTCTTATGAAAAGTGGAACAGGATTCAACGTGTGCGCAAGATGTTGTGCGTGTGTTTGCACATGGGGCCTCGATTTATAGTCTCATCCAAAGGACTTTGTGGGAGAGTGGAGTCAGCACTGATGTTAACTCCAGGAGAAAAATCTCCTCGAAAGGGAATCGAACCCGGGTCATCAAATGGCGAGCGCAATGTTTTGACCGCTAGGCTGTCCCATCCCTCTATGCCTCTGGGCATAGATAACTAAGCATACTATGTTGGTGTGTGGCAGGCTTTCTTCCAAGGCAAGCTGAAGATTGCCGGCAACATGGGTTTGGCCATGAAACTGAAGGAGATCCAGCCTACAGGCCGTGCCAAACTGTGAGGGCCTCACATCACATCCCATCTCCTGGCTCCCCTCTTCCCTGCAGCCCTGACATTTACGCAAGGCCTTGCCCTGTGGTGGTGCTGGGAAGTCTGCCCATGCTGCATGAACAGACAGAATCAGTTGTCTGTTGCCCCTGAGAGTAATCGGTCCAAGAATTGATTGGAGACTTTTGTGAACTGTGTAATTGATTCTTTTGTAAGTGGTGATGTAAGTGGATAGTGTCATTGTTTTCATGAATAATCTGGAAGAAATTTATGTGTTTATATATTTTACATGTCTGCAGGAATTATTCGAATAAAGTGATGATTTAAGTCAGACATTTGTACGGATTTAAGAAGAAATAGTCTGGATTACAGTATCTTTGAAAAATTACAAACATTCACGTAATATACCATCTCTCCAAAAGTATCAAATTCGTATGAACAAACACTTGTACACACCTGTGTATTTATCACAAAATATTTGTGCATAATGCTGTGAATGAAATATGGCTGAAAATATGCTGCATTGACTGTGACTCTGGAACAGCATCGAAGTTGGAAAAAGAAAAAAGATTTATGGTGGAATAAGCTACATTTGCAAATATGTAGATTGTATAAACAATTATTTATTTGATATAAAATAAATACATTTTAGCAACACATTTAAGTGAGGGGCATCTTGCTAAAGATTGCCATTGTGATAATCCAGTTAGTTTGGCCTCACTTCTACAAAAGTACATTGGTCAAATTATTTTACATGCACGAGTGACTAGATTTTGAGGATGTTACAGGAACACCTACAAATTATCTGACAAATTCTATTTATCAGGTAATTTAAAAAGAAAAAGAAAAGAAAAAGCAATCATATCATCTAAACAACAAATACAGCCTGCAAAATGAAAAAGGGTGACAGGAAAAGACTATTACACTCACACGTACACACATGCACTCAAGAACAAAGCTGTTGCTGTCAGTGTGAAAAATGCCAGATTGCCTAACGTTTCTTTCTATTCCTTGTTCATGTGTTTGCTGATTTGTAGATAAGATACTTTTTTTCATATGCTGTACTATGGACATTATTATCAGTATTGTTGTTATTATTATTATTTGGGAAGGGGGGTCATTCCTGGGCTGGCTAGAGCTCAAAGGTTTACCAATGAAGAGATTTTTTGTATGCAACCGTCCCCCCCCCCCACCACCACCACCATTAATGTAGCTGCATTCTGACTTCAGGAATACAGTTAGAAATTGAACCAACCAGTTTTGCCAGGACAGTCAGGAGGTACCTCCCTGCTCTTTCCAATTTTCAACTGTCATGGGTTCTTTTTGACATGCACAAGTCCATCAGCACACGGTCCAACTGGTTTAGAGTCTCCTCCAAAAGACTTGACTTTCAGTTCAGTTTTTCTCCCGTCAGATTGGGAAGAGAGGCTGGGAATCAAACCCAGAACCAGAAGTGATGGTGGATGGCATATTTTTTACTGCCTTTTGTTGACAGTTACTTTTTATGTTGCATTCCAGGCATAATATTAAGACATGCCCTGGGGTCCATATTAGATTATGTTGATATTTACTGGGTTACAACATTGTGTCTGAAGCTGTGGTTTTGATCTTTTTGTGATATATTTTGTTTTATTTTACGTCTAAATGTGATTTTTATGTTTGTTTGGTATTTAAACAGAACTTCATCGATATTTAAATAAGAACTGGAAATTTTACTGCACAGTATTGAGTTGAATGTGCCTTGTTTTTGTTGCTGTCTATGATTTGTGTTTGCCCTAATTTCAGAGTTAATTAAGCAGAGTAACTCGATTTCTGCCTCCAAACTGGAAATCCTTAGAGGAGAGGGGTAAATAAGTGCAGAAACCCATTCAAGATAGTAAGAGTTGATAAAGGTGTTGCCTTTCTTTCTGTCTTTCTTGTTGATTGCTATGTTTTCTGTTGTGTCATAATTTTTCCCCCCCAAGTTAGACATTATCTGTCAATTGATTCTTGTCACTAAACTTTTCCAACCTAAATACTCATTTTTAACTCCATTTTACAGGATAAATAACATGGATGAAATTTATGACTTGTTCAGATTATTTTTTAAAAAAAACAACACTCACACACAAAACTGAATTTTACATTTTAAATCAGCTTTACTAGATATAATAGACTATTCAAATGAAGTTTTGTGGAAACATTGAGCTGGGCATACAAGAAAAGATTATGGGTTAAGTGTACATATAAATCCTAGCGGAAGAGGGAAGTGAATATGGGCAGAATGAGTTTTTATCTGTTTGTTATGAATGAGAGTGAGTAAATATTGATTGACATATTACTCGCGACATTTGTTTTCAATGTGTTTGAATATGAATAAATATTGATTATCACTCGCAATATTTGTTTTCATTGTATGGTTGTTAATGTTTGTGGATGATAACAGAGATGAGTTCCAAAAGCAGGTGACAGTGCAAAGTAACCTGTGATGACCCCATAAATATATCAAACATGTGTTACTTCTTTAAAACTTAACATGACATTAGGCATAAGTATCTCACTACAGCTTCCATCCACTCATCCATACACAAGTATTTTCTTTTTTAAATCATCATGGCTATTGTATTCAAGGAGAAATGTTGGCTTCTTTTGAAAGTTTTATTCAGGAATGTAAAAATAATGTCCAATGAAACAGTCTTAATAACATTTATAGATATATAAATATTTGTAAAGCAAAACATCAATAAAAACAATGTCAATAAAAGCCTCACCCGGCTTCATACAGATTTGTTTCATGAACTATACCGTCCAACATATGTGTCTTATGTAACAAATATAATATATCTCCTCATGGATATGCATGTACCAGGTATCAATATTCAAGCATCAGCTATGGGCATGTTAGTGATGTGAATTTACAATAAAATTTTCAGTTTTAAATTTTGCCCAAAAAATAAAGTTTTTTTTTCTGTTCTTTCATGAAAAGCCACATCACCACTGAGGCATGGGAGCACACTGCACATGCCAATACACTCACTCACTCGCTCACACACACACACACACACACCTAGTCATGACATTCTGGACAGATTCTCCTCTTCTTGAAGATAACCCCACCACCATAATCCATTTATATTATTTATGGTCCTAATTATGGTCCCACCATTTAGAAAACATTACTTTAAAAAAAAAATGTTTGTTAAAATCAAAAAAGGGACCTTCATTGACAGACTGTCACATGTTCTAAAATGTAATGCTGAGGAGAAAGTGCTGAGCAGCACGCAAGTTAAATGGATAAATCAACCATCTTGAAGAAAAATGTTCATATGATTAAAAAAACAACAAAAAACAAAACACATAAAACCCCAGCATCATCATCAAAAGATACAAATAAAAATCCAAAGACAAAACATTGTATTTACCCCCAAAATAAATAACTTAAGCTTGTGGTGTAGATTGTTCACTGACTATGCAGTTATATATATCTTTTTTCTAAGAGCACCATCCTCAATGAACATTTTCCCTGGCGAAGTGATACACTATTCAAAACAACTACACTAAGAAACATAAAGCATATGGCAGTATTGAAAGAAAATGTGAATTACCTGGTATTAACTGCTTCCTGCAAGAACTGAGTATTTACCTTGTCAATGAAATACTTTTTCTTGCTTGAAAACATTGCAGCATGTCTTAATATAAATAAAAAACACTCAGAAACATGTCATGACTAGAAATCTGCTTGTTTTATTCATAAATCATTCAAGCATGTATTTGATGGAAATCAAATCGAGTTTTACAACAGTTGCACAAGATCATGGCTAATTATCTTGTTCCATCAGAAAGGGTGTTATGGAGCTATCCATTCACAGGAGATGGTCACAGCTACAGTGCTAGCAAAGCAAGTTCTGAACTCTGGAGATGGTCACAGCTACAGCGCTAGCAAAGCAAGTTCTGGACTCTGGAGGATGGTCACAGGCTAAAAGCGCTAGCAAAGCAAGTTCTGGACTCTGGAGATAGTCACTGCTAGCAAGTTCTTAATCTTTCCCACCCCCTCCACCAAGTAAATAACAAATGTAACAGTTTGGAAATGCAAGGAAAACTCATTGCAATTGCTACAGAACCATTTAGCAGCTGTGACTACAGTAACACTGCCTTGTCAGCTTACTAGTAAACCAACAATGGTAAGATTTTGGCAGTTGCAATCTTCATAATGTGACAGGGTGGTAAGTAGATTATCTCCCATGTGATTAGAGTGTGGCAACTGTGTCATGTTTCTATTTTGGGACACACCTGTGAATTGTATGATGCTCTGTTTCCTTGGGTGGTGGTTGAAAACCCTCCATTGCATACACTTCACCTTCATGGTGAAATGTAGAATTCATGCAAGCTCTTTTTAGAGGTCACATCCTAACTGTCTAGCTGTACCTACCCAAGATGCTGTGCAGAGATGGGAGATTACAGATGCAACAACTTGTAAAAACACACACACACTTACTCACTCACATATTTTTACACTTCCATTATAAAAACTTTGTATATCTATGCACTTCCTGCTTCGATATGGAATGTTTTATACTGGAATGAAAGTATTAAAATTTAGGAATGTGTTCTTATTAGCTTCATGAAGATGTCTTTCCTTTTCTGTTCTTCTACTGAGCTGAAAAAACTTCTCATCCTCCCAATTCCCCTCCAATGCAATATATTACCTTTTGTAAGATTTTAAACGAATATAAATGTCAATGTAGTCATCCTCTTTTTCTTATTATCATGAGCTGCCACGGAAACACAACCACATAACATATGCTCTCTTCAGCAGCATTCCATAACAATGATGTTACTTATGTTAAGGCATTGATGAAGACTGGTTAAAAAATCCACAACAAAACAGAATAATTCAAAAATGACATTATTGTAATAAACATTTACATGATTACAGATTTGATATGTATTCTGGTAAACAATTAAAAAAAACCCAACTTCTGATGTGTTCAAATGCATACAGATCAGTGGATTCGCATTTTCACTCAACATATCCTTTCCAATTATGTTCTACATACAGCTAGTACTGCACAAACATAATAATACAAGATTCCAGTTTATCATCATACCTCACCTGTTGGCATCACCTGGTACGAGGGTAGCCGCCGCACCCCATAACACCGACATGATCCTCCTTCTCCATTTGATTCAGTCTTTGCTGGCCCTCCTGACTTCATGGATTCTCATTCCATATAATACACACAAAAATACAAGATTCCACCAGACAATAAAATATCTGATACCAACAACAACAATACATCCAATATCAAACTCCAGCTTCCAGTCCATATCATAGACAGGGTAAACAACAGACTATAGCAACTAATCATCTGCTCATTATAATTCTGCCACTTTGCCACACTGGCAAGCATGTACTACACACACTGTACAACAAGTTTTGGCATCGTGTGTTTCACGGCTAAGCTTCAGCTAGGACATATCTTGCTTGATGGTCAGCTCGTCAATGACCGCCTGTCGATTGTTGTCCTCCATCCTCACCAGGAAAGGGGAGGAGGAATCGCGGGCCAGCTCTGCAGGGATGTTGACCGTCAGCGTCAAATGCGAATCTTCCTCAGGCACCACGCTCTCCAGCGTGTGGCAGTCGTGCACCGTCCACACCTTGAAAATCACCTGGTCCCCGGTGTCCGTGATGCGGAACCGGAAACAGTTGACGGCGCTGGGCGTGATTCTGGCCGTTTTCCTGAAGTTGGGCACGTTCTCCGGCATGTCACTGCCTTTCACTTCCACGTCTCCGTCTACTCCTATGAAACACTTGATCCCCACGATGTGCTCAAAATTGGCGTAGGAGGTGGAGCGGGTGTAAATGTTGAGGCCTGTGGAGAAAGACTCTGCCTCTTCGTTTTCCCTGTTCAAAAACTGCACTCTTCCCTGAATGTAGACGTCGGCTGAGGGGGGGTAATGGGCCTTGCTGGCGATGTAGACTATGGGCGAGGTGAGAATGAAGCTCTCGGTGCTGGGGAGGATGGCGTCCTTCTGAATGTAAAAGCCCATCTTCAGCCAGGCCTTGTGACGGAACATCACCTTGTCCCTCTTGCTGACAAAGTGGCTCACTTTCCCCTGGGACTGGTGACGGTACAGGCTCAGCATCTTCTCAAAACGCTTGTGGCTCAGGTCGAAGAAAACTCCCTCAGGAGGGAAACGATACGAGATGTACATCAGATCCTCGCTGAGAACCACATCACGTTCCACATGCACAACATTCAACGACGAATGCTTTATGTTGTCGCACAGCCATCTCAACTGAGTGACTGAATTGCGAATCAGAGACAACCTGACTTCGAAGGTGATGGGTTGCTCATCATCAATCCTCCATTTCTTGACCAGCTCATACATATCCATGACCATGTTCCAGGAATAGCCGCTCTGACTGAGGTCCGTGTGAGTGCCGGTGGTCCAGCCCAGTGACAAAGTGCACTTTGGGAACTCGCGCTTCAAAGTGCGAAAGAAACGACTTGGGTCAACCTTGACCTCGCGTCCATGAGGTCCTGGTAAGACATCTGCGTGGATCCACACAGGCACTCGCAATGGACTCTGCAACAAAGGTACACATCTGTGTTAAGATAAAAGATCACAAACGCAGACAGACACACACACATACACACACAAACATACACACACATGCACGCACAACACACACACACACACACGCATTCAAACAAGATATCCGGGGGGTGGGGAGGGAGGTATTTCAAATAAACTGTATATTTAACCATGTACACATACACAAGTGAATATCTAAACCTTAAAAAAAAACCCACAAAAACAGTAACACAACAGTACACAGACTATTGCACACTTGCATACATCCGGCAGACACACAGCGTAATTATACAATTACCAACGACCTATCTGACAAGTGAACCCCTTTTCACACACCCACAATACAAACTCCAAGCATGATTAGTGATGTGGGTAATACATTTCCCCACAGGTGGACTAGGCATGTTTTAGAAGACTTTCCAAGTAGTGCTCTCATCTTTTTCTGGCAGTACCCAACTCTCCTACCCTGTCTTTCTTTTCTGCGTCTATTTTCGGGGTACACAGAGGAAGTGTAGCAGCTGAAGATAGTACACATGTTGTGACATCCAACTGAGAACACAAAAGTTTCTCTTTTTCTTTTCCTTTTTTTGATTGTTATTCCTGTGGAAATTGTCAAGCACATCTATTCATCTTTCTTTTTTCTGTAAAACCTTTTTACATATATATATATATATAAATATCACTTCACAGTCCTCACAAAGAAATAAAAGCCATGATTTAAAATTCTATTTTTCTTTCCTTACTTTCCTTAGGGACTTGTGTTTGTTTTGTTTGTGGGGGGGGGGGGGGGGGGGGGGGGTTGCAGGTCCCTCTTCATAGGCCCTCAAAATAGAAAAGTTTTTCTTTTCCTTTCCTTCTAATTTTTTTTTCTTCTTTTGTTTTCATTTTCTTTTTAATAAAACAGCTGAAACTGAAACTAACATTAAATAATCAATAACCTGAAGTAGGACCTTCACTGTAAAATGTGTGCTACCTAGTCTGTGATCATTTAACCCACTGGCAACTGAGTAAGAAAATGATGCTATGATCACCTGGCTGTAGCAAGCATTCTCCACACACTTAGATTTACAAAACTACATACACAGCAAATGGATGTAAAAAAAAAAGCACATGAGTCCTTATTCCATTATCCATGATATAAAAGAATAAATAAAGAAATAAAATAAATAGAGCCAGAAATTCCAAGCAAACGTTTTCCCTGTACCTTGAAGTTAAAGTCCTTGAGGCTCTGCAGGGCAATCTCCACAGGGTCAATGGAGGAGAAGTCCAGCTTGATGCCCTTCTTGCGATACTTGATGTCCTCCAGCCAGTCCACCAATGGGTAGTCTCCCCCTGCTCCGTCCAGTCGCCCCATGACTGGAACCAGTTTCTGATGCGGGGTTCCCTGGTCTTGAAGAATAACGTCGCCTTCGATCATGTAAACGTGGGCTGAAACAATCATTTTTATGACTGGTCAGCATCATTTTTTTGTCTTCACATGACATGCTTAAAAAAACAAATACAGGCAGAATTATGTCACTACTGTCCGAAAAACACTTTTTCAGCATCTTGTGGTCATTCTCAATGGCTGTCAACACCATCATGGGTGAAATCGGTCCACTGCAATCAGGAAGTGAAACAAAACAAAACAAAACAAAACAAAAAAAAGATATTGCAACTGCTACATTGTTAAATACAACTGCTCTCTAAAATAAAAAACCACCCAATGATCGTACTGTCCTTTCAAAGAAAGACTTTGATTTTATCTCTAAGTTAAGACAAAAAACACTGTTGCTACAATTAAAAGTAATGCTGCAGGGAGGTTGGATAGCCCAGTGGTTAGAGCACTAAGCTCATAACCTAAAGGTTGCAGGTTTGAGCCTTGACCAAGGTTCAATCAATCAAAGCAATCAAAACACTGAAAGTGAGCAAACTGTGTTGTTACCAAGCAAAATAAATCACACAGGTAATGGCTTTGTGAAGAATAAATCAGTAAATAAAACTAATAAAACTAATCTATCCAGTATCCTTACACAAAACAGCTTTTTCCAAAGCATCTTTGCTATTGGTTGACCGGGCCCAGGTGATTTTACTGGCGTCTCTCTTCACATCAAAATATACCAGTGTGCTGACATCTGACTCCACGCGGAAAGATGGCATGTGTGGCACCAGCCCTGCAAAAAAAAAAAGGAAATCAAATTTGTTATATATAGTAAAATTCTTTTAAGGTTTTGCATTCTACATGAAGGTAACAATGTATGGTTTACTTTACTTCACATGAAATTCATGTCTAGCCCTTATGCTCCTTTTTGTGCACCTCTCACTGACATCCACACACAAGAAAAACAATGTCTTACAAGGAAGATGCGATTCATGCAAATATTTGTAAAGATGATTGTTTGATTATTAAAAAGAAACTAAATCCTCATACAACAATGAAGGTTATAATGCCAATAATAAACATACTATGATAAATAATTCTTTTCAACTAATAATATTGGTAATTTGATAGGTAAAAAGAAACTGAATCCAGATAATGCTCTATCATGATTCATATAAATGACAATACAAAGCTCCTCAACAAGTGCATCAACTGAGACTCTCTGCTGAAGGGATAGTGCTGTATTCTTCATGTGGGCATGTTTATTTATTTATCTTTATTGTTCATTCTTTTATTTGATGATAATGGAATAAGCACTCATGTGCTTTTTTTACATCCAGTCCCCATGTGAATGCAATTCTGTAAATTTTGTCATCTGTTCCCACTGGCACACAATGGCCTACTCAACTAATGGAATGGGTTTTATTTTGTGTGCATGATGTTCTGTGAGTATTCCCACATTGCACCTTGGTTTATAGTCTCATTAGAACTCAATAGAAGGGTTTTGGGGGTAAGTGGAATTGGCACTTATGTTAACTTCAGAGAAAAATCCTCTTGAACGAGGTTCAAACCTGGGTCAGCAGATCACAAACACAATGTGCATCACTCATTAATCTTACCACAAGGCTTTCCTATCCCCAAAGGTTTTTTTTTTTTTTTTAAAAAGTTTTAACACAGCCCTCCCCTTCATAACAATGACATGGATGTAGTGGCTGCGGAGATGGTTGAAGGGTTGTGTTTTGTCTACTTTGCTTGTGTGGCACACTCGTTTCCATCATGCTTGATGGGCAGAATACAACTGCCCCCCACTGGCCCCAGTCAAACTCTAAGACTAACGCAAAGAAACAGGATGCCATGATTCTGGAAATGGAACATCAGTTCCTGGCTACAGAACATGCCCTCCTGCACCTTCTTTACTTCGGGTTTCTCTTTTTAGCAGCTGAAAAGCAATTTTCTAAAAAATAAAAAAAATATTTGAAAAAAGGGGGCAGGCTGGAATCCTTCTGGCAATACTTCTCTTCTATGCAGGATCAAATTCTTCATTTCTAAGGGGTTTTATGCTGTGGATCAATGTGATGAGCGACACAAGTTTGCTTCTTTTTTTTTCATGAAGCCCAATACTGGCAATAGGAAACATAAACTATCTTTTATACATGTATATGTGCCTGCATACACATAATGTAACATATAGCATATATCTATATATATCTATTACATATATTTAATGTAATGTGCACATGTACACACACACACACACACACACACACACACACACACACACACAACACACACACACAATTCGTATGTTTTTTACACACATTTTCAGCAGGATCACCACCCCTACCCCCATCCCCCCTCCCTTTTAAAAAAAATTTTTTGTTGGTCTAAAATCACTCTTACTGAAAGAAAGCATAAATGATAAAAAACAACAACAAAACTGACGATGGCAACAAACAACGCGCGCGCACACATTTTCAGACGTTTCAAGAGCGAAACAGCATGACCTGGGTATACTGGTAATGAGGAAACAATGTTGTAGTGTGTGTGTGTGTGGGGGGGGGGGGGGAGGGGGTTAGGGTTAACTTGACTTGTTTTTGCTCCGTTTTAACTTTTTATAAAGAAACTCGCGGCAAATACCTTTACCAAACGTGTATACCAAGTACACCACGGAGGCTGCAACAAGAATATGGAAGAAAAATATTTTTTGCATCCTTTATAGATGGTGCTGGAGTGCATCAGCGATTTAAATTCACGAAAACCAGCCATTGTGACTTAATTGTAGGTAATAATTCGGAAAAAAAAACCTTGACGCTTCCTGGTCATAACGTCTGCTCTAGTACCAGGGGAGATCAATACGTAGGCATACAAGGAGATAACTCTTATTGGAGGAGTGCGTCTATTCATCGAAATACATCCCATTGGAGAAATCATCCCATTCTGTATCTGGATGTTCAAAAGCTATTAATCTACAATGAATTTTGTTTTCGTTCCTGAACTAGAGTTCCCAAATTCACCAATGGTGAAATTTTGCATATGTGACCTTTTTCTTTCTTTTTTTTTTTTGATCCCCATGAAGGTAGCTGCATTCTGACTTCAGGGATGTATGCTGAGTATATTTGTGTTTTCAAAACACACAGATCTGAATATGAATTATGGGATCTTGAACATGCACATTTGATTTACTGTATGTGTATATGCACAAGAGGAATTAAGTCACTGGCAGGTCTGTACTTAAAATTGACCTGGGAGATCGTAAAAATCTCCAACATTGCTTCACCAGATCTGATGCCACAGAGATTTGCACCGACTTCAATGGACCCACTGAAGTTGAACCAAAGAGAAAATCATATGAAATAGTGGGGGGTGAGATAGCCTAGTGGTTAGAGAGTTGCAGCCTGTAGCTGTTTCAGGCCACCACAGAGGCACCCAACTTAGAGGATTTTATCCCATTTTTGTTTTTGTTTTTTAAAAGGCTTGCTCACTAAGATTTACCCTTTTGTTTGTTTGTTTGATTTATCTATATTTTTCAACATCTCTCTCTCTCTCACACACACACACACACACACACACACACACACACACACACACACACACACATACACACTCCATCGTTTTCTTTCCTTAAACACACACACACACACACACACACACACACACACTCACAACACACACACACACTCACACACACACACACACACACACACACACACACATACACACATGCTTATGCGCGCACACACACACACAACATGCTTACAAGTGCTCACACACAGAGACCAAAGTCAAACCCTTTTTTTTTTTCACTTTTGATTTATTTGAAAAGGGAGGGGTTTTTTGTTGTCTATTTTGACAGTGAAGGCAGAAATTTAAAAAAAACAAAAAAAACTGTTGAGCAACCATGCAGTAAATTTTGATCCATCACCACTTCATTCGCATTCAGACAATTTCACTTGCAAAGATATATTCTCACTGCTCTCAACACCACAAGAAATTTTAATACATTTTACGTTTCAACAAACCTGCAAAAAGATTTAACAACCCTACCTATCAAGCAATGAAAATCATATGCATGAAAAAGACAATAAAGAACATTTGTGTTATACAAAATTCAACTTTTTATATATATCTTTGCATGGTCATATGACCCACAATATATATTTTTGTAAGTTTTGGAAATTACTTCTATCCTGAAGAAATGGATTCATATTTCAACAGATTTCCAACATCCCTTTTTCCACATATATTCTAACCAGATTCCAGGAAAAGTGCACACACACACACACACACACACACACACACACACACACACACACACACACACACAGATTTAAAATGCACACAACATGCAACTTATGTACAACTAAAGAAAAAAAAAAAAAACACCCCAAGTTCCCTATTTTTCTGATAGTTTACAATTTGCACCATTCCCACAGCTACTGATATGGAAAAAGAAAAACAGATAAA
>CM060323.1:43367010-43384510 GCA_030674155.1 Stramonita haemastoma
TGTGGTTCTTACCTACATATACATTTAGTACGAGATTTAATTATCATGACTCCGCAGAGTCTTTTACCATATTTGCCAGGACACCTTGTGCTGTGGGTTCTAGTGTGCTAAATAATTATGTGTAACACATGGGGCTTTGGTTTATAATCTCATCTGAAAGACTAGCACCCAGACCACCACTCATGGTCTAATGGATGGGGGAAAAGTTTATGGCCCAAACAGGGATCGAACCACCACACACTTCCGACCCAGACTTTTCATTTTCTAGGCAAGCGCATTACCTCTAGACCATGGATTGACTTACATGATCTACCTACACAAACTATGAAACATGCTCATTGATATACTCATTTGCATACACACACACCACTTCTGGTGACAATCATATCTATTACTGCAAATCCTTTCTTGTGAAATTTTCAACAAATTATTGTATTTAAAATACCCTCTTTACAGAATGCACTATGCACACACACACACACACACACACACACACACACACACACACACACACACACACACACACACACACACACACACACACACACAAAATAAACAAACAAAACTCCAACTTCCACAACTTAGACAGTCCAGAAAGCACCCATATCCTTTTCCACAAAATTAAATACGAGACAACAAAGCAAAAAAAAAAAAAGTCCAGTTTTTAGAAACATAGAACAAGGAAGGTGCTTATATACATGCATAACACACATAATATATGATCCGTTTTTCTGATCATCCATTTCTCCTTTCCTTACATAAAAATAAATCATGCATGTATGCAAGCACCAATTTGCGCATATGAAAACATAGGACCAGATACACACATTAAAAACACCACACACAAACAAATCACCACTTGCATACACCTGTGGAATCATAAATGCTTGCACCCATCCACCAATCGCCAACACACAACAGCGCACTCAATCAGACACATAGCACATGTGAACAGAAATGCATTCAAGCCAGTGCATATGCAGTAGCTTGAAACCCCCAATTCCTACCTACCCCACCACATTTCTTCTCACGCTGCAACTTCCTGCTCCCATCCAATGACTTGCTTGCTTGGTAGATGTTTTTGTTTTTTTTTATTCCTTTAGTTGTTTTCTTTTTTTTTTTTTTTTTAAATGGAAATGCATTATCCCTCTAGTGCATCAAGAGGTTATTCAAGCCTTGTGGAGAGTGCAAAACCCAACATCCTACTGGGAAATTCCAATGTTTCCCAGGTTGCTGAGAAGCCAGTATCATTGCCCTGAGGAACTCAGTGGTTTCAATTCCAAGATCCCAGTGAAGTGCAGAGGAACATACCACTAGGGGTCAGGAAGCTTCTTAAACCTGAGGGGTGTCAAAGCAGAATGCAACTGGAGAACCCAGAGGGTTCTTACGCCCCAGTAAAATGCTGGGGCAAAATCTCACGGGGCTGTTGAGAAGCAGGGGCAACTTTTCCTGAGGAATATCAGGAATGCAATAAAAGTTTTTAAACAAAATTTTTTAAACAAAAACCAACATTCAGTACAGAGCAAGGTCTTTCAGACAACCACACCTACATTAATTCAAAGCATACATCTTGGTTAAACACAATTTTCCCCAACGCATTTCTTTAGAAAATACAACCATGGCATGACATACGGATAAAAGGCAGCACTGAAACCATGATACTAAAAAAGAAAGACCAAAGCACAAAATAACAAGAATATATCATGTCAGAAATGAAAGATATATATAAAAAAAAGAATAAGCCCCAAAAACAACAACAAAAACAACAAAAAATCCCACCTGCAAGAACACAAGCAATATATTAACAAGCAATTTGCAAAGGCCTGAAATTTTTTTCAAGCAACATTTATCAGGATTTGACAGAGTCCTAAATCATGCATCAGGCACATGCACTCCCAGGAATCCATGCAGCAAGCATGTATTACACTTACACTTCAACAAACACATACACACACTTCAACAAACACATACACACACTTAAACAAACACATACACACTTAAACAAACACATACACACTTAAACAAACACACACACACTTATACAAACACATACACATACTTACACAAACACATACACACACTTCAACAAACATACACACACTTCAACAAACACATACACACACTTCAACAAACACATACTACACACACATTTCAACAAACACATACTACACACACATTTCAACAAACACATACACACACTTCAACACACACACACACACACACACACACACACACACACACACACACACACACACACACACACACTTCAACAAACACATACACACACACAAACATCAGGTAGAATGAAAGAGGACCATCAACCAACAGACTGACTCAATCTGTGGCAGAATATCAATGATTTATCTGCACACTTTACAGTCACAGAGAAATATGGGGGTCTTTTTTTTCACCATCAAGTAAAAGGCCTTTGATCATTATCCCATTTGATTTTTGAAACTTATTCTACAAACCAACCTGTTCAAATTCTTTTGTATTTGCTCGGGGGGAAAAGGGGGGGGTGGGGTGGAAGAATTACTCTGAAAACAGCTATTTTCTTGTGAGATGAATTTTTATTTCATAAACACAACCCTATGATTTCTATATCTTCCTTAATATGCGCAAACACACATATCTTTCTTATTTACTTTTTTTGATTAAGTTGTAAAAGCAAAATACCGTGTGATGTATAAAGCATACACACACACTCTTTGTAATATATACCTATGTAAGCATTTTTTTTTTTTTTAATATAAGCATATGTTACATTCATTGCCTTTTCTCCTTCACCACACCAAACACACATTTGACCCCCTCCCCCCTTTCCAAAACATACATTCCGCATGATCACTTGTCCTGTATTTTGCTATGTTTTTTTTTTCAACTCCCCCCCCCCCCCCCCTGTCACCTTCCTCCCAGGAGGCTTATTTCCTTTCCCTTTTTTCTTCTACTTCAACTAATTTCTTTCTCTTCTGTACATTCTTCATTTCATTTTATTACTTTTGTCCCCCCCCCCCCCCCTCTTCCCACACAAAAAAATCACATGGGGAGGCAAATCCCAACACCAGGACATTTTGAATGAAAAGCAGTGTGAAGAGGATGCAAGTGTCAGTGAACCCCACTGGTTTTTTAAAGTTGTTTTTCTTTTCTTTACAGGGAGAGAAAAAGAAAAGGAAAAAGGGCCAGCAGACACCAGGGATAAAATGAAAACCATGTTACCTGTTAAATGACCAAAGCTGTCTTAGAAGCAACACAAAACACTTGTTGACCACATGGATAAGGGGGGGGGGAGAACGAATATGTTAGCACAAAAAAAAAAAAAAAAAAAATCTTGCATACGATGCTCAGAGAAATAAGCATTTGTTAAACTATCGTGTGAATAAGGAGGAATAAAAACATAAAGCTTGTTTTGGTTCAGATATTGATATATATGTGGAATCAGAGAAAGCACCCTCATGGTAACTTTTCACAATAAACACATGAGGGGGGGAGGGGGGGAAATATCCAAGATTAGGGGAGGGGGGGAGGGGAATATCCAAGATTAGGGGAGGGGGTAAGGGGTGGAGGTCAGGGGGAGGGGGGAAGGGGGGTTCAAAGCAATAACAGTGTTGATTCTAGGATTTCAAAAAAGGGGGCCCAAGGGCCCCTGAAATTAAAAAAAGGGGGCATTTGCCCCCCTCCCCCCTTTTCTCCCTCCCCCCTTTTCTCTTCATAAAAAAGGGAACAAGTAATAAGTAGTATATTTTGCTCATAATACCGTTAGTAACTCTGATTTCTGCTATTTTTCAAGAATGAGAAACAAAAACAAACAAGATGGTATATAGGCAGACAGGATTTAATATACACCTTATGTATTGCAGCTGGTCTGTAAAATGATTTTCTTACACAGGAAAGAGAGAGAGAGTTTGGGGGAGGGGGGGGGGGAGAAAGTGGGGGGGGGGGGGGGGGGGGAGATTGTGGTACATTCAGATGTGGAGGGATACATACTACATAGATACAGGAGGAGATGCATTGTTTGTATATGAGAGAGAGACAGAGACAGAGAGAGAGAGGAGGGGGTAGGGAAGGAGAAAGAGAGAGAGAGGGGGGGGGGGAGGGAAGGAAGGAGAGAGAGAGTCAAAGTCAAATTTGTATTTCCACATTTTGAGTTGGAGAGAGAGCTAGATCTAGATGAAAAAAGAGGCAATAGCTAAAATCAGTCTTACCCCCCCCCCCCCCCTTACCATATGAGAGAGAGAGAGAGAGAGAGAGAGAGAGAGGAGAGAGAGAGAGAGAGAGAGAGGAGAGGAGAGGAGAGAGGAGAGAGAGGAGAGAGAAGGATGTCAAAAGTCCATCTTGTATTTCCATTCAGAGTTGGAGGGAGAACTACTAGATTTAGATCTAGATGAGAAAAGGGGTTAAAAGCCAATGTCTAAGTCTTATCTTTTCCTCCCATATGGCAGAGAGAGAGAGAGAGAGAGAGAGAGAGAGAGAGAGAGAGAGAGAGAGAGAGAGAGAGAGAGAGAGAGAGAGAGAGAGAGGAGGTCAAAGTCATTTTTTTATTTCCACTTTCAGAGTTAGAGCTCTAGATCTAGATGAGAAGAGGGTGAAAGCAAATATCAAAGTCTTGCCCTCCCCCTCCCATGAGGAGGGAGGGAGGGAGGGAGGAAGGAAGGAAGAGAGAGAGAGAGGAGAGAGAGAGAGAGAGAGAGAGAGAGAGAGAGAGAGAGAGAGAGAGAGAGAGATATTTTCTTTAAAGAGAGATCTAGATCTAGATGAGAAGAGGTGAAATCCAATTCATCGTCTTTTCCTCCCATGGCAGGGAGAGAGAGGGGAGGAGAGAGAGGAGAGAGAGAGAGAGAGAGAGAGAGAGATAGAGGGAGAGAGAGAGAGAGGAGAGAGAGAGAGAGAGAGAGAGAGAGAGAGGAGAGAGAGAGAGAGAAGAGAGAGAGAGGGGGGGGGGGCGGAGAGTCAAAGTCATTTTCGATATCCAGCCGATAGTCTACCCTATGCCATCATTATTGTTGCCAAGCACAGGCTACTTGTCTAGCCAGATCTGAAAAACTCGTAGGTCTATTAGCTTTGAACCCTGCTGGGTCGCCGATCCTTCCACAAACACCACTAACGATCTCTGTCACAATGACGTCACTTGTTTCAAGAGTCACGGCTCCTTTGAAAAATGACGTAATGACGTAAATGAGTAGGGAAATGACGTCAGACCAGCCGCTTTGTGATGGTTGTGACGACTGTAGGCGCTAATCAGTGCATCCTGCTGTCCCTGGGGTATCAACGTAATGACCAAGGCATGTAGCCCTATTTTGAAACTATACAAACGGCAGTTGCCGGGGCGCACTGTTTGTTCAAATATGCGCTATCCACAGTTTTTTTGCGTCCGTTTGGGTGCACTGGTCACATTATTTTGCGGCAAAGTTGAAAAAAATGCGGGAATCCCGCAAGGGCGCACCCTAGAATCAACACTGAATAACCAAAAAAAATCTAACTTTATAACTGAATCTTTACCAGTTGAATCACATGACCAAAAAAAAAAAAAAGTGAGTGTGTGTTCATTGTGTGTGTGTGTTTGTGAGTCTGGCAGACAAGAACAGTCATATATAAAACACTAACAATGTAATTCAGCCTTGGTTAAATGTGTATTAAGAAATCACTAAACAAGAAAAATAGGACAATATTTTCATAAAAATAATATCAAATACTGAAGGTAAATATTAAGTCAATATCTCTTACTAAAGAAAACAAAACCTAGTGAAACAGAAAACCTAACTTACAACTCCACAAAAAAGGGAAATAAATCTGGGTGCGGGTTGTACATTCTGGTAGCAATAAAAACAAAAATTGGGACCAAAAAACCCCACAACAGAGCGTTTCTTTAAACAAAAACGTTGTCCACACAAATGAACCCTCAGTGTTGGGATGTAGAAAGCACTACGCTTTCCCAACAAAACCAATGCTAACCCCAACTCTTTCTTTCCATCACAATCCCCCACAATCTTTACCCTCTGTCTCCGATTCTGTATCATCTTCCTCTGCAATGGCAAGCAAGGTGACACAAATTATGCAACAGTTTTCACCAGTCGGCTTACGTCCATCACCTAAGGTCAAGTGTTAATAACTCGAACAAGCCCAGACGGAAGCTTTAGTGAATCCAATTTTTCAGGAACTTGGGTTGAATAAAAATCACAAAATAAACTAACATTGAAAGCGAACACAACATTTTCCATCACAGAAACAAGCAAAGAAGAAAACATGAACATAACACTTCATTCACTCTTCTTTTCTTTTTCAACATACCTGTCACAACCATCTATGGGAGAAAAAGAATCAAAAGATACTTTGTGAAGGATAAACAGCAAAGTCTGACCCAACTTTATGCAAACAGAGACCAGTTGATTCAATGCTACATCAGCAAACACACAACAATCATGAAAATGTCTACATCAAAGAAATCAGAAACCTCTGAATCATCCTCCAATGACACGGTTTCCTTTCTACTGCTCCAGATTTCTTTTTCTCTCTGTTTTCCATGGAGCAGTCTCCATTTCTTCCCTACCTTTTCTTTGAGCCCCCAAAATTTACTTCCACCCTTCTAAGAATCTAAAGTAAAATACAGCGCTTCGAACATAATCTGCATGTTAGCCGAGACAGTGCACTGATCACAAACTGATTGCAAGTCTCCCTTAGATGACCCCCCCCCCCCCACTCCCCCCCCCAAAAAAAAACCCCTTACCAAAAACAACCACCAAACAACAAGAAGAAACACCACTTCTCTATCAAAGTGAAGCCAAGCAGCAGATACCTTCTATAGAAGGAGACTGGGAGTGGGACAGAAAATCTCATTTACCTATTAGTCTCCTTCTTGACCCCCCCCCCTCCCCCTTCCATTCCTTGGCTAGAGCTCCAAGGTTCACCAATGGCGAGATTTTGCATATGCAACTGTTTTTGCCCACCATGAAGGTGGCCACATTCTGACTTTGGGGATAGCTATTAGTCTAAACACTTGCCATTACAGCCCATTCACATCCCTACCCCGAACCACTGCTACACAACTGTAACACACAGTTTACCTTTGATTATTACACATCATACTGATGTAGTTGTGTAAAATAACAAGAATGCCATATCACCTTCCATGAATCCAAACACAAAAACGACTGAAAACAACATTTTTTAAGTCATGGGTGCAGGCAAAGTACCAACATACGGAATACAACCTAACTCTTCCCTATGACTCTGTTCCAATGGGAAGCCACATACCAGACCATACCAAGAATGCAAACTTGCAAAAACAAAAGCATCAAACAGGCTTCAAGGAATGGAATAGACTCAGTAAATTTCCAGTTACTGCCATTCTGAGTTAACCAACAAGGTGTTTTCAACTCTTTGCTGTTGAAAAAGAAGAATCAAAGGGATACTGAAATCTGAAAGATAGATGACAAAACTGATGCAGGGGTGATCACATCAGAAGCCAGGTCAAGTAAGCAGACAGATAAACATAAAAAGTATATAAAAAAAGAACAAAACAATGAGAATACTGCAGTAAGTTCAAATATCTTTGACATTAATGGCAGCTTAATACTCCATAACCAGACCAAACAGTGTCAAAAACTCACAACACCAAGTAGGTTTAATATCAAGCACGGGTTAATACGAAAGCAACTTCAACCACAACAAAATCCTTTCCTGTTAAAGACTAACTACACCCATCAATAAAAAGAAAATGTATACATGGGGGAATGATACATACAGACAAACGTGCCCAACAAAAAAAAACAAGCTATTCACTCGTACAACAAAATAAATACATTTAAACATGCACAAGCTCAAACAAACAATAAGTCGATATGGTGATACATTATTCATATCCAGTACAATATCAATATACAGCCAAAAAAAAACATTAACAACAAAAAACTGAAAGTACACCAATGTCTTCAGACAAAAGCGACAGTAGAAATCACAACATATAAAACATAAGCTATGGACGATAACAAATAAAACTGTGGACACTGATCCTTCTTCTCCATCCCTTCCTGTTAGCCAGTCTACCCACCTGGATCTTTCTTCATCTCCAGAGAGAGGGAGGGGGCCAGTTTTCTGAAGGAGTTGGAGGGGGTTTCAGGGATGAAGGCTGCTACGATGAGGGCCATGATCACCAGCACCACACCAAAGGCAAAGGGTGGGCCTGGTATCAAATTCTGAAACACAATACGTGTCTTAAAGGAACACTTATACCTGTAAGCATACCTCAACATGTGTATATTCTTGGAACTCAGAACATGCGTGCATGCTGATGTGAATACACACACACACACGCAGTGTAAATACTGATACACAAATGCACAGACAGTATCTAAAGATAAATGTAAAACAATCACTTAACTCTTTGGGACAAATCACTTAACTTCTCAGGCCACAACATGGCAAATTTATGCCAAATCCTAACAAACACAGATACAGAGCCAAGTATACACACACACACACACACACACACACACACACACACACACACACACACACACACACACACACAGATGTAAACAGACATGTATCCAAACACATAAATATCATTATATCACACTACAAAACCATTACATAGACACATGCATCACTAACACACAATCACCTGATATAACTTTTTGTGAAGAGACAAAAAACTAAACACACACGCGCACACACACACACACACATACACTCACACACACTCTGTCTAATATCACAATTTGTGAAAAGACGTTAAAGGAATTTGAAAACACACACACACACACTAAACTACCACCCACTCTCCCTCTACTACAACTACGCATACAAATTCAGCTCACTCTCAAAGATCCCTGCAGAAGACTCATGGAGGAATTATCAGTTTGGGCAGGCTCTGCCTTTGGGTCGTTCCCTTCGTTCAGGTTGACATGGAAGAGGTAGAAGATGAACCCAAACAGCGCAGGCCCCAGTCCATTACACAGACCACGGATCCCTGTCACTATGCCCTGAGCCACACCTGCAAGACAGAGAAAGAGCATGGTCACTTCACCAATTCATGCTGTAAGCTAGGAGTTGCATTTCATCCATTGTTTTTTACACTTTATTTCAATTCAAGATTGTTAGGGGAACGCCAAGAAACAATGATTCAAATTTGCTATAAAAAACAAAACACACATTTCAAAAAATTTCAAACAAAAAAAGGGGTTGGTCTGTTGTTGGGATTTTTTTTTATCTTTATAGGTACCCTGTAGATTTCTTTATATTGTAGTCAATGAAATTCTTTTATTTCAAGGATAACAATCAAACACTCATGCGCTTTTTTACATCCAGTTTTTACATCCAGTTCTCAAGTGCATACTGTTTCCAAAATTTTGTCATCAGTTCCTACAGTCACACAGTAGCCTACTCTTATAAACGCAGAACAGGTTTTAACGTGTAAGCAAGATATTCTGCATGCATTAGCAAACGGGATCTTAGTTTATAGTCTCATCCAACAGATTTTGATGTAAGGTGTCTGAAAAATCTTTGAGTAAAGAATAGTTTTGATGTATATTCATGAGATTTGCCTGTGTCCACACATGAATACATACAATCAAATACTCAAACACAAGCATATACACATCCATGTGTATGTGCACACACATGCCAGCAGCACTGTGCCTGCTGCTGTAAATTTAGCACTACCAGGGTTAAAGAAAACCAAAGAAAAATAACGCCACAGAGAACCAATAAGAATATAAAACAAAGGCCAGAAAAGCTGGAAACCGTCAGAGAAAATGATCATCACATTGCCACAGGGACAGAGGCAAAAGCCTCCTACCTTGCTGGTCAGAGCTGGAATGGGAGGAGACAAAGGCACTGATAGCAGGGTAGGTAATACTGGACATGGCCGCCACACACCCAGAGATCCACAGAATCCTGCACACACACACACACACACACACATACATAAACTGCATATTGACATCACCTTCCTAAGGGTACCTGCCTGACAGGCATGGACAGAACAGCCTGGCCATTCCAAACACAAAGCAAGCATCTATTTGCACTCCCCATTTTATCCAGACTACCAGTCTACTTTTCACAAAAGATGGGTGGAAATTTATAATCAATACAATTCCAATATTAACAAAACCTCTTGTTTGATCTTTATTTTTTGATTTTGAGTGGATTATGAAGGGCAGTCTGTATTCTAATCTTTCAAATGATATGACAGACCTATGTCCAACACACATCTGATGCAAGCAAAAGAATATATCTCAGGATAAATCTGCCTTTAACAATACTTTGCAGATAAAAATTGCCCTCCCTGGAAAACAAAATTTTGATTCTTTTTCGTCTTTAATTATTTGGGGGGGAAAAAAACTATTGTTAAGTCAAAAGCTACTTTTACTGCCAACAACATTAAAGTCACACGTCTGAGCTCCTTACCATGTTTGGGTGGCAAAGCCATAACAAGACAGTTGGATGATTTCAAATATGAGGCCCACCATGATGGTGTGTTTGTGACCCACATACCGCATCAGTATCGACAGAAACACCGTCTGTAACATATCAAATGGCAGGAATTTGAAAACAAAATCTGTAACACAAACAACGAGAATAACAATACACAATGTCTGTACCAAATAGAAATCTAAAAAAAGCATCATCCCTCTTTTGCACACAACACCAAATGATGTCACAGATGTGCATGATCGGTTACCTGCCTGTCGAAGTTAGAGTGTGCATGGTATAAAAACAAATGAGCTGTAATAATGTGTTGTAGTACTTCAGGACCTGTATCTGCCACTTGGTTTGTTTTGGTTTGGTGTGTGTGTGTGTGTGTGTGTGTGTGTGTGTGTGTGTGTGTGTGTGTGTGTGTGTGTGTGTGTGTGTAAGTGGTGTGTGTGTGTAGTGTGTGTGTGTGTGTGTGTGTGTGTGTGTGTGTGTGTGTGTGTGTGTGTGTGTGTGTGTGTGCATGTGCGCATGTGCGCATGTGTCCAAAAAGAAACAAACACAAAAATACAAACAAATTTCAATTCTACCCCCCCGCCCCCCGACAGTTTCCTACCCCATATGTATGGTCATTGAACAGAAAATCAGGGAAGCAAACTGCCAGTACCCAGTGAGTTCATTAAATTAGGCTGTGTGAAGCCAAGTAAGATGAATACAGAATACAAAACAGCAGTGGGATATCTCAGAGAAAAAGAGAGGCAGCACACACAGAGGAATTGAAATAAAAACAGACCAGTCCTTACCTGAGCTAAGACTGACAGGATGCCGACCATGGCAATGTATGAAGCTACAGTCTCTTTGGTAAAATGCATCACCTGAAAAACATCACCACATTTATATTTATATAACTGGTACCACCACTTCACACATTTACATCAGTAACTGATCTTTTCTTCTTGAAGTAACATGATAATTTAGTATTTTAAAAAATCATTTGCAGGTTTGCTTTTTTCTTCCTTTTTTTTTCCTTGAAGGTTCTGCATACTCTAGCATCATTTTGACTTTTGATCTGGCTGAAAAAACAAACAACAACAACAAAAAAAAGACTTTTGATCTGGCTGATGTAGAGACATAAAAAGACCCAGGTTTACTATCCAGTCATATCAAAGTCTCAAACCATATGATGATCAAAACAACATAAAACCAAGATGAAAACAAATTAAAAAAATGTTGACAAAAAAATTCTTCTAATGATGTTTACTTATTCACATTGAAATGAAACTACAGTTTGATTTTACACTAATCTGATTTTCAAACCTTATTCTTTTGGAGCATGGAACTGAGAAACATTATTTGATTTCTAAAAAAAAAAAAAAAATCAAGATAGTTCATAACGATAACAAAAACTGTAAAAGAAAATGGATATATTGTAAAAGAAAAAGTATACTGGTTATCACTTACTAATTTTAGGTAGACAAATATAGAGGAATATTCTCCAGCTTCAGGCAGGTAACTCAGAAAAACGGCCGTGCACAGCAACAATATCAACTGGTCCTGGCTACTTTACGTAATGCCTGAAACACACACACACCCATGCTTGTAAGTGCGCCAACAAATATGCATACATATAAAAAAAAAATTATTTAGGAAAAAAAAAAAAAGATGAAAGAAATAATGACAAACAACACACAAAAAGAACCAAAAACAGACACAGGAATGATTTAATAAGTAAATGAAAAACTGTCACTTAACTAATCTTTCTCTTTACCTCTCTCTCATTCATCCGGGTTTGACTCCGGTTTGAGGGAATTTTTCCCAGGAGCTAACATCTGGCCTGATAGAGCTTTGATACATGGTAGCAATCAGTAATGGTCACTGCGTGATGGAAAACTACTGTGAGTAACTTCCGGCAAATCCCAGTTCGGGATTCAGCAGCGGGCAGTTATTCAATCCCAGCAAATCCAGGTTCAGGACTAAGAGGGTTAATTAAATGATGAATAATGTTGCCTCTCTACTCACCCCGAATGGGTCAGCTTTCTCCCAGGATATGGCGGAACCCCAGGTGGCCGGGCGCAGTTTTTCCGGCAAAGACTCGGGCACGGCAACCATGATGAAGACGACGTCCAGCAGGGCGACAGCAGTGGCAATCCAGATGACCACAGTGTCGCTGTACAGGTCCTGCAGGTACGCTCCCAGGGCTGGACTGGTCACCAGACTGGCTGCGAATGTCGCTGACACCTGGTGATGCATCGCAGGATGGGGAGGTAAGTTCTAGGTGTGTGTTTTAGGGTGTGTATGTTAGGGGGGGAGAAAAAGCACCTTCCAGCACGTTTTTTTTTAAAGAGTTTGAAATACTGGACTATATCTTTTGTTATATTCTAGCCCCGCTAATGCATTGTCTATGTATGGTTACATAAAGTCTGTCCCGAGCCTAAGGCTCATCAGGCCGGTGCTTATCCCGGTTTCTGTGGCGTTAAGCGACTGAGAGTCATAGACTCTCCCCTGGATAGGACGCCAGTCTATCACAGGGTAGGCCCCCAACACAAGGTTGGTACCCCTTTTACACCTGGGTGGGGTGAGAAAATAGCCGTAAAGTGCCTTTTCCAAGGGCACAATGCCATAGCTGAAAGCTGGGATCGAACCCGCAACCTTTAGATTATGAGTCCAACGCCCTAACCACTAGACTACAGCGGTGGCTGTATGGTTACATGCAGTCACAAAAAAATACTTTTCTGGTCGAAAAGGAGCTCAAAATGCTCATATGAAGCCAACTTTTAAGTTCTGCACAGCTTATAAAGTAGAGTTCAGTTAAGCCTTATTTGATTCAACATTCAACCAAAAATTACCCACAGCCCCTACTGGTGACAAGGATAACTTGGTGACAGAGCAAATACTTAATGTACAGCTGTGACTGTCACCACAATCATCCAACAACACTCCCTCTTCACTCTGAGACAAAAAAAATATCTAACAGAAATTCAAGAAGATGACTGTACCACTGAAACTGAAAGAGCCTCTGACATTTCCATGGTGAAAATTACTCAAAGCAATTTTTTTTTTTTCAGTTGTCAAAAATAATGAAAATATTGCTAAAATTAATTACGGATCAAATCAAACTAACATCTAAATTTCAACAGGAGGCAGACTCACCAAGCCATAGGCTGCACTACGATCCTCATCTGTAGTGACGTCAGCCACAAAGGCAAAAACAACGCTGAACGTTACAGCGAAAATCCCTGATATTGACAGCATGGCAAAGTACCACCTGAAAACACAGATAACAACACACCTCATCATATATCTATACATCTAAACACACTTGCCCTTGTTCGATGCTTAAATGCAAATCATCTTTCGCTTGATTGTGGTTGGGGACAAAACTGAACATTTCTACGAATAAGTGATTCGGCTGTCTTAAGTTCAATATCTAAAACAGAGTAACAGATATGGTACCGTTTTCTCTTCATCTCTTCAATGCCAAAGTGATTAGTAATAAACAGTTCCACAGATCCCGATGGGACTATCAAAAATGTGTGTTTACCTCTCAGAGCCTGTTGTTTCAAACAAATGAAAATGCATGTATTTTATAACCCCTTTTCTGTATTTCCATGACCATCATCCTGAAATATTCTCTACCTTTCTTTGTCGAGTGCATTCTACATTTCGCACTTGCACTCGCACATGCACATGCACACACACACACACACACACACACACACACACACAGAGTTCTTTTGATAAAACATCTATATAAATGAATGTAGACATTCATGAAGATACAGTTTATTCTTAAGTGTCCATCTGTTTGAAAGTTGTTTATTTGCCTGTGTAATGTGTGACTGACTGGTAAATGACTGGGGATGGGGGGGTGGGGGTGGGGGTGGCAGTGCATGGGTAAATGCAGTATGCAACACTGCTGTTCTACAACAATCTGGACACCCTTCTGCAGTATAGTTTTCTTCAGATCACACTTGAGTTTAATCTACCACGAATCTAAACAGTTCTGATTTTTATTTTCTTTCAATTACTTATTTTGAACACTTCCAACAGCAGCTTTCTCTACTTTTTTTTATGCCAGCAATTTTTCCTCAATTATAAAACAGATCCAAGAGTTCAGTAAAAACTTACAATCCTTCATCATGTTTAGTGTAGGAAATTCTTTGGGGAAAAAAAAACAACGTTGTTGATGACTCACCAGACGCTGAGATGCATGAGAGGAATCGGGGCACAGGTGAAGGTCACAGTGAGTATAAGAAACGGCTTCCTCCCGAACACATCGGACAGTGCCCCAATCAGAGGAGCACTCAGGAAAGACAGCATGCCCTGCAAAATCAATCCATGTAACTGAGAAGTGCTGTAAAACTCTATTGCAAACACACACTGGTGCTTTGCTTGTATATTGTACAATACAGAATTTTTAGTCACAGCCTATTTCTCCACATGACATTCAGGCTGCTACCCATGAGATGACCACCACCGAGTGATACCATTTTAAAATTTGGTCCTGTGTACATAGTTGTTATTGTCTCTAAGGAGAAGGGCTCCTGTTGCTATGAGCTTTTCAGTATTTGCTCATAAGACATGGATTAATTGTCTCATCTAAAAGATTAGTACCTAGACATAAGATTGCGGGCATTAGTGTAGGTACCATTTTTAAGATGAATGAAAAACCAAAGTTCTAGATGCATTACAAAGCTAGCATAAGCTAAAAAAAACAAAACAAAAAACAAAACAAAAAACCCCAAAACTATGACAAAAGTGCAAGTAATCAGTTTTGACAGCGTGTATTTGACACGCATGACACCATAAATCAAATATTTTCAGCAACAAATATGACACTTAACTGATGACAAAAGCTTTCTATCCATTCATCATGTTTTTTCATACCACATAAAATGATCAAAAAACCTCTCAGTCTCTCTCTGTGTCTTTCTGTTTGCCTGTCTGACTGTTCTCTCAAATTTATTGGGTGGTCATTTCTAACACCAAATAGCAACATGTAGTCTCTTGTTCTTTCTTTTGGACATGGGGGGAAAAATAATGCATTTACAAAAAGTTGATTAATTATGTGGGCAAACATCCAGAATTAAGAAGCAGTCCTGTCTCTCTGCCAAGCAAAACACTAACACTGTTGTAAAAAAAAAAGTTTAACATACAAAACCCAAACTAACCTGAAAAAACCTGACAAAACACACACACAACACACACACACACACACACACACAACACACACACACACACACACACACACAAACACACACACACACACACACACAACACACACACACACACACACACACAGAGTCTTACCTTAACTCCTTGTATCAAGCCATTCATCAGAAAGGTATGTTTTGGAAATGTCTGATTCAAGATCTGCAACATAATAAAAAGCACATAAATTCATGTTTTTCATATGCTTGAAACAATTATCTTAATTAATTCAGCTTACCTTTAAACAAACATCCTAACAAATACTGCCTAATATTGATGGGCTCCCTGTGGACTTCCAATCCCAGGGATGATACCAATGACAGTAGGCTGTGCGAGAGATGAATGACCAGCATGGAACAGTTACAGGACGTCACAGAAGCAGCAGCACCCCCCAAAATCTGGTATGGCTGGGTAGAGATTGAAATGAGCAGCATGGGAACAGCAGGATGGGGACATCACAGAAGATGAGGCAGAAAACTTTTTTTTTTTTTTAAGAATGAAAAATCTAAACAAACTAAACAACTTCAGTAGGTTTTCTTATGAATCAGTTTTGTGTTTATTATGTTATTATAGTTTATTAGTGATGATGTTGTATATTATAGTTAGTTATTATATATTATTATGTTTTTATGTATCCACCTGACTGTAGTGCAATGGATGCATGTGCATGTCTGTTTTGATTTTCCTGACATTATGTGTATATTTGACAGTGTGATGTGTGTGTGTGTGTGTGTGTGTGTGTGTGTGTGTGTGTGTGTTGTGTTTTGTGGGTGAGTTGTGTGTGTGTGTGTTGTGTGTGTGTCACTGTCAGTGTGTGTGTGTGCATGCAAATGCACATATGTGACTTATTTGACACAGGTAAGTAGTGTGCATGTTTGTGTCTTTTAAAGTCATTTTTTTATTATTTCCAGATGGCACATTGAATAAGCAGTGCAACTGCTTTTTTTCATTCAGTATATAATGTGTGTGTGTGTGTGTGTGTGTGTGTGTGTGTGTGTAGTGTGTGTGTGTGTGTGTGTGTGTGTGTGTGTGTGTGTGTGTGTGTGTGTGTGTGTGTGTGACTTGTGTGTGTGTGCGTGTCGGTCGTGGCGTGCATGTGTGAATGCTTGCGTGCATGCATGTGTGCTATGTATTTATCTCTGCATGTATGAGTGGCTGCATCTCACTGTGTACATGATGCATAAAATTTACATGCCAACTTAAATTTTGTTCATTGCCCCCACCACCATCTTTCTTCCAACCCACTAACCCCTCTGTATAATATATCCAAGACCTATGTTTGTACAGGCTGTAAGCACTCACACAAACATGTCTTAATTCCGCGTGCTTGATTGCACAGACTGCAAGTAGAAGCCTCAGGCTCACACATAGTGTAATACACATGTATACATTTTGTAACAGCATCACCATGCATGTAAAACTTCTCCAAAGAAAGAAAAAAACAGTAACTTAAATGAAGCACTCAAAGTACACACACATGAATAGGTGTTATGAAAGTGCTTGTATACATTGTGACACACAGATCTGCACAGAAAAGACACACCAGGCCAAGATACGGCGCAAGCACATGATCAGTTTTCTGTCTATTACAAGCACATTCACCCCAGGCCAAAACCTTAAGTACAATTGATGTAAGCAAAATGCCAAGGTGCCTACATTAATTAAAATGTTCTGTTTTGAAAAATTTTATGTTAAGATTATTTTCATCCATGACAACTCTTAGCTCTTGAAGGGACAACAGTAGTTGAAAAGACTACACTAACTTCTCATTCAGTGTGTACATAGCATCTACAACAATCCCAGGTGTATGATGAATGAGATAGAGTGCATATTCTGGGTGACCTTCCAGGTGTCAAGCTGGGCACATGCCCCACAAAAA
>CM060323.1:43389510-43424510 GCA_030674155.1 Stramonita haemastoma
GACACCATCCCTTTGACCTCCTCATCATTGACTTGATTAAATTATAACTCCAAAAGTGTCAAGTTAGTTTATAAATAAACTTGTTAAAAAGAGAGAAAAAGAGACACAAAATGAAAAAGAGGGGTGGGGGAGAGAAAAAGAAAAGGGATGCAAAACTAAGAGAAAGGAATAAGAAAACATTTACATGTATATATCAGCAATTAACCAATTGCTTTTGACATCATCCTTTTGACCTCCTCCTCTTTTTCTAAAGTAATAATACTGTACAATAGTCAATATTATCGAAGAAAAGCACCTATAATCTGCAGACACTGAGACAGTGGGGAAAATACATAATGCTGAATTCAAAGAAATCTGCCATGACTTTAGATTGTGTAATAATATGAATCTTATGATGAAATACAATATATTCATGAACATAACACTGGCTACACACCTTACACAACAAAGTCACAAAATCCACATTCTTACCAAATCTTCATCTTCAATTCAAACTACTTTGTCCCTAGTTTCAAGTTAATCTTTTTACAAGAGTGAAATCCTACCAGTTGTGTGTCACCAACAGCAAATTATATCTAGTGTAATTCAGCCATCTGCAAGTCCATCTTGCTGATACATTACATGCTTTTTCCCATTTTTAAGTTCTATGATAATGCCTTGACTAAGAAAAAAGACAACCATGCTTACTTTAACTTTAAGTTTAGAAAGGACTGACAATTCTTGTCCATCTTGCCAACACATATACCTATTATATATTAATATATATTATACACATTTTTTCCCTCCATATTTTATGTTAATTCTGAACACCCACAAAACAGGCGTGATTGTACCATTGCATTACTAAAACCAAATTTAACGAAAAGGTTACTGAGTAAGACTTTCACACACTTCTCAAGGAATCTAACTTCATGATGAACAGGTTAAATAAAAAACAGAAGAAAAAAAAGAATGATCCATGGGTATGATTATGAAAGACAGGAGATGACTCACATTGTAACAATGAATACTGCCAAATACATTAAGTATTAAAGTAATAATAATTTTTAAAAAACAAATGGTAAGTTGTTGTTTTTAAGTCAGTAACACTATAAAATCAATCATTCAATGTCTCCTCTACACACTTGTTGCAGCTATCAAATCATAACTGATCTTTAGAAGTATTTTGGCATTTATTTGAAAAGGAGAAAAACACTTTGGGAAATAAAAACATTTGGGGGAGGGGGGGGAGGGCATCATCTTTAAAATCATGTACAAATGAAATCTAACATTATTTTGAAATAAACACAAAATAATAAAAATTAGAAGTAAACAATGGAATCACACTATCAAATGAAAGGTCTTCCTTAAAATGCCAGACAACTTTAACTGACTAATGTGCCGAACATTCATACTAATAACTCTCGTCCGCTAGGCCTATTGTCATCACATTAGTCAGCAGGCCTAGTCAGGCTAGCCTAGTGCCATTCACTGATTCAGTGATTCACAGTGACACTAGGCCTAGTGTTATCGAGTCGTGTCAGTCTGCCACAGTATGTAGGTATTCTAAATGTACGGGTATGTATCAATGTTACACCTACCCCATCTTTGGGATGACCTCTTTTGGACCACACGATGCTCCCAACTACTCTCTTCCTGTTTTTACCAACCATACTTCTCAGTTTATTCATTTGTCATATTGACAACGCTCTCAGTTTTTCTTCAACTCTGTCAACGACCTTTACCTTCCGTACAAAAAACAATAGAGCAGTGAAGCCCTGTTTGGTATTTAATTCGGTAAAAATAACAAACTGAATGTGAAAATATAACATTTTAAGTATTGAGAATAATCACACATAAGCAATGCCATGTTATTATCAAAGAATAAAAATGAATTGCATTCTAAATTCAAAAGCGCACGGTTGACGTGTCGCTATATCCCATAGCAGACAACATTATTCATTATACAGAGTACAGCACTTTAGTTCGGAGATCACAATAATAACAATGATAATGATGATGAAAAATGATACTACTACTACTTGTGCTGCTGGTAATATGATTGATTATTGACAAAACTTTATTCGTTCACAACACTTATTAAAAAAAAAAGATACCCCCCCCCAAAAAAAAAAAAACACACCACACAAACAAAAAAAAAACCCCACCACTGTCGTGATTTGTGGGTCAGTACAGGCGTAACCTTATACAGAGCCCTCTACAAAATGTTGAGAAAAAAAAGACTGAGGACAACTTTATTATCTCCTAGAAGGAAAATTCTGGCAGGTACAATATTACTAAAGAAAGGACGATAAAACCTAAAAAAAAACAACGTGATATCCGAAACTAATGTCAGTTTATCTGCAACACGAAGAATCACATATTTCTAAGACATTAGAGGAAGAGTATATTCTTTAATTACTACTTCAAGGCTAAATTAAAGGGTTTTTTTTCCCAAGCAATCAGATTCAATCATTATGTTTTGTTGATTTTTGCTGAAAAGACGTCTGAATTGTGTAAATATACAGTTTTATACCTACTTCCGGTGTTTCAGCAGCCAGACACCATCATGGCGACCACGTGTGTGTACAATGTTTTTGCGGGGGCAGAGACTGGACTTTTGAAAGGTATCAACACCGCAGACCGAACCTGGCAGAATTTAAATTCTGTCGAGAATGCAAATCGATCCCGAGAAATTACATCTTTGTGCTGGGGGGACCCAGAAAGGTCAGAACTGTGTGCTGGACTTCGGGACAACTGTGTTGTAACTTTCGATGCTGCTGGTGTTTCTTCGACTGAGGACGGCCCGTTTTTCGGTGCTTCAGGTCATATAAAAGCCATCGCTAAGTTTGGAAATAAGTTTCTGACAGGTTTCAGCGATGGTATTGTAGCTGTTTGGTCGGGCGATGAAGACCATGAAGACAGTGCGAAAATCACCACAGGAGACAATTTGTGGACCTGGCTCAGAATGACGCTGAGCCCAATCTCTTTGCTACAGGAGGAAAAGAAAACCCCTTGAAATTGTGGGATATCAACTCTCAGCAATCCTTTTTCACATCCAAAAATGTTAAAAACGATTGGTTGAATCTGCGTGTGCCAGTATGGGTTACAAAGCTCAGTTTTGTAAAGACAGTCGCAGAATAGTCGTCTGTACTGGTTACAGCCAGGTGCGGTTGTACGACCCAAAAGTGTGTCGACGACCTGTCACAGACTTTGAGGTTTTCAAATCCACTGCATTATCGGGCCTTTCAGTGTGTTCTCATCAAGAACACCGGTGATTGTGGGAAGTGCAAAGGGAGACATGGGTCTGGTGGATCTACGAACATGTAAAATGGTGCATGTGTACAGAGGATTTAGTGGAGGGGTGACAGATGTGCACTGCCACAGCTCTGCACCTGTGGTAGTTTCTACCAGCACTGACAGATATGTGAGGATTCACAACATCGAAACAAAAACTCTTGAAGACAAATTCTACCTCAAAAGTCGACTAAACTGCTGTTATTGTCAGAAGAGTGGCCTCAGGGTGAGACTGAACAAGAGAAAACACTTCCAGAGGCAGGTGGAAGAAAGACTGATGCTGATGGTAGTCAGCATGATCCTGAAGCTGATGATACAATTTGGGATTCCTTGAAGGATGTCAAGAAGACAGTGAGTAAGAAAAGTGTGCAGTCAGGACTTCAACAGAAAAGACGTGTGGAAGAAGATACTGCTGAGGAACAAAGTGAAAAGAAATCAAAGCAACAAAAAAAGAAGAAAAAGAGGAAAATGTGAGACAATTTGCTCAAATTGTGAAAAGAAAAAAAATTATGAACATGTACACATGATGGGCCTTTTGGTTTGACCATAATGTTTTGCTAAATATCATGCAAAAGGATGTCCTGAAATTGCCTAATTTAAGTAAGGTGTTACTATTATACTAGTATTGGAAAAGATAATTTCCTTCAGAACCTGGCTATAGTCATTCTCTTCATTCTTTTCAACTTTTGTCATTTTTTTAGCAATGAAAAAGAGAAAAGACCCTTGTTAAGTTTCAGCCGTTACATAGACGACTTTAAAAAACCCACAAAACGGGGGGGGGGGGGGAAGGGTTAGGGAACATGCAAAGAGGGAGTGGCAGTCTGGGGTTGTCTCTGTCATTTTTCCCCATAAGTGGCATCCAGAATCATCTGATGTGTGATATGAATTTAATATTAAGACCTGTAAAAAAAGAAGTCTTTTCTCATGATGGAAACTGTCAATGCTGTGTTAAAGCTTACATGTTTTAAATTGTAGACTGTTCTTTCTCAGTTTCTGATTTGGTCAGTTTCTGATAAAGTTTATAGTGACTTGATATGTGATTATGTATTATTATCATTTATTACAACTAAAATTTGAAAGAGACTTAGCTCTAGACTGAGAGAGAGAGTGAATGGACAGCATTGAATGAGTCATTGACTGATTGAGTGACAGAAGAAGATATGCAAGGCCAAGGGTGATTATAAATCTCTGACATCTATTTAGCAGGCAGTGAAAACTTTGTATTATCAATGTTTTACAGTGTTTTGTTTATCATATATTTGTGAATGAAGTTTGCATGTATCATGTATTCATGACTGTTTTTAAGTACCCTCACCATATACTGATACAGGCAGCCAAACTCAGACTTCAGAGGATTTTTTCTCCTTTAATGGAGAGTGCAGGTTATGTTTATGTTAAAAGCTGGTCTTAGCTGAAGGCAATCTCAACACAACATTTTACAACAGAACTATTTTAGTATAGCCCTTGGCAATTAGTGGACATCAATAACTGACAAAGTTTTTGGCCTGGGCCAAGTGTGTTTGAGGATCTGTGGTACATTTTTTTTTTTTTTTTAAGGGATCTGTGGCACAAACTGGCCCATTGACACTGACGGTACACTACTATAAAAAATACATGTGTACTCACCAGCTCTTCACCTCTTGGTAGTGGTTTAGGCTGCTGTTTGCATCGGGATGTTCCAGTACATTTCATGTTGACAATGACGGTGTGTCCAAGTGGAGATGGTCAAGCATCAGAAAAAAATGTCTAACTGCAAAGTTCTGCAGGATGTTTTATGTGATTCAATGTTCGTCCTCTTCAGGATGGGGGTGGAGATTTTTTTTTTTTTTTTTTTTTTATTTTTAAGATAAGATTTGCAAACAAAACTAGATCAAAGTAGATCTATTGATTTGTTCTTGCTAATGTGCACCCATCTGCTGCTCTGTAAATTATGTCAGTCTGAGTCTTGTACTATGCTGTGTTACATTACATGTGACTTTTAACTTTAGCTGTTTAGGTTTTAGGTTTGCTCATTTTCTCTGCGTATTTATTTTATGTCATTCTAATTTCCATTTATTGAAAGTTACTGGTAGCAATGCATTATGACCAAATACTTGAAATAGAGATCCTGCAAAAAAATGTTAAATCTAGATCAGATGTCCAAAAATGTTGATTTTTATGCCACCATTTTTGGTTTTGTTTATTTAGGGTTTCCTGTGTTTGTTTGTTTTAAGTAGATCATAGATTCATACTACTCCTGTGCTACTGCTAGTTAACAGTTTTCCACAATGATGTGAATAATGCCTGTCATTATTTTTGTTTTTGGAGAGGTTGCTTGTTTTTGCTTGTTTGTAAGTAGTCATTGAAACCAGATCCTGTGCATTAATTATGTGGAATATGAAGCTTATTATGTTCTATATCATATGATTTAAACCAATATTACATTATGATTATGTATTGAAAATATCTGCCTGTTAGCTGTCAAGTACCATTCTGATCAGATAGTCAAGTCTTTCTAATTACAGTCTTAAATTTGCTTATCCTGACCTGTCTGTAATACATGGTAAAAACTCAAAAATTGAGTGAGGATCAGGCAGACCAAAAATATTCTGTAGTTCAGGTTTCAGACCAACACCCAGTTTTGTTATACTTATAGGCTTGCCCTTGGGTAACTATCCCTAGTCTGTACCACAAGAGTGACAAATTGACAACCCATTAAAATAGGCAATAAGAAATACTAGTTTTAATATAAAGATAGCTAAAATGACTGCTAAATTTTGAAAGATCTAGATATATATTTTTTAATGTAAAGTAGATTCTTCATAGTCTTGTGCACAATCTACCAAGCCATGCATGCAAACATCCAAAATATTTATTTTTGCATTAAACATGAGTACCCCTTCCTTTTCTTACCTTACCTTACCCTAAGTATTCAGATGTGTATCACTTATCAGTCTATCACTGTATGCTATTTGGCAAATTGTGTTGCATTCATGAATATCCTGTTCACCACAGTTTTATGAAAATCACCGACACCAGTCACAAGAAGAAGAAAAAAAAGACCAGCTCTATAAGTATAAGTAACAGACAAGCACACACTGATATGTAGTCGAATCTTTTGGTTGATATTATAAAAGGTATTCTTTTCTGCTGTTTAAGAACCAACAGTACATAAATTCTGAATCCCATCCAAAGTCCACAAAGCTAAAGTCAGGTGTTTGATCAAATGCTACTTCCACCACACCTGTGTGTTGCCACCAAACTAACCACATACAGAATTGATCAAATAGCTGAAATAATAGACCCCTGCCCCCACCCCCGTTATTTCACCCTTGAATGAGTGACGTATGTTTTGTGCAGTTACATGTGAATCTGTTACTGTCTTACTGACACTGTAACTTTGTGTAAGTGTAACTAAAGTAAGATACCAGAGATGATGCATCATCACCATTGCTAAACCCTGGAAGAGTCCATTGGGAGCTAGAAATCTTGATGATTTGAATCGGGTCTGGCAGAATTAATAGATTTTTCTCAAGTTACTGCTAAGTACCTTGAATGCTGTCTTCAAAAGAATTCATACTTAAGTCTTTGTCGTTGTTTTCTGAAGTCCTGATTCTTTTCAGAAATCATGTTCAGAGATGAAGGAGAGCTGTAGTTTGTCACCTTCATTGATTATCTTCTGGACACTACTATTTGTCCAATGTATTGATTGGATAGATCTAGATGAGGTGGTTTATAATAATTACTAATGGTATTGCCAGATGTCTGCACAGACAACAGATGATGGGGGAAAATCAATCTAATCAATGTGACAACAGCTGTGTGTGGTTTGAGGCAATCTGGTTTATCAATGCTTTGAATCAGACCCTCTGTCTAGTTCAAACAAAATTTTCGCATTATTTTTTTCTGTGTCATAGTGGTCTGCCTTATGGATAGATACACAGATTATGAAAATGTTTTTAGTCAACTTTTTTTTTGGGGGAGGAGGGGGGGGGGTATGAGACCGGAACTTTCAGCGTCTTGTGATTATTTTTACCTTTTTTTTTTCTTTTTTTTTTTTACAAAACTGCTGAAAAATATTGTGCTTATGTACATTGGCAAAGTCAGGTAATGCTTCACTTAGTTTTATTCTTTGTATTGACTTACCAAACATGTGTGGTGTTTAGAAAAGAGAGAAAATTGAAATTATTAAAATGTTTGTAGCATCTAAAAATTGTTTTAAAAAGATCAGTGGGTGTGACTTTACTTAAATTGATAGGTGACAGCACTGGTATGCAGTTTTTAAACAGGACTAAGATGTCCATAACTCAATTCTTTGTTATTGGTCTGAAATATGATTTTACAGGAGCTGCTTCCAAAAAGACTTTGATTTTTATTTCTAGCTTCTTTGAATATATATGGTGAAAATGAAGTTGAGAGTAACATAATGTCTTCATCATTTTCTTTAAAAAATGATACTGATGCCGATTTTTTTATTTTTGGTGAGATTCTTAAAACAACAGTAATCCCTTTCTGGTGTGGAAAGTTCCATCTAAATTTGTGAGGAATCTGCATTGTTCAACCAGGTGCTAATTTCACAAGCTCCTGCTATGATTCTGCCACCATCCTTTTTGTTAATAGGGCACCTGGAATGGATTTAGTACATTACAAAAAGCACTAGTTTAGATTGTGTGTTGTGTGTGTGTGTGTGGTGGTGTGTGTGTGTGTGTGGTGTGCGTGTGTGTGTGTGTGTGTGCTCTCTCATTCCAGCTAGCTTATAAATTTGATCCTATCTAAATCTATAAATTGACAACTGTTGGGAGTAACCTTAAGGCTCTGCTGGAAAGTATCTTATATACTTTTCATTTGATGTTTTTTGTTGTTTTTTGTGGGGTTTTGTTATGGGGGATACAATTCTTTTGGACACAGCTATTGCATTACATTGTGGCATTTCAATAAAAAAAAAAAAAAGTTAAATCCTGTTTTCATTACTCACGTGTGTGTGTGTGTGTGTGTGTGTGTTGTGCACATGCACACAAATCTGTATGGATCAGAGAGAGAATTAGAATGTGTGCCGTCAGAGAGTGTGCAAATGATGAAACAGTAATATGCAGTGCTGATATGATAAAATTATGATTTTATTTACAGTTTTTCTAAAAATGAAGAGAGCAATATATTACAGTGGAACCCCCACCCCACCCCCAAAAAAGAAAAAGTTTTTAAAAATATATACATGCATACATGGTGTCCATTCTGCAGTTATGTTTGAAAGCACACTTTCTTGCACAATTTTTTCTAGTTTTAAAGTGTTTTTTAATTTTCTATGCTTACTCAGTTACTGAGATCTGGTGAGTAAAAGAATTGGCTGAAATACCAACCTCTTCAGGATGCCCTAGTCTTGTATTCGAATATGCCTTAAAGAATTCATTTGGTATGAAAACTTACATGTCATAAACTTTTCTTTTCCAAAGTGATGACATTTAATGCATAAAATTTTGTGTAAACCTTACTTTTAACCGTGTCAGCACTGGTTATGCATGCAGTGTAAGCAGTATTACATAAAAACACTCGAGCATGTACCAATACACCACAGTGGCACACACACAAATCACAACAAAAACTTCTTGTTTATTATCAAAAGGAATTCAAAACCAGTCAACATCTTATCACCAAACAAAAAAAAAATCAAAAACAATCAACCATAATGGAAAAAAGCCCTGCAAATTGTAAATCTCATAGTTCGGGAACTAAAAAAAAACAAAGCATTGGGAAGATTGTGGGAAAAAAAATCTGTCAACATTGGAGAGTGATGAAATGTATTGGAAACTGGAGGAGGGGGGAGGGGGGGGGGGACATCAAAGAGAATTGTGTACAAAAGTTTTAAGACATTAATGAGGGAAGAGTAAAAGAAAACCAAACAAAAAAAGTGTTGGGGGGGGGGGGGGGTCCCTGTTTAAAAAAAAAAAAAAATGTAGACAGCACACTGTGAAGGAAGTTGTCTAAATAAAATTGTAGACACTGGGAAAGAGGCAGGGCAGGGTGGGGGTCAAAAAGATGTAGACATAAATTCTGAAGATTGATATTTGAAGAATTGTTTTTTAAAGGTTGTTAGCGTGGAAATGCTGCCTGTGCAACGTGTTTGCCTGTGAAATATATTCATAAATTTGACATTAGGGAATAATCTGTAAAAAAAAAAAAAAAAACACGACACATTTGCCACACATGACCAACACCCCACTGTGATCGGTGCTGCAAGCTGTGGGGTCATGTCATGTCATGTCATGTCGTGTCATGCCATGTCATGTCGTGTTGTGTCATGCATATCATGGTCACTGCAGGGCCTGACCCTTGCTGACAGGCAGCACAAACTGCTGGAGAAACGTCTTCACGTCGCTCGTCTTCAGGTCCAGCTGAACAAACTTCTCCACAATCTTCTCATACCTGGACACAACAGAAAAAGAAATGTATTACCATAAGTTATATCATAAATTTTCTCCCTGTGGGGATGCTAGGGGCCTCATAGTATAAATAGCATCCCCACCTTCTGGAAATTTTGAGCAAAAAATTTCCTGTTTTCTATCACTCTCTTTGTTTCTGCCTTGTTCCTTTTCTTCCTGTCACCTCAGTCTTGTCTCTTTTTTTTCCTTTTTTTTTTGCCTTCTTGGTCCATTCTCCTTCCTTTTTTCTAGAAAAACTTATAAGATTACAATCCTCTCTTATGTTGAAGTCGGATGTGCTGGGCCTCACTTGTCAGGCGCTTAATGGCAGTGTGACACATTTTCACTCCTCTAACAGACAGCAGTAATTGCTGTCTGAGCATTCAATGAAGAAGGAGAATGACATAAATTTCATTACATGATCATTCTTATACTCTTCTACAGCAAAGCTTAACTGCATCACAGAAGATTTTCTTTATAACATGAGGTATTTATAATTAATTTAATTATGAATACTGAATGTTTGTACACATGCCTGCTGCTGCCAAGCATAATTACATCCCTGTTTTTCATTCAATTCTAAAAAAATTTTTTTAAAAACCCTGATGTTTTATTTATTTATGTATTTATTTATTTATTCTTTTATATTTTATTTATTCTTTTATATCGAGGATAACACTTAAAAAGAATAAGCAATCATGTGCTTTTTTTCATCTGGTCCCCATGTGTATGCAGTTTTGTAAATCATGTCATCTGTTCCCACCGGCACACGATGGCCTACTCTTACGAAAAGCGGAACAGGATTTAGCGTGTGCATGTAGAGTACACAGCTCGTGACAGTTTAAAAAGAAACAAAAATACAGTCCAATAAAGGAGTTTGAGACATGTCTGTCTGTAACAGATCAATTCAACAATATTTTTTAAACAAGATGATAAACTTGTTCAATTCAACAAGATTTTTTAATCAAGGAGATGACAAACATACTTGGTTCAACAAGGTTTTTGAATCAAGGAGATGTCAAAAATGCTCGGTTCAACAAGGTTTTTGAAACAAGAAGCTGACAAACCTGTTTCATTTGTACTGACCTCTTGAACTGAGTGTCTGTACTGCCGTCATCCACAGGAGCTACAGGTCTGTACTGGGACAACAAGCTGGACACCTAAGGACAAACAGTCACACAAGTGTATGTGAATGAACATGTCCAAATAATCACATTATACATTCAAATGTGGCAACAAGTTGGACACCTAAGGACAAACAGTTACACATATGTATGTAAATGAACATATTCAAACAATCACATGACACATTTAAATCTACCTGCACAAGTTACTGAATATCACTTCTGCTTTTCTGCTTCTTTTTTTTTAAGCATCCAGCAAACATTTATTATCTTTTAAAAAATTATACATCATATGTACAAGTGTAAATATAGGCTTACTTAGATTTTTTTCCATAATGACAGATAAAAACACTAACACACACCGAAACACCCATGCACACATGTATGCATGCACACACATTTTTGCTTTCTAAGATGTAAAAACCACCTAGACTAGGTTCTCTCATATGATATATATATATACAGTACTAAGTATGGATACTACCATAGAAAAAAAACTGTTGACATAGCTTCACTTAATTAACAAAATTTATTATAGGCAGATAACAACAACAACAACAAAATTTATCAATGTATGTAATCTTAAAAATCACTTGAAAAACTGATAACCTTGTGTTGTACAAATGTAAAACATAAAGGTTACAAAAAATAACTAGACCCGACACATTAACTTATGAAATTCCACATATACATGTTAGTAGACTATAAACCGAGGCCCTGTGTGCAAACGCACACAGAACATCTTGCGCACAGGTTAAATCATATTCCGCTTTTCATAAGAGTTGGCCATCATGTGTCGGTGGGAACAGATAACATGATTTACAAAAACTGCATACACAGGGAGACGATGTAAAAAAGTACATGAGTGCTTATTCCATTATCCTTGATATAAAAGAATAAAATAAATAATTAAATAAAATAAATAAATAAAGGTCATACACTTTGGCAGGGTGAAAGGGATTTCAGATTATGAAAACAGGCACAGATAAGAGACGGAAACAGAAGGCAAAAATCTTCGGTTCGAAATAAATGTGTCCTGAGGTTGGATTTGAAAGTGTCATAAGTAGGTTTACAAAGAGGAAGCAGTATACCTGGCGTCCCCTTTGCACGAGATCGGGGTCAGTCCTGCCTGCAGTGCGGTGTGTGCAGCATAACTGGAACTGGTGTGTCCCTCCGTCAGGTGGTACAGGAACACCAGCTCTCCCTCTTCTTGTAGCGTCTCCATTGTCTGGGGAGGGAAACAGTGCATTGGCCACAGTGCACAAATCCAACACCACTCAGTCCAGAGTGCTAAATTTAGCGCGCCCCTTCCCTTTACCTAGTCTAAGTGTGGTCAGTTCCTGCTATAAATAGCACAAGCTAATCCCACCCAGGCTGGCATGGGGCGGATTAATTAGCAGCTGAGAGGAGCTGAAAGTGGGGGAAACTGACAACTGTGTGGCAGTAGTAACAACACTGACACTTGCTCTTGTGCTGAACGGACAAATGAGATTACTTTAAATTCTCAAGTAATAAGACTTTTTTTCCAGACAGACTTGCTGCATATATCACTTATTTTTAAATAAAGCTAAAATAAGTTCTGCAAGGAGAAAACAGTGCATTGGCAGTAGTAACAACACTGACACTGACGCTCGCTCTTGTGCTGAACAGTCTTAGGACAAATGAGATTGCTGTGAATACTCAAGTGATAAGACTTTCTTTCCAGACAGACTTATTAAACAAAATGCTGCATATATCATTTATTATAAATTAAGCCAAAATAAGTTATGCAGGAACACAATAGTTGCAAATAACATTTCATTCTAGTTAGGTAGTATTCTGTGTTTAATATCTCCCTCACTTGACCTCTGAAAAACAATCAAAGCTTAAAAAAAAAAAGAATAATGCTAGCCAAAAAAATATATGATGCGGCAGAGAAGCCTCTTCCCCCAACCCACCCCTCCCTCTCTCTCTCTTTCTTTCACACACACACATGCATGCACGCACACGCACACACACACCACACACAACACACACACACACAACACGCACACACACAAACACACACACACACACACACACACACACACACACACCATGAAGCGGAGGAGAGGAGATGCTGGCAGCAGTGGCTGGTTCACCAGCTCATGGAAATGGGTGGACACAAACACGTGAGGACTTTTCTCCCCTTTCTTCAGCCAGTAACGAAGAGATGCACACAGCAATGATAACCCATCCACCTGAACAAACAAACAATATATATATATATATATATATAATATATATATATATATATAATATATATATATATATTTTTTTTTTTTTTTTTTTTTTTTTTTTTTTTTTTTTTTTTTTTTTTTTTTAAACCATCCACCTGAAACAAACAGTTCCTCACATATACAATTACTTCCATGGAGTTTTTTTTTTCTGAAATCTCAAATCACCCCATCCCCTCCACCCCCCCCTCCCTCCACCCAATCATACTGCAATCTAATCTTGTTGTTTATAGCCTTGGCGACCATTGAGGCCCTATTGGGGCAGTCACCAAATATATAATTCTGGTGCACTAACCAGGTTACTTTTCAAAAATCACAAATAAAAAATAGCCTCTTAAAAAATGGCAAGCTCTGCATTTTTTGGTTGGTTTGTTTTGTTCACATAAGGAAAAGACAAAGCTCATTTGCGTAGGAATTCTGATTTTTATATGCACAACAGAAGAGAGAGTGTGTGCGTGCGCGCGTGCTTGCGTGCGTGCGTGTGTGTGAAAATGCTTACCGTCTCTGTGCCTTTTCCAAACTCATCCACAACAACCAGGACTTTTCTGTGGCATTGTTCAATGCATCAGCCATCTGTGACCAAAAAGAGACAAAACCCTATAGGTCTACGTACTTCCAACCTACCCGTAAAGATACATACATGACTTTCACTCCCCTCAGTGTCTGTCTGTCTGTCTGTCTGTCTGTCTGTCTGTCTGTCTGCCTGTCTCAGTGTCGATCAGTCAGTCAGTCTGTCTGTCTGTCTGTCTGTCTGTCTGTCTGCCTTTCTCTCTCCCTCTCTCTTTTCTCACTCTTTTCTAAGGATGTATTATGACGTTTTCAACACAAATACCTGTTGATATCCAACATGAAAGTGGACAGGCCCACAGACACACTCTCCAAGGACTTCACACGGGAAAAGATGTGATCAATCTGACCAATCACAGCACTCTCTGCTGGCACGAAGCTGCCAATGTGAGCCATGTATGCAATCACCGCTACCTGCAATGAGGCACAAAATTAAATAGGTGGAAGATACTGACAAATTTTTAAAAAATTTCTTTTATTTCTTTTATTTCGTGGATAATGGAATAAGCACTAGTGTGCTTTTTTACATCCAGTCCCCTTGTGTATGCAGTTTTGTAAATTGTAAATTCTGTCATCAGTTCCCAGATCTAGGCTATCAGTGTGGAATTACTGATTGAGTCTTGTATAAGCAATTCATGCCAAAAGTAAAGCACAGACTAGCCTCTAATTGAGTCTAAAAAAAAATTCTTCATACCCAGACAATATCATGCTGAGCAGACAAACATTCACCACCCACTGGCATGCAGCGGGAAAAAACTAGAGAAACACCATAATGCTGGGGCACAAAAGCATTACTGGAAAAGAAAATCAAAGAAGGGGAAGAATGAGAAAAAGGAAAAAAAACATATACAAGCAAAACAACAAAAAATGAGAATAATGAGTGTTTGATTCATATCCATCAAAATGAACAATTGGAAAGCAAAGATTCTTACTTCAGTTCTCATGAGCCTACATTTGTGATTTTTTTTCCCTACATAAGTGATTATTTTGATTGCACCATAGCTGCTCAAGGATATCACTAAAAATTGTGATCTCTGAAAAAACAGAGCCATGGAAAAGCAAAACAAAAAATAAAACACCATCTTTGATAACCAGGCTTGGGTCTATGCATAGTTTTCAATCATGTAGACTTTCAAAAATAAAAGCTATCAGCTGATTTTTTGTTTTTTTTTTCAGTTTCTTGGCTAGAGCTCCAAGGTTCACCAATGGTGAGCTTTTGTGTATGCGACTGTTTTTACCCACAATTAAGGCAGCCATATTCTAACTGTGGGAACATTGGCTGATCTAATGTCTTTTTTTTTTTTTTTTGCTGATCTAATGTCAACATAATCCTTAATCTTAGCATGGATAAAAAGTTATGAATCAGCAGGCTAGTAAGTATCTAGCTGTATAAAGATGATGGTTAGCTGCAGTAACACTCTAGTGCTTGCGCTGGCCTGGCTCCTAGTTGCATTTCAGAATTGTACTATTTTTGGGGGTGGCCCGAGGCATTGAAGTGGGACAACCTCCTGACCTTCTGCCATAGTCGCTAAACCAGAGTACTTCCGCTGGGACAATAACATAATTTCAACAACAACAAATGCACTATCAGAGCTGAGGATTTCCAGATTCAAACCTCACTGGGGAGCTCTTTCATCTCCTTTTCTGTATCAAGTGTTTTTATAAAAGTGTTTTTAAAAACAGACAGGAAATTGTGGCAGACCTGCTTCAAGTAGACGCTCTTGCCACACGCGTTGGGTCCGGTCAGGACCTTGACTTTGCCGTGAGCACCCCCTGACTGGATGTTGTTTCCAATGAAGGGACTGCAGCACAACTCCTGCAGAGGATGCCTGCACACAACATGTCACTTTTGGGGGAAAAAAAGAATAAATATAAAAAGAATACATTCACAAACTATAGCAGTCATAACAGAAACAAGTGGGTGGCATGGGGGGGGGGGGGGAAATAAGCTAGTGGGTAGAGTATTGTGCTTGTGATCTGACAGCTGAGGTTCAATCCCCCACAGCAGCAACTGTTCCAGGGTATTCTTCCCTTGGAGTCTCTGCACAGTGCTTGCTTCCCTACACATCACTAAAACAAAGCATTTGGTTTTTTTTTTTCTCTGTTTCTCAGCTAGTTTTGAGATTCTCCAATGGTGATGCTTTTGCATATTTTACTGTTTTTACCCAATATTAAGGTAGCCACATTCTGAGTTTGGGGTCAAGACAAAGTATTTGAAAATCTCCCTGTTAGAATAGTAACCAGTCATAACATGGGGGAAATGATTTCCACGATGTAATAGAGGTTACTTTACATTAGATCATCTAAACTTTATATCCAAAACTAAATGAAAAAACACAAATGAAACCCCCCCCCAAAACTAAATTAAACCAAATGAAAACCATGCACGCACACATGCATGCATGCATGCATGCATGCACGCAAGCATGCAAACAGACACACAGACACACACACACACATACACACAAACACACACACACACACACACACACATACACACGCAAACACACACACACACACACACATACACACAAACACACACACACACACACACACATACACACACAGAACAAACACACACACACACACACACACACACACACACACACACACACACACACACACACACACACACGCACACAGATCAGCACTCACCTGCCCTTCTTGACGTCAATGATAGTGTCTTCAGTCAGCTCCGGACACACATAGTTGAACTCCAGGGCACAGGAGGCCAAAGACAGCAGACTGCAACAAACCAATCCAAGAAACAACAAACTTATACACAAAATACATCTTTAACAGGTACATATTAGCACATATTTAGCCAACCACAACAAACCAATCCAACAAAGAACAAACCTATACACAAAATACATCTATTATAACAGGCACATGTTTATATATATAGATACATATAGATATATATAGATATATATAGATATATAGAGATATAGAGATAGATAGATAGATAGATAGATAGATAGATAGATAGATAGATAGATAGATAGATAGATAGATAGATAGATATGTATATATATGTATATATATATATATATATATATATATATATATATATATATATATATATATATATATATATATATATGTATATATATATACAATTACGGGATCTTTAATGAGCATAGTTGATCTTCTCCAAGCGTAAATAAACAAAAGTAATAACTGCACTGGTAGATTTACAATTTCAGTTGACAAGGAATATCATAAAACTTATTCTTAATCCATCAGATGCAGCTGCTGGGATTCAAGCCCAGAATGAAAGACTCTCAGGGATGGAAGCCAAATGCTCTAACCACTCAGCTATAGCATCTTTCATTTGTATATCAGTGTATAGGTATACACAAATCCACAAAGCATCTTTCATTTGTATATCAGTGTACAGGTATACACAAATCCACAAAGCATCTTTCATTTGTATATCAGTGTATAGGTATACACAAATCCACAAAGCATCTTTCATTTGTATATCAGTGTATAGGTATACACAAATCCACAAAGCATCTTTCATTTGTATATCAGTGTATAGGTATACACAAATCCACAAAGCATCTTTCATTTGTATATCAGTGTACAGCTATACACAAATCCACAAACTAAATTCATAAATTGACTCCATACTAAACAACAGCTAATGAAACAACCATATCAGTCTGATCCAGACATTTTAACTAAAACTCATGAATGATAAGGGCACTACAAAAGCGCTGAGGAGAAATCACCACCAGTCTACCACCAGTCCAGCTGTGCAGCATACTCCATGAGGTCCAGCAGGAGAGGGGAGTGCTCCACTATGGTGTTCTGCAGCTTGTGCATGATGCTCGTCTCCATGTCTGCCACCACCCATGAAAACAGTCAAGTCAAGTCAAGTCAAGTCAAGTCAAGTCAAAAACACTTTAATCATCCCATGAAGGGCAATTACAATACAATAAACTGTTCTAGATAATGCTGTTCATGACAAAGATAATGATAATAAACCTTCCATCACAATATAACTTACATTCAATGTTTTGGCTATGAGATCTCTGAGGCTTTCATTTCACTAAATTTCATGATGTTTTTATCTAAAGAACAAAGGTCTGAAAAAAATTAAGCTTAAAATTTGTGTTAATTTCATGATCTTATTATCTAAAGAACCAAGGTCTGAAAAATCAAACTTAAAGTTTGTGTATGAAAGATATCATTACAACAGTAAAAGGGGGGGAAATGCTTTTAAAAAAAAAAAAAAGGGGGGGGGGGGGGGGGGGGAAATAAAGCATAATGTCACAGTATTTTACCATTGCAGAGATCTGAATCCTGACATCCCTGTTCACCTAAGACTTGTATCTCCTTATACCAAAGACTAAGAAGACAAATGAAAGTATCCACACTCACCACCCAAAAAAAACCCAGCCCAACATACCAACATGTTTATGATTATAAATATGCACACACACATACATATGCAGACATACTACATTACCTTTGATGTCACATAAGGTATCACCCAGCATGTTGTCCAGTTCTGTGCAAAAATTAATTCATACTGGTATTAGGACACAATGATATAAAAGTGTCCACTATTCAGATATACAGAAACATACACTTCACACATATGGAGTGAGTGATTAGGAAATAAGGGGTGCATATAATATCCAGCTGGTTGGCACTGTTGCTTTAATTTTGAAGGGGGTGGGAGGGGTGGGTGGGGGAACTTTTAAAAACTTTTGTTATCCATGATTCAGCAATAGAAAAAACACTCCATGGAAGCATACTTTTCTTGCTTATGTGCATGTTGAAAAGCAAAACATTACATGGGCCACCATGACCACTGCAAGACTGTGAGAGCCATCCTGCTTGAGACAGCAAAGTTTTTTTTCATAAATCGTTTAAAGTCACCCAGAGGAAAGCTTCATATAAACCAAAATCATACCTTTCCAAATGCTTGGGTGTTGGTGTCTTGCTTTCCACATCTTATTACCTGAGACAAGTACCTGGGACTTCTCGGGCACTGCACATATCTAACCACCTGAATTCTTGTGAAGAAGACCAAAGAAATTAAATGTACCGTTTATTGGATCTTGTGGACATAGCACAAGAGTCAAATTGTGCTCAAGTTTATGCCTTTTTTTTTATAGATAGCTTCATACATTCAACATCCTGATTTTGGGGGAAAAAGCCCTAAGCTTATTAACACACACAAACACACACACACACACACACACACACACACACACACACACACACACACACACACACACACACACACTTTGAAAACATAACAGAAAACTTAAAAACTGACAGTAACTTCAACGATAGAACTGATGTTTAACTGCAAATAACAGTACAAAATCTAAAGCCAACAATGAAAAAATACCCAGAAAGAACAGCAAACATAAACAAAAAACCAACCAAACAAATGCAAATGAACTGCATGCAAAATTCCTCCAAAGTCTTATTCCTCACTGGTTTGTGCATATCTATTATGTGCCATTTTCAGGCTTCCTTGAGTAATGGAGCATAGATTCACTGAGATTTGAAAGGGTTGGTTGCAAGTATTTTTTTTATTATAGGACATACCACTTCCTTTGAATGGTGCACTCAGCTGTCAGATTTGCCTCCAGAAATTGTGATTTTTATCGGGTACAAGGCTAGTCCTATTTTGAATGTGGTCTCAACCTTGCTTTCATTCCTCCATTTCTTTTTTTTAACAATCTATTGCTATATCCTTCCTACTACATGATCGACATAATAATTCTGCCATTATTTGTCCTTACTGGGCATGTTCATATAAATGTGTTTTGTTGTGTGTGTGTGTGTGTGTGTGTGTGTGTGTGTGTGTGTTGTGTGTGTGTGTGTGTGTGAGTGTGTGTGTGTGTGTGTGTGTGTGTGTGTGTGTGTGTGTGTGTGTGTGTGTGTGTGTGTGTGTGTGTGTGTGTGCGTGTGTGCATCAGCAGAAGTGTATGCGGTTGCAGGTGCATCTGTGTATGTATGCTTGGATAGGCATTGTGCCTATATTGAAAGGCACAATGAGACAAATTAAAAATACAATATATGCATCGTTATACCAAAGATATAATAATTTCACAAATCACTTCTACAGTTTCAAAAAGAGGATCCAAAGAAACTATACATTATCAGAATCCCATTTTCATGTTATTTCAATTGTGTTAAAATTAAACAACAACAAAAATAAAAATCAACATCATAACATCAAGCACAAGTCATAAACTTCATTTCAGTGCCAACCTCGAGTGCGTGCCGACTTGTAATGCAGAATGTTGTTAGACTCAAACTGGTGTAAACATGATAAGACAGACAAGGTTATACATTTATCACAAACACACTATCTTCCTAAGTTTTCATTCAAGTTTGTTCCCTCTCTCTTTTTATCATTTTCATAAGATTATATGAAGTGTTGTTAGTTTTTAGATGATCTGCCATGGGTTTTGTTACAAATTAAGTCATTCACCATGCCCAGTTATTACACAGCACTGCCTTTTCATTTCTGTCCATTTATTGCATGTTGGGTTATAAGCAATCTGAATTGCCTGGGTCTTGGAAAATATTCATTTAAAATCATGTCAATATTACATGCAATTTTTCAATTGAGATGTTAAACCAAGCACACAAAATCCCATTTCACTTTTCAAAGGAGAGCAGGCCATCATGTGCAGGAATGGGTGACAAAATAAAATGCACATTCACACTGGTGATATGTTTAAGACATCATAGACAGGACAGAATATGGAAAGCTTAATGACAGGAAAACTGTTGCATATGCAAAATGTTCACCACTAATAAACACCAGTATTCTAGTGAAGAGACCAAGAAGAGGAATTCTGAATGAAAATTGACCCACCATAAACTGCATTCCTGGTATTTCATAATCATCAGAATCGGTGTCCTCTGGTTTAGGTATAGCCAGCAGGTAGCAGATCTGTCAACACAGAAACCAGATGGATGAAGATAATTGACCCTCCATTCTTACAGTATGTGGATTTGCCAATCTAGTTTTCTTTTTAAAGCAAGAATCAATGTACTACAGTTTAGATTTCAAAGGTTTAGAATTTTTCACGGAACTATTGAGCCACATACTATAAAAGATTTTTTTGCCTTTCGCAAGAAAATTTTATATACTAGTACTTCAAACTTCACACTTTTCTATCATTAAAATATGAATAAACAGCTTCTAAAAAAAACAACAACAGAAAATCAGAAGATTAGAAAAATTTGTAGCACTCATAGTTACTTTCCTAAGTCATTCTTCAGATAATTAATCTCAACTTTTACACTAAATTTGATAGCATTTCACTTAAAAACATGGTTCAAATCAGTGATATGTAATCTCTGTTTATTCACAGCTGTTAGTTCCCCCCACTTTCAGCTACTCTCACTTGCCATCCCTTCCATCCTATCTCAGCCCAGCTGGAGCTAATTACAGCAGGAACTGACCCTACTTGGACTCAGTAAATGGAAGGGGGCATGTTAATTTTAGCACTCGACCCTTGACTGAGTTATGCTGGATTTGTGCGCCGTGTATTGCCATTATTTGGTGTTGTGTTTACATGCGTTTGATAGAAAATGATGCGCAAAGCAGTTTTAAAATGATTTATGGTGTTAAAAAAAATCATAATACCTGTGGCATATAGATGACATTGCAGGATTTGATGGTGTCTTTCAGCTGGGACAGCTCTTCCCGGGCCACTTTGGTCATCAAGTCTGGCAGGCCATAGTACAGACGTTTCTCTGATGATGCACACAGAAACACACACACATACACACACACACACACACACACACACACACACACACACACACACACACACACACACACACACATATATATAGTATATATATATATACAAAATATGTTACTGCAGGAATAAGCATACACACATAGAGACACACGCATGGACACATGTGGGTGTGTATGCACAAACCAAAGTGCAATGGACATAGAATCCTATACTTTATCAAACGAAAAAGCTTAAGTTCATTTACTTAGTCCTATTTTGACATATGTACTAAGAAACAAAGGTAGAAGAATATATATCAAAATGAATTCAAATGGAATAAAGGACTCTTCTGCAGTTGCTGACTTTATACTTGCTTTACTAAAATCCTCACAGAGATCTGTTGCTGTTGTTGTGTGTTCCCCAGCTTAACACTCTTGGGATCACCCAGAATGTGCACTGACTCACTCATCCCACCTGGGAATCACTGTGAGACTGAAGTTGCACACGGAATGAGAAGTTTGCGTGTATGACTGTTTTCAAGTACCTCACCATATAGGCAGCCACACTCCGACTTCAGAGGAACAGAGATCTAATATCCCGACCATCTACCAGACAAAGACAGGGACATGTGAGGCAAAGAACACACTTTTTTTTTAAACAGCTGGACAAAAGTCCCCCCCCCCCTCCCCCAAGACACTACTTGAAACAGGGATTTGCATTAAGACAAAAAGATTGTAATAATTCTATTATCCTCGATATAAAAGAATAAAATAAATAAAAATAAAATAAAATAAATAATAGTAAACAACAAGTCAGAAAGTATGGAAGAGGAGTTATCCTTTTTTAGATAGCAGTGTTAGGGAACAGTCTTTTTACTTGAGTTACAAATAGTGCACTTTCTTGGGAAAAAAACCAGCTAACTTACTGTCATCCAACTTCTCATCCAGCCCTGACTTCACCATGAAGCGGTTGTTGGCAGCTGAGGCATCAAAGTCCACCTTGAAAAAATAAAATAAATACCAATAAACAAAGATCTGAACTGAATTTGAGGAGAGAGGCTAGCACTTATATAATTTCAACATATACAGTACAAAAAGGACGTTAACAGGATCAAGAATAAACAGGTTTCAAATACACAAAATATTAAGCAAGGATGGACTCTTTTTCATTGCATGAGGCCAGAGACAAAACATTAATATCTCAGGATATGATTTGTTTTTATCATAGGACATGAAACAAGATCCTGACTTAAATCAAAACATGAACCCAAACATAAATTCCGTACACACACACACACAAATCAAAATCCATCTCAGGAATATAGTAATGTAGTAGTTTTAGGATCCCAAAACCCTGAAGACATAAGCTTGATCTTACATCAAGGTAGGAAAAAAAGGCAACAGTAGAAGAGTTTCCCGGTGTCATGACCTGGATGTGGCACAGTCCCCTGGAGTGTTTATTAACAGTTAAAGGCTGAAGCACTGCACAGAAGGGGACTTTTTCTGCTGTAGAGCTCTCCCCATAACATTCTTTCTACTTTATGAAGTAAACCACAAATTCAGCAGGCTTTGTGTATGTTGATTTCATGGTATGGCTTACTCATGTAGGAAACATCCTTTTCACTTATAAAACTTCCTCTGAAGTCGGAGGATGGCAGCCTATATAGCGAGGTACTTGAAAATATACACGCCAACTTCTCATCTGGTGTGCTTCCTATCTCACAGTGATTCCCAGGTGAAATGAGTGAGTCAAGAGTGCATATTATGGGTAACCCCAGGGTGTTTAACTGGGGAACCACACAACAAGTTATAAAACTAGCACATCTATATATAAAATGACAAAATCAAAGCTGATGTGTAGATATGAATAAAGTAGAAGACAGTGAAGGACAATAGGCAAAGTGGAAATGGCTTTGATGTGGTTGATGATTCGATATGCAAAGCAAATGAACGGAACAGGGAAAGTGACAACATGACACTCACTGTCTTGCTGAGAACACTGGCAATCATGTGAAGTTCATCAGCTGTGAACTTGGTTGCAATCTGCACACACCATTCCATTAACATTCAAGTTTGCTGTATAAGGAAACTATATAAAAAAACACACACACACACACACTCACAAAAAACACAACAACCCCCCCCCCCCCCAAAATAATCTTGCAGTTTGTGATACTCATTATTTCTCCCTGACTGAATCCTAATCCAACCCAAACAAGGTGTGAGCCCCTCCCACTCCCAACCCCCTTTAAAGGATTCTTTTTACATCAAAGTCTGATTGCTTGTATGCAATTTTGTAGTTGTTGAGACAGTATTTTCCATATTAGTTTTCTAAAAAATATTTTGTTTTAAAGCCTATCCAGGGACAAACTCAGAAGCAATGACAGTACGTGTCAACCATGTGGTTAACAATTATTTTAATTAATTAAAAAAAACCAAAAACCTATGTGTAATTGTCAGACTTGTATCCTGCCCCCCATTTCAGCTGCAGAAAATGAATGCCCTGTAACACATGCAGTAAGCAACTCTCTGAACAACAGGAAGCAGACTCTTTAGCACTCTACTTATTTGCTTGCATACATGTACTGATGCACAGTCCTGCAGCTGAAATGACTGGTATACAGCTTGCCACAGGGAAAATAACACTGTCGTTTGGTTTTGGTCCTCACAAGCACACAAATCCAACATCACTCAGTCAAGAGTGCTTAAATTTAGTGTACCCCTTTCCCTTTACCTAGTCAAGTGTGGTCAGCTCCTGCTATGATTAGCACCATGGCCACTGCTGGGATGGGATGGGATGGAATGGATAGTAGCTGAGAGGAGCTGAAAGTGTGGGAAACTGAACAGCTGTGTTATGCCACTGATCTCCACCCCCAGCCCCTCATGGATGTCTGTAGCAAAGAATCAGACCACCACATTGTACTGGGAGACCATTGTCTTTGATTTTCTATTTTACTTAATAAGTGTTGAAACATTGCAAAACTTACAACTGTTTCCTACAGGTCTTTTGAAACAATGTGCACATTACATCTAGGCACAAATACACACAATAGTATATGTTTGTACATATGGGCATCTTCACATAAAACACACACATTCACTGAACAACTACACCAGTGCTGCGATACCTTTTTAAAGATGTCCACCTGCTGAGACTGTGATCGGCAGATTTGTCCAATGCACAAAGCGTGGTACACAGTCTGAAAAACAACACTGATCATTAAATGTTATTTTCATTTATTTATTTATTTATTTTTTTATATCGAGGATAATGGAATAAGCACTCGTGTGCTTTTTTACATCCGGTCCCCGTGTGTACGCAGTTTTGTCAATCTTGTCATCTGTTCCCACCGGCATACAATGGCCTACTCTCATGAAAAGCGGAACAGGATTTAACGTGTGCACAAGATGTTCTGCGCACGTTCGCACACAGGGCCTCAGTTTATAGTCTCATCCAACCCATTGTGTGAAGAATCTGAACAAGTACCAGTGCTACCACATGCATAGATTTCTTCCAAAACTGCAGAGAAAAAAAAACACTAGATCATCTGAAATACTGACAAAGACACTGAAAACAGACAGCAAGAGACCATCCTATGCTATCCAATTACACAATCCTTTTCATTGTTGGACTGTAGTTCACATAAAACTGTTATCAGAAACTACAGCAAAACATACACTGAAATCCTGCAACAGAGCTCAAAGCATTCAAAATGACTGGCAATTTCAGCACTGGCATACCTGCTAAAACCGAAAGAGCAAGTACGCATGATAAAACGAGATAAATCAATGATATAAACAAACACACTAGACAGCCGATCTGTCTCATACACCAATAATACTATCCACCTCTTGTCATTGTTGGACTGTACTTCAATAAAACGTCATCGAACAGCAAAACATCCACTAATCCTATATCAAGCTAGCATTCAAAAGGACTAGGCAGTTTTCACACTGGCAACCTGCTAAAATAGTCCAAACTTTTAAGCATGATTATCAAGATAAATCATGATATAAACAAACACACCTAAGCAGCTCATGTCTGAGTAACTCAAACACAGTAAGGTAGCTCATCCTCATTAGCCAAACATACTAGTGCAGCTTATCTCTCATATAATCAAACACACTGAAGAAATTCAACTCTCTTTCTTCATTCCTCAGCTAGAGCTCCAAGGTTCACTTTTGACATGACTGCATATGCAACCATTTTTAACCCCCCCCACCATTAAGGTCGCAGTATTCCAACTTCAGGGATACCCCTCATATAGCAAGCACACTGAAGCAGGTGAAGTATCGTGTCTCACCTTGTAGAGCCCATCCAGTCTGTGGGCATGCCTGTGCTTCAATCATGCGAGCCAGAATCCGCTGTGGACAAACATTCATCCTGGATACATACTGCAGTTCTGATCACAGGTAAGCACCCACATACATACATACACACATGCACGCACACACATGCATATGCACACACGCATGCAGGCACAGACACACACACACACACACACACACACACACCACACCACACACACACACACACACACACACATACACACACACACACACACTTTACAAAATTTACAAAACAGCAGCCACACAGGCACTGGATGGTGTAAACTTTTTTTTTTTTTAAAACGAGCACATAAGTGCTTATTCCATTATCCTCAAAACAAAAGAATAAATGAATGAATAGAAGTAAAGAGAATGAAGACAAATTTTTCAAAAAAAGAAAAAAAAAAATGAAGACAAGGTAAGTCAGGTGAGGGGCAAATGCTCACAGCCACATTCTTGATGTGTTTGAGGCAGGACTGCAGGGAGGGAGCACCTCAGCGTTACGGGGCTGGACCAGGAAGGCGATGGTGTCCAGACGTTGACGCAGCGTCTCACGTCTTTCAGGGGCCTCAGAACCACAACTGACACAAATGTTAACCCATGGTTACAGGTTTTTTTTATAAATGGTGTTGTGTGTGTTGTGGTGTGTGTGTGTGTGTGGTGTGTGTGTGTGGTGTGTGGTGTGTGTGTGTGTGTGTGTGTTGTGTGTGTGTATGTGTGTGTGTAGGGGTGTGCATGCACGCGTGTGTGGCATGAAAGTGTAGCATGCATGCGTTTGCTGTGTGTGTGTGTGTGTGTGTGTGTGTGTGTGTGCGTGTGTGTGTGTGCATGTGTGCGTGCACGCGTGTGTGTGCATGCATGTGTGTGCATGCATGCGTGCATGTGTGTGTGTGTGTTGTGTGTGTGTGTGTGTGTGTGGTGTGTGTGTGTGTGTGTGTGTGTGTTTTGTGTACGTAGGAAAAAAAAGCCAAGGTTGAGCAGTATCGAGCATGGTTACCAATTGGATGTGTGACCATTTGCGTGCCTTGGCTTCAGTGCAGTCCCCAAGTTCACCCAGCTGTAAATGGGTACCTGCCCTCTTTAGAGTCTGGGAAGGTAAAGCAGTGAGGGAGAGGAGATGGGGGCCACCCTCAATATGTTGGCCACCTAGAGAAGCTGAGGTCTCTGACACCTTGCTCCCCTACGACCTACATAGGTTATGGGACACCTTTACCTTTTTTTTTTTTTTTAAATCATGAATATGCATTGTATTTTGGTTCCTTAGGCATGTCGTAAAAAGCGACTAAGGAGGGTCTCACTTGTCAGGTCAGGCTTGCCTGTTACCAGTAATCCATGCTAAACTGGTACTACGTGTCGTATGTGGGGGAAGCACACCCCAACAGAAAAAAGCCTGGTCCTCCAGGTTGGGGGCTGGCCCTCCAGGTTGGGGGTTGGGCACAGGGCAACAACCCTGTCTCGTAAAAAACAGTATATTACAGAAACAGCAACAAAGAAAAATACTACTTCTGTGTGTGAGGGGCCTTCCGAGCCAGTGAGGCTCGAATGAATGCCGGTGGCCAAAGCCGAGAGGACGTTGAAGCCATGCAACACTTGGAGTTCATTGACCAGGCTGGCCCAGGATAGGCAGGGGTGGAAAGTCTTTGTTGCTGCCCTACACACCACTGGGTGTAAAGGATGATGATGATGATTTGGTTCCTTGGCTAGAGGTCTGGGGTTTACCAATGGTGAGATTTTTGTGACCATTTTTGTTCACCAGACTTCAAGGATATGAATATCTATTAAAATTCATTGTGCTCTGTGCTAAACGGTGAGAGAAGTCAGCATGAGGGTCATATGAATTGACAGAATCAGGTGAACAGAACAACTGGTCATTTCTGTATGACAATGTATTTTTGATTTACTAAACCAATTTTATGCAAAATGAAAATTCTCTTTGATGGCAAATGTGAATGATGGCAGCCTTTCTTCCTTTTTTTTTTTTTTTTTAATTATCTAAGTTATTTTTTAATTCCTACACACACACACACACACACACACACACACACACACACACACACACACACACACACACACACACAATAATGCAAAGTCGCCAGTTCAAGGGGATATTTTCCCTAGAATTAACATCAGTACCGACTCCACTCCCGTGAAAGATGTTTGGAAGATACTATAAACCACATTAAAACCTGTTCCACCTTTTGGAAGAGTACACCATTTGTGCCGGTGGGAAAGATGACCAAATTTACAAAACTACATGCCCATGGGGACTGGATGTAAAAAAGCACACGAGTGCTTATTCATTATACTTGAAATAAAGAATGAATAAATAAATAAAGAAAGAAAGAAAATAGATAAATAAATAAAATGTATACAGCCGTACCTCAACTTTCTGCTGCCAGTTTGTGACTTACACCTGTTCAGTATTCCTGCACAAAGGAAACAAGAAAAAAAAACTGCATTGTAGAATGGGACATAACCAAAAGCCTGAACAGTTAAGAGTTAGCAGTTTCCACACAATCATTTCTTTCTTTAAAACAAGCTATTTGGAAAAAACAAGATTTAAGCTTTACTTTAGAAGAGGTGGGTGGGTGGTGGTGGGGGGTCACAGCTGGAGTCTCACCATGTGGGAATGTTCTAGTTAGTAGAGAACAAGAGAGAGAAGTGATCCCACTTTACCACAGGCTGTTTGATGCCTGATCCAATGTTCATTCCTCACTTGCAACTGCCAAGTTGGAAGTGACAAGTGTTCAATTTGGAGCAGTCAATGTTTCTGCAGACTCTAGTCCCCTTTTAGTCCTTTGGAAGAGACTTCAAACTAAGGTTATGTGTGTGAATGCATAACAGAGACATTCTTGCCAATCTTGCTATCTCTCTATCTATTTATCTATCTATCTATCCCTTAGTCTGGCGACCGTGGGGCACCCCTGAAGACTTGACAACCAGTTCCCTCCATTCCTCTCTCTGTTCTGCCAATCTTGAAAACACATCAAATCTAACCCCATCTTTCAAAGAAGAAAATTAAGTCATTGCATGCCAATTACAATGGATGACAAAGCATAAAAAAAGACAAAACACAAGCATACAAAAGTGAACACAGGTTGATATCATGTTTAGAAATCATCCCTGAAGTTAACACGCAAATTATCTTAATTAATCATGGGAAAATGAACAACCTCCTCACTCTGCGAAGCCAAAGAAGAAGATGGGAAGAAACGGACAAAACAAAAGAAGAAACAATACAAAAAGGGAGAAAGAAACAGAAGCATTCCCACTCTGTACTTTATTCTCCGTCTAGTGTTCAACTCACCAAACAGACTGAGGCCTTCCTTGGAACTGCTGGATGTTCCAAACTTGTACACAGAAGGGTGAGCCTCTTTATGGAAGATCTGCAAAGCACTGAACAACACAACCACAACGCCATCAACAATCAATCATGGAGTAGTGTTTAGGCCACCCATTATCTTTTTTTTCTTTTCGTGTCTGCAACTGTATTTGTTTCCCTATCAGAGTGGCTTTTTTTCTACAGTGTTTTGTCAGGGACAACGTCCCTTGTTTGTGTTTTTTTGTTGTTAATTTTAACATGCTCTAAACTGAACTTAAGGCTTGTCAGATTGGCACCTGATCTGCACCAGCCAGAGAATGCATGCCAAAAGCAACTGTCCTCATCTAGGGAATTACCTCCCCTATAGTGGCAAACTATCATCCCCAAAATCAGCATGATCAAAATACTAAACCATTGTGATCTGAAAAAAATATGTAGTTTTAAGCAACATCATCTACCTTACGCAACTTAAAATCATTAAGAAAAAGAAAAATCCTGTTTGGAATGACTATAATGTAATAAGTTGTTCTGAAGGGGTTTTTTTTGTTTTTAGGTTGGGTTTTTTTTTTTTGTTTCCATATCTGTTTCTGTTTCATTATGCTTTAAAAAAAATTAGTTAATCAGTATAAACCTGATAAAAATGTAAGTTTACAAATAAGAGTCAATACTGTACCTGTATGTTGTGTTGTCAATGATGATCTGGTCTGCCCTGCAAAATAATACACAAACTATTAAGAAAACAAATAGTTAGAGAAGATGTTTCTTCATCACAGATATGAACAATAGCACTTATATGTGTAACACAAGACGAATTTCTTAACAAATAAATAACTCCTGGGATATCCTACAACAGAGAAGCTCTAAATGCTAGCACTTCTGTCTATTCAATTAAGCTTATTATTCTAGATGTTGTACAAGGAGAAAATATTGATCACTGGCAGAATACACTCAACACTATCTTTGTCAGATGGTGACTATTTTTGTAGCAAAATGTTTAATCATCAATCCTGAATATTTAATTTAAAAGAAACTTTAAAAAAGAGACAAGACTGCAGTCTGACAGGGCATGTTTGATATAAAAATACACATGATTATGAAAGGATTCACTAGAATTATCAAATATGACCAGCAGTGCTGATAGATTTTTGCCCCAGATGGCATAATCAGACTCTACTTTAACAGATGCTTTCATAAAATCCATCTATTTCATTTCAGCATTTTACCATGCTTTTTATTAGCTGGTAGCAGACCTTTCACAAATGTGTTCAACACAAAGAGACAAAGATAATGATAAAAAAAAAAATCCTCTAAAAATTCATGTCAAATATCTTAACCAAAAATTGAAAAACTTTCCCTAGAATTTATATATATATTATATTTATATATATTATATATATATTATTTATTTATATATATATATATATTATATTTGAATCTTTGAAAAGTCATTTTAAAAATGATTAAGAAGTTGTAAGGGTTACCTGCACTTGTTTTTTCCTCCACTACTTCTTCCTCAACCAAAACATTGACATTACATTTCAAAAAACGCATTAAACTGCCTGAGAAAGTGTCAGTCAGTCAGTTCCCATGGACATTTCCCCATGGACACCTACACGGTGAAAAAAAAAAAAAAGGAAAAAGCACACACACGGTGAAAGCCTTGAAGCCCAGCACAGGCACCCTGACAGAGCAGTTCCTCCAGTCTCACCCCCACTCTGCCTGGTCCAGGTGCTTCAGCAGTCCTCCTATTGCTTTGGTCTGCAAAACCACAGCCACAATCCACACCATCCAACAATCACTGACACTGGTCCAGGTGCTTCAGCAGTCTTCCTATTGCTTTGGTCTGCAACAACCACAGCCACATCACACAACAATCACCCACCACAATCACTGCACTGGTCCAGGTGCTTCAGCGCTTCATTGCTTGTCTGCAACAACCACAGCCACCAATCCACAGCCACAATCCACACCATCACAATCACTGACACATGTCCAGGTGCTTCAGCAGACCTCCTATCGTTTTGGTCTGCAACAACCACATTCCATTACATCCACACCATCCATAATCACTAACACTATCCACTATCTAAGCCACTGACTCTATTCCACAATCACTGACACAATCACTGGATACTACCAACAATCACTGACACATCACTGACAAACAATTACAACAATCACTGTACACTGGATCAAGTGTTTCAGCATCCTACCTATGGCTTTTGTCTTAACAAACAACCACAATCCACACCACCACACCACACACAACCCACACATCCACAATCCTCACCATCCACAGCCACAATCCAACACCAACCACACCAAACCCACACCATCCCTGCCAACACATCCCACCATCCCAGCCACAATCAACCATCCACAGCACCATCCAACCAAACCATTCCACAGCCACAACCCACACTATCCACACCAACACACCACTCACAGATCCCCAAATCCACAATCTCAACCATCCACAGCCACAATCCACACCATCCACAGACAATCCACACCATCCAAATCCTCACATCCACAGCCACAATCCACACCATCACACTAGCCAAACCACACCATCCACAATCCTCTAACCATCCCAGCCACAATCTCACCATCCACAGCACAACCACACCATCCACAATCCTCACCATCCACAGCCACAACCACACCATCCACAATCCTACCATCCACAGCCACATTCCGTACCATCACAGCCACAATCCACCATCCACAGCCACAACCCACACCATCCACAATCCTACACATCCACAGCCACAACCCACACCACGAACCACATCCACACCACAGCAACTCCACACATCCACAGCCACAATCCCTCACAACACAGCCACCAACCCACACACCACAATCCTCACACATCCACAGCCACAATCCACAAAATCCACCACAACCACACCATCCACAGCCACAATCACACCATCCACAGCACACAAACCTCACCATCCACAATCCTACATCACATCACAGCCACAATCCACACTCACAGCCACAATCCACAACATCCACAGCCAAATCCACAACATCCACAGCCACAAATCCACACCACCACAAGCCAAACCCACACCATCCACATCCTCACCATTCTCGCCACAATCCACACCATCCACAGCCACAATCCACAACATCCACAGCCACTGACACTATTCACAATCACAGGGACGGGATATCCTAGTGGTCAGAACATTGCATTTGCAATTTGATGACCCAGATTCGATTCCTGTTCGAGGGGATTTTTCCCTTGGGGTTAACGTCAGTGCTGACTCCACTCTCCCCAAAAATCTTTTGGATGAGACTATAAATTGAGGCCCCGTGTGTGAATGCATGCAGGTCATCTTGCGCACATGTCAAATACTGTTCCGCTTTTCGTAAGAGTAGGCCATCGTGTGCCGGTGGGAACAGATGACATTTACAAAACTGCATACACACGGGAACTGGATGTAAAAAAACATGTGATTACTTATTCCATTATCCTTGATATAAAAGAATAGAATAAATTTACAAAAAAAAAAAAAATCACTGACACTATCCACAATCACTGACACTATCCACAATCACTAACACTATCCACAATCACAATCACTAACACTATCCACAATCACTAACACTATCCACAATCACTAACACTATCCACAATCACTATCACTGACACAATCCACAATCCACAATCACTAACACTATCCACAATCACTAACACTATCCACTGACCCTATCCACAACCACTAACACTATCCACAATCACTGACACTATCCACACAATCACTGACACCCTCCACAATCACTGACACTATCTACAATCACTGACACTATCTACAATCACTGACACTATCTACAATCACTGACACCATCCATAATCACTGAAACAATCCACACAATCAACAATCATGGACACTATCCACAATCACTGACACTATCCACAATCACTGACACTATCCACAATCACTGACACCATCTACAATCACTAACACTATCCACTGACACTATCCGCAATCACTGACACTATCCACTGACACTATCCATAATCACTGTGTATCGTTTTATAATCTTGGTATATAGCTGACTAACAGGACTAAAAGATATGGTGATTAGAAAAATGAAGAGACTTGCAGATGATGTTCCAGTCTCAGAAATATCAGCTACTTACCACACTAAAAAAAAAAAAAAGCTACTTACCACACAGACACTGTGGAAGGGAAGGAGAGAGGAAAAGTAGAGGACTCGCTCTGTTTCCGTGCTGTGGTTGGGCAAAGCAGGCAGAGACAGTGCCAAGATCCGTCTCTTGCTGGACTCCAGACCTACAGTTTCAAATGTTTCATGAGGTCACCTGCATTTGTCACCTAAGAAATTCACCAAAATGAGGAAGAAAACAAAGGTGAATAATGAATTTCTAATGTGCATGATATTTATGACTATCATTTTTACCACACAAAAAAAATTGACAACACAAATATTCAAACTAGTCATTTAAGTCATTATAAGACAAACATATAAAAAAAATAATAAATAAATTAAAAAAGCCAACACACAAACATATATTTGCACACTCCATACAGCCCCTCTTCTTCTCTAGTGTGTACATATGAGCATGAACATACCCACACACATACACACACACACACACACACACACACACACACACACACCACAACACACACACACACACACACACACACACACACACACACACACACACACACACACACAGAGTCCAGCCACTGACCAAAATCACTGCTGGGCAGAAACATCAGTCTGTGTTCACCCTCTTGTTCACTGTTTGAAGTGACACTTTCAGTGTCACCTGCCATAGAACCAAACATCTTTATTATGTAATTGTACATGCAGAGTCTTTTTAAAAAACACAACCTTACATTCTGTTACAAGGAATGATTAGTCTCTGCGCAGAAAATGAGTTGCTCAAATCATTACAATTTTTAAGTGGTACATATCCACTACAACAAACAAGTTGCCATTCCTATGACAGAAATAAAATGAACACCAAACATAAACTTGGACAAAAACAGAAGCTGGGTACAAGCCATTGCTAAAACAGTTCTGGTCTCACATAAAACAGCAATAACTAGAATGTTACATAATCTGAAAATGAATATACTTTGTAGTTAAACTTTTCAAAAATAGTGATCAGATAAGAAATCGCATTAATGGTTCTTTTGTGATTTTGGTTTAATTAATTTCTATGGTGCACTGGTTTTAAACCCACTCTATCAGTGTACTGATACCCATATCTGTCAAACGCAAACAAACTGTGGGGACAGATTAAACCACTCACTGGATTGCTTTCAAGACTTTCAGCAGACGCTCATCCTGCTTTGAGCTCAAGATGATAGCTGATGGTTCCACTTGCCTCAAAACTGCAAGGAAAAATGTTAAATATTAGACAGTAGTAACAGAATCTGAAGTTTAATTTCATTTTTTTAACCATTTTTATTCAGTTTTATCATATTGTACATTGTTGTATATCATGAAATGTAGTTTTTCACATACATATTAATTTTAAATTTTGCACCACAACAATCTGGAATTATAAAATTTCATATGATGCACAATTTGTTGACTAAGTGAGCTGCAGTGTACTAAAATGCATTACACCGACTCTGACAATGTAATAGCTCATCTTTTTTGCTATCCATGCTACGTTTTTTTGCCATGTTCAATGGAATGTCATTCTAAGATAGAGTCATTTGCATGAGAGCAATCAGAAGTCAGTTTCATCTCTAAACATAAACTTGAATCCATTAGCTTCACTGCTGGGTTTAGTATGGTATATAAAATTTCTGATTTTTTTTTAATCACTCAAAATGAATCAGAGAGATGAAGTTGAGAAATCAGCATATCTGTACTTTTTATGTTATAATAATCATATACAAAAAGTAATATTGCTGTGACAAAAGATTAATGTATTGAACAAAAGAAATAATAAACTCAATAAAGTGAATAAGAAACTATGTAGTTCGTACATAACAT
>CM060323.1:43429510-43434510 GCA_030674155.1 Stramonita haemastoma
AGAAAAATCTAATCAACAGAGGGAAACAGTGTGTGTGTGTTGTGTGTGTGTGTGTGTGTGTGTGTGTGTGTGTGAGTGTGTGTGTGTATCTGTGTGTGTGTGTGTGTGTGTGTGTTGTGTGTGTGTGTGTGTGTGTGTGTGTGTGGTGTGTTCTAGCTTTTACCCACTAAAAAGGGATATTTGACAGGTGATGGGGAGGGGAAAGACATGAAAAGCTAATGATTGTGTATAATTTTGTTTGGACAGCTGAATGGAAAAGAAAAAAACCCAGATGTAACCATCAGAAACTCATTGAACTAGACATACAAAAACAAAGGAAAAGCAAATAAACTTGAGTAAGATAAGTGCCAGTGTGTGTGTGTGTGTGTGTGTGTTGTGTGTGTGTGTGTTGTGTGTGTGTGTGTGTGTGTGTGTTTAATTATGTGCACTCATGTGTATGTGTGTGTTCGTGTGTGTGTTCGTGTGTGTGTTCGGTGTGTGTGTGTGTGTGTGTGTGCCTGCAAAGACTTGATTGTTCATAAATTGATTTCCATTACTTTCAATTCAGATAAATTGCTTCTACTTAATCCATTTTACTGGAATTGTTGTTGTTGATTTGTTTAATCACTTCTTGATATGTATTATTATGGTAACATGGAATGTCCTTGGTAACAAATCAACTGAAATGGTACCAATTACTTTTGAGTTTGGGTATACTTGCAGAAAACAAACGTTAGTAAGTTTACTATCACAGAGCTACTGTAATGTGTGGTTGTAGGCCTTCCTATTCTGACAGTTCATATAATCTTACTTAGGCTAGCCTATGTTTTGGCGGACGTTGTGGAAATGCCCTACTTCTAGGTCTTAGGCCTACGTGAAGCTCTGTTGCCGTGTTGGCAAGAGGCCAAGTAAGCAAAGATTCCGGATGAGTCATCCATCAACCCTGGGTAATAGGGACACGCGTCACTTAGGCCTAATTTCATCTCAAACCAAGGCTTTTATAATGGCTGTCATCTAATGATCATCGAAAACATTCAAACCTATTCATAAAACATGGCAAATCTCTGAATCAGGTGAATTGCAAATACCAGAAACCGAAAAAAAAATCAGGGAAACTGTGACCCTGAGATTATAAAGCAGACGACATTCTACCTGCGAGGATGCCATTTTCCAAAATTAGAAACAGAGCAGAAGCATATCCCACAATTCTCTTCCAATGACGTTTTATTAAATGAACCAATAGGATTTCTAGTAATCTGGACCGCGTGATACATGATGTAACTTTAAGCCAATGGAAGTGCTTGCCAATGATGTCAATTCTATATTTGGATACATGACTCACGGGTTAAATAGACGTATCCGAGAGAGCGGACTTTAGTGTAACAGCAGACGCCTAGCTTCCGATATCGAAAGTGCTCTGTGCCGTTAGGCCTACCAGCAGCGAAGGGATCCCCGCCTTAGACCGTGTGAGTCATCTCACTCATTTGACTGACTCAGAGATAACACACTTCAGTTTTCAAACTGGATCTACGTGTGCCTTCAGTAAAAATGGAACCATCTATGTTCGACTCGAACCAGCCTGAGTCTGCTGTAAAGCGACTCAAACAGAACATGACTTTGGATTTCAATGGATCAAGTTCTAAAGCAAAGAAAACAGCAGCTCTTCTTCAGTCGCCAGACTTACATATGTTGAAACTGGCGTCACCAGAACTGGAAAAAATGATAATACAAGCCAACAACGGGATGGTGACAACAACGCCCACCCCTACCCAGTTTGTCTTCCCTAAGTTTGTTACGGAAGAACAAGAGGCTTACGCCCGAGGATTTGTGGACGCATTGGCTCAGTTACAATCTCAGGAGGTGGGCCCGGTGAATGGTAAAGGCTTGATGCTTCAGCCATCCTCACAAGCCAAAACCATCATCACCACCACCACCAACAGTTCCATTGGACAGTCCTTTCCACCCAACTCGACTGTGACACAAAGTGCCGCTCTACCAGTGGAATCTTCTCTACAGCAAGTTTCAACCACCACATCCCTGCCCAACGGGGTGAATCTGTCAACAGTGGGGCTTTCCACAGCTGCCCTGCCCGTGTCTTCAGCAGTGGGTGCAGTGTCTCAGTCCAAGCCCGCCCCCCTACCTTCCCGTCAGTCGGCCCCTGCAGTGGACGTCCAGATTCGCTTCCCTAAGGTAGAGGAGGAGCCCCAGACTGTCCCTTGTTTGAGCTCCTCCCCTCCTCTCTCCCCCATCAACATGGAATCTCAGGAGAGGATCAAGCTGGAGAGGAAGCGGGCCCGAAACAGAGTTGCTGCCAGAAAATGTCGTACTCGTAAACTAGAACGAATCTCACGCCTGGAAGATCGTGTGCGCGATCTGAAAGGACAGAACAGTGACTTGCTAGTTACAGCAACCAGTCTCAGGGAACAGGTGATGAAACTGAAGCAGCAAATAGTGGAACATGTCAACAGTGGTTGTCAAATCATGGTCACACAGAATATGCAGTTATAGTGATGATTATCTGCTTTATTGTGAGACAATATCACCATGACACTGACAATGTGTGTGATATTCATGAATGTTTTGTGGCAGAAGAAAACATTTTCAGCCATAAGTTGAGTGTAGCTTCAGTGTGGACAAGACAAGGTTGTTTTAAGGAATCTGGTTTTTAGTTAACTCCTTTTAAGTGTGATGATGTGGGTTTTCCCACGACGCGGTGGCCATCCTGGGCTGACCCTTATGGTCAGCTGGGGCGTCGATACAAGCAAGGACAGTTGAGTTGGTTTTATACCTCGTTATGTGGTCGGCGGGGCTATAAGCAACATAATTGGATTGGATTGGAAGGTGCTTTGAGTTTTCTCCAATCTTTTTTTTTTCTATATTGGTTGTACAGGGAATGGTAGATTGTGTGTGTGTGTGTGTTTGTGTGTGTGTGTGTGTGTGTGTGTATGTGTGAGACACTGTGTGTGTATGACACTCTGTGTGTGTGTGTACATATGGGATTGCTCTGTGGTGTGTGTGTGTGTGTGCTTATTGGATTGCTGTGTGTGTGTGTGTGTGTGTATGTGTGTGCTTATTGGATTGTTTATATAATTATGTTTTGTAAGTGTGCTTATTGGATTGCTGTGTAGTGTGTGTGCCTGTGTGTTGGATTGCTCTGTGTGTGTGTGTGTGTGTGTGTGTTTGAGCAATTATGAAAACTTGTGTGTGTGTGTGTGTAATTGCTCCGTGTGTGTGCTTACTGGATTGTGTGTATGATTCATTGATTGCTTCATGTGAGTGTTTACTCACTTTACTGGACAGTGGATTGCTTTTGCTGCAGTAGATGAATGAATGAATGTTTTTGCCATAACTTTTTTTTTTTTTAAAAGGACCAGACTGTGATTTGATGTGTGTGATCTATGAATTTGTTGATTTGACTGGTGGAATGCCAAATGACATAATGATAATTTAAGTGAATGTGTTATGAAATATCAATGAGTTAATTTATACATTGTATGATATATCATTATGTGTTATGAATGTTATTGTTAATGGAGATGATTCTATACATTTTGTTGGATTCAAATGACAAGGTATTGTTTCTGTACTTTTTGCACTCAACTCGGTGTTCATGAATGACGTTATGATTGATTAATATCATATGATCACTACCCTGAGGGTGGGAAAAGCACAGAGAAAAAGATACTTAATACAATACTGTTTGTTCTGTTATACATATTTTTGTGATGAAGTTTTCTTTTGTGTGAGAGTTGGTAGAATGAATGCATGTCAGTGCAAGAAAGGGTGAAAATGATCTGTCTGATAACTGGTGCTATTGTACAACCTGTTGTGTGTGTGTGTGTGTGTGTGTGTGTGTGTGTGTGTGTTGTGTTGTACAACCTGCTGTGTTTGTATGCAGTGTGTGTGTGTGTATGTGTGTGTGTGTGTGTGTGTGTGTGTGTGTGTGGTGTGTGTGTGTGCATGAGTTTTGCATGGATACATCATTACATGTGTGTCCTTTTCTTCTTCTTTCCTTGGGTGGAGCCCAGAGGTTTGGTTCACCATCATGAATTTTGCATATATACATATATAATATATAGTATATATATATATATATATATATAAATATATATAATAATACATACAATATGCAACTGTTTCTTCGACCCCCACCCCCAATTTAGGTAGCCACATTCCAACTTTGGGATGGTATTTAAAAATGACACCTAAATATGCATGCACTATTTTACAACTTTGTCATCCATTCCTACTGGCATGAAATGGCCTAATCTTCCAAAGGGCAGAGCAGGTCTTTAACATGGGTGCAAGATGTTCTGCATACTACTTGGCTATATTCTCTTACATTATGTTGTATACCACTCTTTGTCACAGTAGATTCCCCTGCATGATATATATTCAAGCTGCTCTTTTTGAGTACATTGCAACAAAAGTATTGCCACCCCTTTTCTTTTCCTATGATTGTGCCCCAGTGACGGTGGCTTTTTCAACAGAATTTTGCCAGGACAACTATCTTGTTCAGTTGTTGCCATCAGTTCTTTTCTGTGCGCTAAGTGTGGGTTGTACACAGGACCCCTGTTTATCATCTCTTCTGAAATACTAGTACCCAGACGGCTACTCAAGATCTAATCAATGTAAGCCAAGAAAAAGAAACACAAAAAAAAGAAAAGCCACAATGATAAAAAATATGTTTCCAGCAAAGTTTTAATTCTATGAGCTTTTATTTGGTTTAAGCCGCCGCTATAGCCTAGTGGTTAGGGCGTTGGACTCGTAATCTAAAGGTTGCGGGTTCGATCCCAGCTTTCGGCTATGGCGTTGTGCCCTTGGAAAAGGCACTTTACGGCTATTTTCTCACCCCACCCAGGTGTAAAAGGGGTACCAACCTTGTGTTGGGGGTTAACCCTGCAATAGACTGGCGTCCTATCCAGGGGGAGTCTATGACTCTCAGTCGCTTAACGCCACAGAAACCGGGATAAGCACCGGCCTGATGAGCCTTAGGCTCGGGACAGACTTTAACTTAACTT
>CM060323.1:43447010-43472010 GCA_030674155.1 Stramonita haemastoma
TTGATCAAATATTGTTGTGTTATGAATATCCTTCATGCCTGTCTAGAAAAAGAGAAGTACAATCAGCTTAGATCCCCACCTAAAGATCCCCAGCATGCCCCCCCCCCCCCCCCCCCCCCCCCCACTTAATTCGCCTGTATGTAAGCCTAGTCTATCTTAATCCCAGCCCAGATCGTCCAAGTGCTATTTTTCAAATTTAAAACAAAAAATTGATGATGTTTACGCCGAAATTCTGTATTTAGTCTTAACAAGAGCTGACAACACTGAAGAGAGTTCTTACAAAATCATGTAATAACACCTTTCACAGGCAAACAATATGCTGACCAAATATAAGTATCGAAGGTAAAAAACAAGGAGGGGGGGGGGGGGGGGGCGAGAAGAGAGATAATGCCGTATTTGTTAGTGTGGCATGCTCTCCCAAGCAACGCCAGCCTGCGAATTTCATGCAGAGCAGAACTATGACATTAAGTCCTGTGTCATGGTAATATACAATGTCGACAATGTCATACGACATAATAGTCGGTTTTATTTCATCATTGTTTCCTACCACTCTACTATATTTACTCAGTATCAATATTTGTTCTTCAGAAACATATGTAAACATTTCCTACCATTCACATTACCAGTAGGCTACACCACTCCTCCCTCTTTCCACACACACAAACCCTCAACCAGGATGTAACTTTGCTCATTTCATGCATTACCCCACAAAATCACATTGACAAACTGTTACACCATAAGCCTATACATACTGTTTTGTCGTATCAACTGAACTGAATAAATCTATTTCATCTACACACACACACACACACACACACACACACACACACACACACACACAACACCACACACACACACACACACACTGCATCGCTTACTATAGGCCTAGACCTAAGGATAAAAGTGACTGTATGAAAGAGGAAAGAAAAGTTGTGTGTGTGTTTTAATTAATTCTTTTATTTCGAGAACAATGGAATAAGCACTCATGTGCGTTTTTACATCCAGTCCCCGTGTGTACGCAGTACTGTCAATTTTGTCATCTGTTCCCACCGGCATACAATGCCTACTCTTCCGAACGTTAATCCTGTTCCGCTTTTCGTAGAGTAGCCATCGTATGCCGGTGGGAACAGATGACAATATTTACAAAAACTGCATACACACGGGACCGGATGAAAAAAAGCACATGATTGCTTATTCTGTTATCCTCGATATAAAAGAATAAATAAATAAATAAATAAAACAGCGTTTTAATGTGTGCGCAAATGTTTTGCGTGCATTCAGAGACAGAGAGATAGAGAGAGAGAGAGAGAGAGGAGAGAGAGAGAGAGAGAGAGAGAGAGAGAGAGAGAGAGAGAGAGAGAGATCAACATTCACATCTGCAAAGGAAAAGAAATGGTTATTCATGTGCCTATGGTAATAATATAGATTTCCCTGGGGTTGGGAAAAAGCACTGTCAAGTCTTGCAACAGCAACTTGCATCATGCATTTTTTTGTTGTCGTTGTTGTTTTGGTTTTTTCCTTACCTGAAGCACACTCAGTCTTCCTCGACCTAGTCTAGACAGAACTCTTCGATCGGCAGATTGTTTAACCATTGCGAATTTTTCCATTCCATCGCAGAAGTTTCTTTTTTTCTTTTTTTTTTCTGTACGTATGACTAACATCAATAAGCTGATGACTGACTCTATTGGGTGCTGGGTCTAATAGGTGTCTGAAACATACTGAACTCTGGCATGACCGAATAATTGATGGGTGATTAGTTAGCACACATAGTTTTATATCTTATTAGAGCCTGTGTAGAAGTAAAGATCAAGTCTAATACCAGGAAATATGGGAGACCAGAGGAAAAACAAAACAACACCGTTATCATCACACTTGCATCATCAATCAAGGGAGAGCAGGAGGTAAAGAAGTAGGCCTGCTTCCAAGTCTGAACAGAACACTTCAGGCAGTATCTGACAAGACTGTGAAACAGAGTATAAGCTACTTTTTCACATTGTGCCAAGACTCAAGGATATAGACTATAGACACCTTTTTTAATGTTTTTTTGGTAGGATTATAGACATGCATTTATTTGTGGATAGGCCTGTGTATTATATTAATTTCCTCCTAAACCAGAAAAGCGTAATCAAGTATATATAGTCTATTATCTTATCGTGTTTTTTTATTTATTTATTTATTTGAATCTTCGAATAACATCAATTCTATGATGAGAATGAAGTTGTAACTGGTTACCTGCACTTGTTTTCTCCACTGTATTTTCTCAATATATATATATATATATATATATATATATATATATATATATTATATATATATTATATATATATTATGCATAGTGGTAGTGCGAACGAAACAGTACTTTAAAATATATGACACACGGTGCACAAGGAAATATACAGATGCACATTATTAGAGGGTCTTTTCCCCACATTATAGAGTTAAGAAGGAATCGTTTCCTTTTGTTGTCACTTATATCTACCAGCAAGTTTTAGACGGATTAAGCTCTAGGTGCTGGTCATTCCTTATTTTTTTTTTTTACTTGGTTTGTTATTATTCCTTGTCTTTGGTCTCTTTCATCAAATATTGTTGAAATACCCTTCACTCTCACATGCCTAACATCTGGTGCAAAAAAAAACTACCCCAGTGTAAGATGTAGTGTGTAGTCTATTGATATACGATTTGTTATAAACATTTGAGAGAGAGAGAGAGAGAGAGAGAGAGAGAGAGAGAGAGAGAGAGAGAGAGGAGAGAGAGAGAGAGAGAGAGAGAGGAGTGCAGTGTGATCTCTCCCTCCCTTCCTCATCATCGATGGGTGCTAGGGTTAGACTTCAGTCATGAAGTCTTTTTTTTTCAGTCATAAAGTCTTGATGAGACATGTTTGTAGCAGGAAGACTAATGTCATATTGTCATTGTAGAATGCCCTTGGCTTTGTACGATGTTTCAGATTCTGTGAGTTGTTGAACATTTTACCAAATAAATATCTGCAATCCTCTGTCATCTGGCAGTCACTGTGAAATTGTTTAGTAATGGATAAAAGACTATGTTTGGTAGTTGAGTTTTTTTCCTTGCAATAATTCAGATAGCTATACCCTGACTTCAGCAGATCTTTTTTCCTTTACTGGAGAATGAAGATTTTTCTGCTAGGAGTTTACCGTAGATGAATACAGTCTCAACATTACATTTCAAAGTATGACAGGCCTTGGCTGATGCTCTAGCTTAGGCTGGGTTTTGTGGATCCATACTTGGACTGTTTCTCTTTCTTTCTATTATATAGACAGACTGATTGACTACATGGGAAGATGCACTTAAAAAAATCTAAGTGATTTTGTGCTATAACAATGTGTTTTCATTATCAGATAAAACTTCTCCCCATGGGTATGCCAGGCCTTTTAGTAGTGAATGGTATCCTCACCTTCTAGAAATTCTGTGCTAGGAATTCCCTCTTTTCTATCCCTCTCTTTGTGTTCACCTTTGTTTCTTTGCTTCCGTCACCTTCTTCTTATTTTATTCTTTTTGTTTTTACCTTCTTCCTATCTATGTTCTGCCTTCTTGTCCATTCTTCTGCCTTTTACCAGAAAGACTTGAAATAGCAATTCCCTCTCATGTTAAAGTCGGATATGCTGGGCCCGAGTTGTCAGTGTGCTAACAGCAGTGTGATGCATTTTTGCTCAAATGAAGACAACAACAGTTGCTGTCTGAATGTTTGATGAAGAAAAAGTCAAACATGGACTGGTAAAATTAATGTGTGTAACACAAAGACAAATTGTGTCATATAAAGAGAGATAATTGGGACAGATTACAAAATGTACACAGCTGCATACACAGGAACTAGATGTAAAAAAGCATGAGAGCTTATTCCATTATCCTCAAAATAAAAGAATGAATAAATAGATAAATAATCAACTGACAGTTTTGCTGGTTGTGTTCCGAGATTGCTGCTAGGTCACAAGTTTTAAGTTCCTCCACTGGAACTTTTTTAGGGCAAAAATCATGTAGCTTTTGTTCAAATCTGTAAGACCAAACTAATATCACACTTCTTTATGATCTGAGAGGGAGTGGAGGTGGGGAGGGATAGCCTAGTGGTTAGAACACTGAACTTGCAATCTGACAGCCAGGTTTTGACCCACCACCAAGACAATCTGTTTGAGGGGATTTTCCCCTTGAAGTTAAGACCCGTACCAACTCCACTAGGCTACCCCCAACAGTTCTTTGGTAGAGACTATAAACTGAGGTCCTGTATGTGAATGCATGCAGAACAACTTGTGCATATGTTAATCCCGCTCTGCTTTTTCAGAAGAATAGGCCATCGTGTACCAACTGGAATGGATGCCAATTTTTTTTCATAACGCATGCACACTGGTGTCATGTTTAGACATCATTTCTGAAGTCAGAATGCAGCTACCTTAATGGTGGATAAAAGGTCACATACACAAAATCTCACCATCCGTAAACCTCTGAGCTTTAGCCAAGGAACAAAAACAAAAAAAATGAAAAAAAGGTCTGAGTGTCACTTATTAGAATTGGAAAGGTCATATTCAATTTTCTTGTTCAGTATTTTATTGATATGATGTTCGCTGTTTACCAGGTTTTTGACTGTTTTATTCTTATAGCCACAGTCACTATGCCTACATACCCAGTGGAGTTGTTTTTTTTGTCTGATGTTAGAGTTTCTCAAATGCATACCCATTATTGTTATGGGTAAATAAATTGACGGTCTAGAGGTTGCTCATCTGCCTAGAAAGCAAGAATCTCCTCCCATCCTGCCTTACTATCAGTGTCTGGTGGCTTACAGAAACATCAATATACCCAGCATGCACCTTGCACTTGGAGAGGATGGACTCCACCACATTCAACTTGCCCAACAAACATGGCCTGAAAAACTCAGTGCCCTGACCCCATGACCCTAAGAGAGAGAGAGAGAGAGAGAGAGAGAGAGAGAGAGAGAGAGAGAGAGAGAGAGAGAGAGAGAGAGAGAGAGAGAGAGAGAGAGCTGTAGTAAGGACCAGAGAAGAGAGGACGTGCCACATGATAGATCTATAAAATGTGTCATGTAAAGGGAGGTAATGAAAAGAATATTTGAAACCCTAGTAGTCCAAACTGGCTGCTTTGCAGCAAGTGTCTAGTTTCATAACCAGGATTTACCTCAGAGAGGTAGCTCCTGTTCACACAATGTAGACATCTTGGTGGCTTTTGTTCAGACCAGGAAGACCAAGCTAACCAGAATTTCTGTTGTTTTTTTAAGAAAATAAAGTATCTTTTTTAATTGAATCTCATGCCTCAAATGATCGAAGTGTTTCTTGGCACACACTGAAAAGGTTCTGTTCAATTTCCTTGTTTTCGGATCAGTCCCTTTATTTTATTTTATTATTATTTTTTTGTGAGCTCAGATTTTTGGAATTTCCTGTCATCAACCACAATGTGATAGAATCACATATGTAGCCTCGGGAGTGAGTACTGAATAGGGAATCTCTGTTTTCCTACTTCTATTGTGGTGGACACAGTCCCTTTATGTATTATCAATATCTAATGCCTTTGTGGTTTTCCTCTTTGGAAATATATATATACTCATTAAAAATGACCAAGATCTTGATACTAAGCCAAAGGAGTGAAACTTTTTTGATCTTTGCATATTTCTTACTCAGTTGAGGAGTAACACCAAGTTTAGAGCCTATACGACATTTGAGATAAATTGTTGTAAATGAATCTGCACTCATTTTCTTGTGCAATACTTTCATAGAAATATAAAAAAAAATTTTTAAAGAAGGAAAAAGAAAAGAAAATCAGTATCCAGTAGCAGTGTGCTGTGCTCACAACCTGTATTGTGCACACATTAAAACCTGTACCACTTTTCAGAAGAGTAGGTTCTTGTGTGCCAGTGGAATGGATGACAAAATTTAAAATACTACATGCATACAGGGAATGAATATCAAAAAGCACACGAGTGCTTATTTCGTTATCCTCAAAATAAAACAATAAAAGTATAAAGAATATTGCACAAGACTGACATTTTCTACAGTTATAGAAAACACCCATTGGCAATAGAAGTAAAAGGCACTACAACACGTCTAACTTCTTGTGGCTGTAAGGAACTGTAGCTTGCAATTCTGACTACTGCATAGAGAAAAAAAAAAGAGATACATGCAAGACGAACCTCTAGCCACTCATCGGTCATTTCTTGACTATTTAGTTTTGTTCTAGACTCCCATCCCATCTGTGTCTGTTTTACTTATCATGATTGAAAAATTGCAATGCTAAATCACTGCATGCATTTTATTGTGTCTGATGTCCAATGTCAATGTCAGGGGGTGGCATAGCTCAGTGGTCAGAGCGCTTGCTTTCCCCCAGCCGAAGTTAAGCAGCTTCAAGCGTAGTTGCCAATTGGATGGGTGACCGTTTAGTGCCTTGGCTACAGTACAGTTCCCCCAGTTCACCCAGCTGTAAATGGGTACCTGCCCTCTTTAGGGTCAGGGAAGGTAAAGCAGTGAGGGAGAGGAGATGGGTCCCACCCTCAACATGCTGGACCCTAGAGAAGATGAGGTCTCTGACACCTCGCTCTCTACGACCACACAGGTTATGAGACACCTTTACCTACCTTTTACCTGCCCAATGTCATTATTTTAAAACACATTCATGTTAGTCATTTCCCATTTTAAAGTGTTTGAAGAACACACATGTACACATGGTTATTTCATGCACTTTACAAGAATCAATCATCGCCAGAATAATAATAAGAAAAAACAGAAATGGCAATCAGTTTAAAAATATTTATTGTCGGGTCAAAAACACAATAGCCTTTTTGGCAGTGATCGAATAATGCACAACCATTACAGGAAGAAATTTCTTTTTGTCTTTTTAAAATAATTTTTTAATTTTTTACACATATGTACAGTCTTAACTCCCTTGTATTCACAATGCTCAAGCTCACAAGACCAGTCTTATTGTTGTTGTTGAATGTTAGGAAGAGTTTTTTTCAGTCACATTTTGTGAGTACAAGAGGATTAAATTTGGATACATATATAAATCATATCATACATTTACCAACCACAGCTCACTTCAGATGTTTCTTTTTTCTTTTGATATCTATTTTTTAAATGGCAAAATTACTTTAAATATTTATTTTGTTAAAAACTCTCTACTGCACCTTGCGCTAATCTGTTCACATTGAAATTTTTTAAAAGATCCCCCAAATGCTTGGGCATTAAAAACAGTATTCTACAGACAATGCATATAATTTATATATATATATATATTAGATTATATATATAAGATATATATGTTAATAATAGTGTTGTGTATGGCCCACATGTTTGCATTAAGTGATTAGGTCTAAAAGAAATTAAGTAGTTTAAGTAGTCTCTCCATTCTAATGCTGTACACCTCTATGGCCTAGCTTGTGATCTTGACTCTACTGTCATGCCTACAGTGATTTAATGTCAAGTCTTCCAATGGGCAGAGCTGGGGAGTACTGTATATTAAAAGCAAACTGATCTAAAAAAAACAACAACAAAAAAACACAAAATGATCAATAAATCAACAAATCATTAAATAACTAATTATTTCACTCAACAATGAAAACAAACTTGAAAAAACTAATAACAAGTGTATTCATAAAATAAGCAGTAAACCAAGTTAAGCAAAAAGTCAACAAATCACTCAACATTAACAAAGAACCAGCCCATACTGTCACCAACAGAATGTTCAGCAGATAATGGTCCTATGTATACAAAAATCAAAACAGGCACTTTGAAATATGGCAAAAAGGGGCCAAGCAACAATGTGCGACTTTTTCTTCTCCAGTGACTGAGGGCTTTTAGAGCAACGGATGGATTGAGCAACAGTGTATGATTCACCTTTTTCTGTAGTTGGTGGTTTTGAAGCAATGGAACAGTGACACCCTTAAACCACCAACACTTCCACAAACCCAGATGTGGATGAGTGTGTGGAAGTCAAGACCACAGCAGAACATTTGCAGATGATATTTAAGAGAATGAAGCAAATGCAGATAACATTACAGAGGATGAAGCAAATGCAGAGGACATTACAGAGTAAATGCAGAGTACATATACGAAGGATGAAGCCCAAAACAAAATATACCATGACATTGTCCATCCAAAACAGATGTTTGAATAGAAAGAATTCACAGTAATAATGTTATCTATTTAACTAACTGGCGTTGTACCATAGCTCAAGCTACGACACTTACTACACCTCAAAATGCTGTGTCATACCTATTCATACAGCATGAGAAAAAATAACAACAACTTTATCATGTTCAATCCAAAGAAAACTACACAAGCTGGTAGCTGAATCAGTCTCTTTTTATATGAATTCCTTCCCTTTAACTGTGAGTTGTTCTATCTAAATGTTTTTGGACTTTGACAATTTTTCATGATGAAAATGGTGACAAAGGAGATATACATGGTGGCAGTATTGGCAGATTTTACTCAAAAATGAGATAAAACCCAAACCAAATTCCTTAAAACACCCTTGTTCTTAGAGACTAACTACGACATCTTCACTTGTATCATAAAAAATGTCTGATTCTCTCAAGAAGTTAAAAAAATGTTGTCTGGTGGAACAATGCAAAAAAAAGGATCTCTAAGGAATCTGTGAAAAAATGCTTGTGCCTAATATCCTGGACATCTCGACAATGCCACCAGGGTTCGCCATCTTTCTCTGTCTCTGCTGAGTTCTACAATCTTGTGTAGCCCTTCCAGACCACTGTCCTACGACACAGACTCGCCTCCCGTTTCAGTCCCGCTCCCTGTCACGTTCCCGTGAAAAGAAGCGTCTTCGAGACTCCCCTCCCCAAACGCTGGACTCTGCCAAGACTCCCAGAAGAAGTCGAGATGTGGAGCACCAAGAGGAGGAGACCTCCAGCTCTCCCCTTAAGAATGCGGGAGGCAACCAGTTGGGAACTTGAACGGTTCCCTTTGTCAGACTGACATCATGGCTACGACCTTTGGCATGTCCCTTGGATTATGAGTTATGGAGTGATAAGCTGTTCAGAAAAGTATTATAACTATGAATGACATTAAAATAGTTTCAATTAATATACATGGTTTACGAAACAAAATTAAAAGAAAATGTTTTTTCACATACTTAAAGAAAGAATATTTTGATATTGTATGTGTTCAGGAGTCTTATATAACTCAATCAGACAAAGACACTTGGGAGAGAGAATGGGGTGGACATTTATATTATTCTTCTGTCAGTAAACATAGCATGGGCCAGGTAATACTTGTTAGGAAAGACATTTCCTTTTGTTACAGAATCTGTCTATGAAAGTGACAGAATACTAACTATAAAGGTGTCCCTGGATAGCTTCGAGTTATTTGTTTCTAATATATATGCACCAAACGTACAACGTGAGAAACACAACTTTTTTAATTTAGCTTGTAAGCACATTGATTCTCTAGACAGCTGTCATAAAATAATTTGTGGTGATTTTAATTGTGTACTTAGCAATGAACTAGATATAATACATGGAGCTAACCACAATATTAACGATGTTGATGCGTTTAACAGCTTTATAACACAAGCAGATATAATTGATGTATGGAGAGCCTATCATGCAAATGACAAACAGTACACATGGTCAAGGAAAAATCCTTTTATTGCGCGCAGATTAGACTATATATTTTGTACTGAATCAGTTTTAAGTAACGTCCAGGAGTGTGCTATTTACTCCATAGCTCAATCGGACCACAGACTTGTCAGTTTGATGTACAAAAACTCTTGTCTTCAACGTGGTCCATCATACTGGAAATTTAATGAAAGTTTACTTCATGACACAATGTTTGTTGAAGAAATGAATCAGTTTCTAGAAGATTTTCAGGTTGAAAATGATGAACTAGGTGACCAACTCAAATGGGATATGTGTAAAATCAAGATAAGGGAACTTTGTATTCAATACTGTAAAAACAAACGTAGCTCACAGAAAAATAAATTTTATCAGTTACAAAAGAAACTGAATGAATTGGAATCAAATATTGCTACTGACCCTAGCAATTGCAAATTACTTAAACAGAAAGGTTTTGTTAAAATGGAGCTTGAACTATACAATTTACAAAGTGCAAAAGGCGCTCAAATACGTGCCAAAGTTAAATTCATTGAGAAAGGTGAAAACAACACAAAATATTTTCTCAATATAGAAAAAAGTCGATCAAACGCAAGCATTTTAAACCAGGTTGTAAAAGAAAATGGTGAAACTATAACAGACCAGAATGAAATAATTAAAGAGCTGGTTCATTTCTACCGACAAAGGCACCAGAGAAAAGTAGATTTTCAGGAAGATGCTGTAAGAGAATTTTTAAAAGATATAGACATTCCCGAGTTATCTGAAGACCAAAAAGTCAAAATGGATGAGAACATCACAGAATGTGAAGTTTTGCAAGGCATTAAAAAGTATGAAAAATGGATCATCTCCAGGATCAGATGGATTAACTGTAGCATTTGTAAAGTTCTTCTGGCAGAAATTGAAGAACTTGGTTCTAAAATCGTTAAAAGCAGCCTTTGTTACAGGAGAATTATCTCCATCACAAAAAAAAGCAATCATAGTATTAATCCATAAAGGGAAGCAATTACCAAAAAGCAACTTAAACAACTGGCGTCCTATATCACTGACAAACAATGATTACAAACTCTTGGCAAAAATACTTGCAACTCGACTCTCTTCAGTAATATCGAGCATAGTTTCGGAGGACCAGGTAGGTTTTATGAAAGGCAGAAATATAAGTCATATCGTACGATTAATTGATGACACTGTTAGTTATCTGAACTACAAGCAGAAACCTGGCATTTTATTTGCTCTTGATTACAAAGCAGCCTTTGACACAATATCTAAAGAATACATATTATGGTCTTTCAAACGGTTTAACTTTGGAAATACATTCATTAAATGGGTTGAAGTTCTCATGCGAAATGTCAACAGCAGCATAAATTATATGGGTTGGTTAACTGAAAATATTGAGATTAATTCAGGCATAAGACAGGGATGCCCATTCTCACCTATGGCCTTCATTCTGGCCCTGGAATTATTGGCCATTAAAATCAGAGCTCAGGAAAACATCAAAGGAATTAAGCTCCCAAATTTATCCAGTAACCCTACCAACTGTGTTCTAAAAGTACTTATGTATGCAGATGATATTACCTTATTCGTAGAAGATATATTATCTGATTTGAAAAATGCTCTGACACTTATATCTTACTTTTCAAAATTCTCTGGTTTATCCATAAACAAACAAAAGAGTGAGGCCATGTGGCTGGGCTTGCACAAATATCGCAAGGAGGAGTTTTATCATATCAAGTGGCGACAAAAGGTGAAAATTCTGGGGATCTACTTTAGCAACACTGTATGTGCTTCAGAAATTGAGGAAAACTGGTTACAACATATAGATAAAATCCACCAGACAATTTGTGCCTGGTCCAAAAGGAATTTTAGCATAATGGGTAAAGTTTGTGTTGTTAAATCTCTTTTACTGCCACAGCTCGTTTACATAATGCAGGCACTTAGCATACCAGAAGATTTCTTAAAGAAAGTAAACACAATGTTATTTAGATTTATTTGGAAGAAAAAGTATTCCAATACTAAAGCCTTTGAAAAGATGAAAAGAAAAATCATCTGTAAGGAAACTGATAAGGGAGGACTAAATATGATAAACATTATTGATATGCAGAATTCATTTCTCCTCTCCTGGGCCACAAAACTGTTATGTAAATCTGAGCAGAAATGGAAATGTATTCCACACGAAATTTTATCATATACTGGAAAAAATCTATCCTGCTTTAGCTCTAATGTAAAATCTGATGCATTCAAAGGGTTTGGGCTGATACATAGTTTGTTCTGGAAAAAGGTATTAAAAACTTGGTTGGATAACCTGCACGCAATAAATACCGACAAATTATTAAAAGCTGACTATTGGGAACAGTGCTTATGGAACAATGCAAATATCAAGTATAAAGGTACAACTCTGTTTATTAAGGATTGGATCAAAGCTGGTGTAACACATGTTTCTGACTTAATGGAAGATGGCCACATATAGAACTTTGCCTCAGTATGTGAGATTGTTGGTGTCAAACCTACTTGGATCTTTGAATATGGTGCCATATTAAGTTAAAGTCTGTCCCGAGCCATAAGGCTCATCCGGCCGGTGCTTATCCCGGTTTCTGTGGCGTTAAGCGACTGAGAGTCATAGACTCCCCCTGGATAGGACGCCAGTCTATCGCAGGTTAACCCCCAACACAAGGTTGGTACCCTTTTTACACCTGGTGGGGTGAGAAAATAGCCGTAAAGTGCCTTTTCCAAGGGCACAACGCCATAGCGGAATAGCTGGGATCGAACCCGCAACCTTTAGATTACGAGTACAACGCCCTAACCACTAGGCCACAGTGGCGGCATGGTGCCATATGCACAGCATTAACTGCATGCCAAAAGATCTTAAACACCAACCAGACAACTCAGGCAGAAACAAATAACTCAAATCTAAAATCTTTTGGCAACACCTCGTCAGTTTCGCCTTTTTTTGATTGAAAAAGAATTGATTCAACCGTTGGCAACTAAATTCTGGTTAAACAAGCTGGGTATCGAAATTCAACCTAAAACATGGCTCACAGCCAATAAAACTACTACTGAAACTAGACTGCGACTACTCCATTGGAAAATTTTACATAATATATACCCTACTAACATATTGCTTAACAAGTTAGGCATAGCCAATAATAAACACTGCACATTTTGCATTGAAAAGATAGACTACATTGAACATTTCTTCTATGAGTGTAAAAGGATATGTAAGATTTGGAAATATGTTGAAAATAAAATACTAAATAAGTTTAACATAGCCATTAAACTAACATTAAAGAATGTACTATTCGGTTTTGATGGATATGAAAATAATAAGACTGTAAGCAGATACATCAATTTACTCATTCTGATTGCTGAAATGTGTATTGGAATAGCTAGATACAGTACTCCATTTGATACTATCATTATCTTTGACCGTGAGCTTTATTATAGAAAGATAGACTAATGAAAATGTAATAAACAGTTCAAATGAACTGTGGATAATTACCTAGTAATCTTTATTAGTAACTGAGGATAACATCAAACATTTTAATTTTGATGTTGGATGCGAAATTGTGCATCCTGATCTTTTGCTGATTACAATGCCTCACATGGTGTAAAATACCCCCCTACACACACCCCTCACCAACACACACACACACACACACACACACACACACACACACACACACACACACACATACACAAATATTTTCATTAAACTATTGTTGTTTTTGTTAAAAAAAAAAAAACCCAAAAAACCCCACTGAACATTGAAATGATTTAATATACATTGGCCTTGGGCCACAATACCTTTGTTGGGCTTGGCTCTAGCAATAGGTTCATTCATCATTGGCAAAACAAATGATAAACAAGTAATGATTAGAAACGCATGCAGCAGCAGCACACACTAGAGCAACAATAAACCCAGCCGACTGTTCACTGCCGCTGAACATGAATAGACACAGGCAGCAATTCACACTGGGGCAGTTAGTGCTCTGGACGTAGGTAGGTAAGAAAAGTGCTGACTCAGATTCATAGATGACAGGGAAAAGAAGGGAAGGGAAAGGGGCACATTTTTCCTTTTTTGTTGTTGCTTTTTTGAGGTTTTTTTGTTGTTGTTGTTGTTTTTTTTTTTTTTGTTTTTTTTGCCAATGAAGAGAGACGTGTGAAGTGCCCACCAAAAAGATATGAAAAAGATGGTGCTCCATGATCTGCATGCAACTGAGGCCTTAAAAAAAAAAATTAAAAAAAAAAAAAAAAAAAGACATTTAAGTTTTTCTAGTATTTTTCAAGGGCCGTTCTGTATAACATGGAATCACCAGTCACAAAATCTAATTAACAGGATCAATACTATTTGAATAAGTTTTTTTTTTTCAAATTACAAAATACGATGTAAAGATATGAAATGTGTTTTACCAAACCCTGTGGTATCTTTGCTAAAAAATGTCATTACTGAAAGACAAAAACTTAACTCATTCAATCCTTAGCCCAAGATTGCTTCAGCAAGACTGAATAGTTCTTGCTGGTCTGAGCAGCTCTGGGGTTAGGTGGTATCTATTGTGTTGTTGTTACAACGTAAATATCACTCACAACAACAACAACAAAGTACAGGTACTCAGCCTGAGAGCTGCTCTGGTTCAGGCAGGCAAGACTACTCAGTCTCGCTCGAGCCGTGCTCAGGCTCAGGGTTGAATGAGTTCAGTGCACTGCTGCAATGACAAGTTCTGTCTGTCGGATTTGGAAATGATCACAGTTTAGGAGCAGGGATGCAAGAATCCTCCAGGAAATCACTATCTGTAAAAAGGGGAGATATATGCTGCCCCGGTAAAGCGATATTGCATGTGACACTGACACACCTCCACCCATTAGGCTGGAAGCGATGAGGGATGTACATCTGACGGTTTTTATTGGGGTGACTTTTGTCCAGCTCAGCCAAAGTCTGCTTATGGGTGATGACAAATGCCGGACCCTCAGGGTCCACGTCTGCTGGGTAGAGACTGTCACCTGGAAGAGAAAGCAGTAAGTGACATCATTTACATTTCCACTCTTCCCTATGCTTAACACACACATCTACCCACACATATTAAATAACATTTAGCAGGTAGGTTCAACATCTCAATTAGTTTGTTTAAAAACAAGATGTAGGTCTCTTGAGCAAAATAATCCCTAAACATGTACAGCAAACAGAACATAGGGGGGATAGGAATGTTGCTTCATATGATCTGTGATGATGGATCATTCTGGGATCAATCTAACCCAACAGGATCAATATCGGTAAAATACTGTCAGTCAAACTGAGAACTTGTTCTAGAGAAGGGAGGGAATATAATAATACTAAATTCCCTGAATTATATAGCTGTATCTTGTAAACAAATCAAAGCGCTTGCATGCTCAACAAGCAACCAATCCAATGAATAATTCTGCAATTCGAGCACACTCATTGCTAATGTAATTCAGAAGTCCTTCCTTTCTTGTGACGCTCAGGCAGCAACTATTGTTGTCTGTCACATGAGTGAAAATGCGATGCTCTGCTGTTAAGCCCTTGACAAATCAAGCCTAGCACATCTGACTTTGGAATGGGAGAGAACTGTCATGTTTTAAGTCTTTCTGGGAAAAAAAGCAAAAGAATGGACCAAGAAGGCAGAAAATAGACCAGATGGAGGTGACAGAAAGAAAAGGAACAAGGTAGAAACAAAAAGAGAGATAGAAAAGAGGAGATTCCAGAAGGTGAGGATGCTATTCATACTAACAGGCCCCCCGGCATCCTCATGGCGGAAACACGTCCTCTCAAAAAGTATCGATCAACACAAACTGAAAAAGAGACTGATGTTGTTAACAGTTCACAGACATACTGAAATTGTAATGAAGATGATAATGTACTTAAAAGTCTTTTTTCCTTACTTTGCCAGGTTTAGGTGAGATTCTAACACTAAAGAGATCCCTTTTACAAAATACCAGCTGAAATATCTTTTTGTTTGTTTGATCTTTCACTCCAATATTCTGGTCAATTGAAACAGACTGTAATGAATTTCCTGTAAGAGACCAGAGTCATCTTAGCGACAGATTTTGACATAATACTGAGAGCCATGCAGTATCTCATAAACATGAACATCCTGTGCAGACTTTAAAACCTGTTTTGCCTTTCAGACACGTAGGCCACTGAATGCCAGTAGAATAGATAAAAACATTAGTATGCTGAAGTGTTTAGACATCACCCCTTTACTCAGATTGTGGCTGCCTTAATGATGGGCAAATGGTCGCAGACTCAAAATCTCACCATTGGTAAACCTTGGAGCTCTAGCCAAGGAACAACAGCACCAACAACAACTCGTTAATTGATTCAATGAGTGTGCAAGATGTTACACGTATGCTCTAGTATCCGGTTTACAGTTTCAGAAGAGTGAGTACACACATCTGCTTTTTCAGCACTGCAGACTGAGAGACACATCGGTGTTTCTGAATAAAGTGATGGGTGGATGGACGTAAACACGTGTATACCTGGCAAAACTGTTCCAGAGTGATCCGAGGTCACCAGCCCCACGGCCAGCCATTGCTCTATCCTGTGCTGTCCTCGCTGCCAGGCAAAGTGCAGCAGCTCTGACACTGTGTTGAACTGCATCAAGCGTCCTGTCTCGTACACCTGTGGAGGGGCCAAGCACACCTGGCCTTTGTAGTACTGATGGAGAATGTCGAAAGGAGATACCCACTGTTGGTGACAAAAGAACGGGTCAGGCATTGGTAAACCTTTTACTTTTGTTCTAAATGATATATTTTTGGACCGAATGTGTTAAAAATACAACACTGTTCATACAGCTAACTGAGCAATGGTTGTGGAATATACAGTTCAGTTTGCATAGAATATTTTTTAGTTTTAACAGCAAGCACACAGGAATAAACACAAAATGAGTTCACCAGATATGTTGATTTACAGAGTGTTTCCCCACTATTTGAAAGAGTTTGAAAATGAGACATAGTACATGCTACACAAATCACGCCCCCCCCAAAAAAAACCAACAAAAAAAACATGCTATACAATCACAAATTATGACAACACACATTTTGGATTTAAGTGATTACTGTGCACAAGTGCGCTTATGCATAAATGTTTGTGTGTTTACACAGTGATGTAAGAGTAAGAGAGTGTTATGCTTGCAGATCAAATACGTATTTGCAGTTAAATGGAGATCTCATTATCATACATATTGATGCTTGTAGTTCTGTTTCTATAAGAAGGAAGGTGAAAGGATGGATGAGACATTCACCCTGCCCATAAGTAAACCTTGAAGTTCTAGGTTTGATTTCCAGCCTAACCCTGTCTTCTAAGTTCGACAGGAAAATCGAACAAAATGTCAAGTCTTTCTGGAGGAGACTCTAAGAGGGTGGGTGGCAGGATGATTAAGCCTGCTAACACATAAACTGTGAGGTTCTGGGGTCGATTCCCAGGCTTGCCCTTTCTTTCCAGTTTGATGAAAAAATTAAACTGAATATCAAAGTCTTTTGGATGAGACTATAAACTGACTCCTCATGTGCGAATGCACACAGGACATTTTGTGCACATGTTTAAAATCTGTACCACCATTTGGAAGATTAGGCCATTGTGTGCCCATGGAGGGGGGGGGGAGGAGGGGCAGCTACATATGCAAAAATCTCACCATTGCATTGGTGAACCTCGAGGCTCTAGCTGAGGAACAAAAAAAACGGAACCCCCCCATATATATAATATATGATATACATATTTCTTCTATAATTCTTCTGAAAAAACATTTTTAAAAAATACTGCCGTTTGGTTGATGAGCAGAGAAACCATAACAAAACGAATCATATCTGTGGAAAAAAAAAGCATTTTGATTGATTACTAGCACACCTGGGAATGGACCGTCTCCTGCTCATCTTCAGCAACATGGGGCTTGTCCTGCACGCAGCAAACAAAAAATGCTGTGTCGAAGCGTTTCTTGAGCTGGAAGGGGGTCAGCCAGTCCGCCCATTCATACAGTGACTCCACGTCAGGCACCACACCCAGATCTTGGCACATGCGCAGAAACTCGTTGGGGTCATCATTCACCCTGAATAACGCCAACAACAAAAAGGGGCATAGTCATTCACAAAACACTATACAGCCTGAGTAACTCAACAAAGTCATAGTCATTAATGCTGTCATGGCTAAAAAGTCTCCAATGACCACTCAAGTTCATATTTTGACTGAAACATCCCCCATACATGTTTAATAAATATCATCATCATCATCACCACTATCAATTACCAGTACTTAGGTTTCTTGAATCTTCCAATGTTAGAGTTATATGAACACATAAAAATCATTTACTTCAGCAGTTTCTTGAATTATTTTCACAAGTTGGTGGTTTCAGACTACTAAACAGAGATTGCCATCATATCAATCATTTTGACTGGTAAAAAAAAAAGGAATCATGCATGCATTCCTGATGCACTCGTCCCACCTGGGAATTGCTGTGAGATCACATGTACACAGTGATTGAGGAATTTACTTTTTTTTTGTTTTTTTGTGTGTGTGTTTGTCAGATGGATAGGTCAGTCTCTGTTATGAAGGCAGCTGTTTGCTGCAGGTCCTTCCAGTCTCCATAGAGCTTCTGGCCAAATCCTCTTTCAGAGCACTTTGTATATCAGCCAGGACTATGGTACATGTTATGCTGTTTGGCTTCCAGTCTTGGAAGAAAACTCCTCTGTGTGGCCTAAGTGGAATTTTGTGTATATGGTAGCTTAGGTAGTTGTGACCTGTCCTGAGTCTGAATATTCAGACCTGTTCTTGTCATGTCAGTAGGAAGTAGAGGTCTGACTTGTTCAAGTTGTTGTAGTGTGGATGTTGTTTTATCCAATGATTGTGTTGCTTGGCCTTGATGATGGTCTTGGTTTCAGAAAAACTTGACATACCTATCCACCTGCTCTTGCCTTGTGCCCTCTGTCAGAAAGTCAGCAGTCTCACTGCAAAGTACATTGCAATGGAAGGGGATCTACTGCAGGACTGACCACTGTATGACTCATGCAGAGGGAGGCAAGAGTGGATGAAAGTTTTGTTTAGGTCTGCATCTCTGTTGGACTTAAAAGGCCTATAATACAGACAAAGCATCTGTCAAGAAGATTACTCTGTGGGAATTATAAAGGCTGGACACAATGTGAGTTGCTGGTTTGCATTATATATATATATATATATATATATATATATATATATATATATATATATATATATATATATATATATATATATATATATATATTATATACACGAGTCTATGACTCTGTTCAAGTACCTTGCCATATAGGGAGGAATGCATATAAAGTTTAAGTCTGTCCCGAGCCTAAGGCTCATCAGGCCGGTGCTTATCCCGGTTTCTGTGGCGTTAAGCGACTGAGAGTCATACACTCCCCCCTGGATAGGACGCCAGTCTATCGCAGGGTTAACCCCCAACACAAGGTTGGTACCCCTTTTACACCTGGGTGGGTGAGAAAATAGCCGTAAAGTGCCTTTTCCAAGGGCACAACGCCATAGCCGAAAGCTGGGATCGAACCCGCAACCTTTAGATTACGAGTCCAACGCCCTAACCACTAGACTACCGGCGGCTAGGAATGCATATAGATAGAAAATAAGCATAAGAGAGGATAAAGATGTGAGGATGTAGACAGAAACAAAGGGAGTAACAGAAAAGAGGACATTTAATAGCACAGAATTTCCAGAAGATGGGGATGCTATTTATACTAAAAGGGCCCCTGCCATTCACAGAAGGGACTTTCCTCCTTGAAAGAAGAGTGCAGATATTATGCTAAGAGCACATCATGGCTGCCAGCAATCTCAACACAGCACTTGAAAGCAGAATTCAACATTTTAATGCAGGCTTTGGATGTTGGCTTACATCAATAACTGATGAAGCTTTTGGCCTGGGCAAACCATACTGTTAAAAATGACTAATTAATGGGCAAACCATACTGTTAAAAATGACTAATTAAGACAATGGGTCATCATTGGGATATGGAGCCTATGTGTGTGTGCGTGCATACCCTTTCTTCCAATTAAATTAAAAGTTCAACTGGAATGCTATTTTTCTTGCAGGATCTATTTTATCAACATCAGCCGAGTCTGTCTCCTCTAAATGGTGGGATTTGATGGAAATGCATGACATGAAGCCAGCAACACTTGTAAACACAGCATCTGTTCTGCATCTTGCCTTGTCTCTTCAAAATCATTACTAGATATTATTTGATATACTTCCAGCAGACCTGATGTCAGGAGGTGATGTATTGTATACCAAGCTTAATGTTTCTGATTTTTAAAGAAATAGTAAAAATATTTACTCCAAAGAAAACTACTCAGGCTTTTTTGTTTTGTGGTATGTGTGTATCTTTAACGAGGGGGTGGGGTGGAACTTAGTACCACTTACTGACTTAGCCTTTTATTAAAAAATTTTCTTGGCATGAATTCTTTCTCATTATAACTGTTCAACTGATTGGTCATTTTTTTAAAAATTACTTTTTAAAACTCAATATCTTTTTGCTTGGCTAGGAAGGGATTTTCTCAAGAAGGATGCTGCCATATGAGAAATTTATTGATTTTTTGCTAGATATGGCTTGGACTTTTAAAACTGAGTCCTCAAGAGGCTGAGAAAACTTGACTGCATGTAAAATCTGTTTTCACCCCTTTTTGTGGATTAGCTGTTGGAAAGGTAAGCAGGCGAGTGTGTCAAAACATTTTTTAAGCACACACATACAGACAGACAGACAGACACACACACACAGACAGACACACACACACAGATGCCTGTAAGCATCTTCAGAAGGGAAAAAAATTGTAAAATACAACAACAACAAAAAAAATTTCAAATTGATACATTATATATTTTGTTTTATATTTTTTTTGAAATGTTACGTTGAATTTTTTTTTTAAGTGTCCAAAATAGGGTGTCATAGTATTGTGCTCTCCAGTAACTGTAGTGAGCTACAATGTTATCAAGTAGTTGTTTAGAGCAGAAAATTATATATGACTAAATGAGATCATCCTTGTTCTTTTTTATTTAAAAAAATGCTTGTCCAGGGAAGCTTTTTTTTCTGCAGAAAGTCTCACTATGTAAACCCAAAGGAATAGCCTATAGTGTTTGAAGTACAGCACTTCGTCTAACCGCGGTGTGCGGCCTCATAAGTTTCCACAGTATCAAGGGGAGCAACTTCAAATCAATCGCTGAACGACTGTTGATAAATTATGCCTTTGTAAAGTAACTTTGAACGTATCATCTTTGTTTCCATAGCAATCGCAACGTGCATTAATCAAAAGTGTTTAAAATAAAATGGGATAGAGGCCTATAACATGCCGAAGTTCGGCGCTTTTGTTCCTAAGCTTGCAGGGTTTTGTGCGTTTCCTCGACAAATTTACTTTATTCTCTCTCCTCCCCCCCCCCCCCCCCCCCCTTTAATTGCGACCAACCTCCGTCGCCACTCTCTCATCAAGTCGTCAGTAGCTGTATCTTGAAAAAAGGAAGCCCATGTCTCCCCATTCCACAATGATTGTTGGGTACCCGGCTTATTTTCGGTTGAACTACGAGCAATCAGAACACCCGATTCTTCAAAAGTTTCCCTTATAGCGCAGATTCTGAGTGCGATTTCACTGGGAATTTGAGAAAACTGCTCGTCTCTCACACGGCTGAACATTGGTGCACCTTGTCCACCTCTTTGAACAAAATCAAACACTCTTTGTCTGTAATCCTTTCCAAGAAAATCAAAAACAGAGATCCACTCCGCAGAAAAGTCGACATCAGCAGCCACACCGCCAGGATAAACATAAGCGTTTGGCATGAACTTACTTCTTGCGCTTCTTTTCAGTAACAGCACTTCTAAGTTCTTTCCTCTGTGGGTACTACCTGATGTTCCTGATGAACTTACAGGGTTGGGTTTAATTATGGAACCCTTTTGTCGGGCCGTGACAATGATAAGAGTTGACGCTTCTCGCCAGTGTCTTAAGACCGCCGCCATGTTTACTACTTTCAATTGCGCTAGGCCTAGGCCTAAGCCGAGGCTAAAGTCCAGCTGATCGAGTTGGCCTGTGCCCTAGGCCTACCCGTAGGCTACCCACTAGGCCTACAAAGGCCGAAATATGCTCGCGATTGTGGATGACCCTACTTGTCAGGTCACGAGCTAATCGGAGCTTGTGTAATGTATTGATGCATTCTTTTCTGTATTCTCTGTGATCAGCCCTGTTGCTCTAGTTATGCAATGTAGGCATAAAAATGTAGGTACAAGCCTAGGGCCTACATAAAGCCAGTGTTAATATGAATATATACACAAAGATATAATTATATATATATATATATATATATATATATATATATATATATATATATATAAAGATTGGCATTGCAATGTATGTCTACTTAAAAAAAAAGAAGACAAATTCTGGTGCCACAAGGCTGATGCACACTGTTAACTCTTTTTTTTTTTAAATATCAAAGTTCGGCTGCCACCCTAAAAAACAAATAAACAACAAAAACAGACACAAAATGGACAAAAAAAACAACAACAACAAAGAAACAAGAGAAACAGAAAGACATGCATACGAAGTTACCAATAGCTGAATGGTTGATTTTCCTGATCAGACTGGTCAGTGATAGGCTAGTGCAAATTTTGTTAATTTGAACACTTATAAAATGTCTTATTAGAATAAACGTGCAAAATTCAGCACCAGTCAGTTCTGTCAAACTTGGGTGGGAGCTGAAGCAGAATTTAGTTATCAACCAGTTAATCTTGGCACCTTTTTTTTATTTTTAAATATAATCCAAAACAGTGCATGGGTAGCTGCATTTGCGTTTGCTTCCCTATGTTTTCTTAGACATCATACTAAGCTTACCTTATTCCCAGTATAATTTTATGCAGAAGTTGTTGTTCAAACTGATAAGGGCGAGAGAAGAGAACTTGAAAACACACACTCATATGAAATTTGTAGTTCATACAGGCAATCCAAGAAAAAGGCATGTTCAACTTACTATGCACCTCTCTTGATGTCGTAACAATTGCTGAGTTTTCATTTGATTTGGATTACCATGCCTCTTGTATTTTACATAAGTTAAAAGTTAAAGTCTGTCCCGAGCCTAAGGCTCATCAGGCCGGTGCTTATCCCGGTTTCTGTGGCGTTAAGCGACTGAGAGTCATAGACTCCCCCCTGGATAGGACGCCAGTTTATCGCAGGGTTAACCCCCAACACAAGGTTGGTACCCCTTTTACACCTGGGTGTGGTGAGAAAATAGCCGTAAAGTGCCTTTTCCAAGGGCACAACGCCATACCCGAAAGCTGGGATCGAACCCGCAACCTTTAGATTACGAGTCCAACGCCCTAACCACTAGACTACAGCGGCGGCTTGTATTTTACATACCAAGCCCTAATGTTAGTTTCAGTATTTTACCACCACCACCACCATTCACAAATCAAAAAGTTTTTAAGAATTGAAAAAGAAGAAACACATTATATTCATTTTACACTGTAAAAACATTCAAGCCCTGCTTAAAAAATTCTTCATGATTTTTAGAAAGCACAGTGGTGTTTGGCCAGGGGGAACTGGGGTTTATATCAACAGAACTTACACTGGCTAGTCTCCTCTAAAAAAAGTCTTAAAAAAAAAATATATATATATATCTCTCTCTCTCTCTCTCTATATATATATATATGTACTTTTAAACTGGAAGTGTGCCTTTGAGTGAGAGAGAGGAGAGAGAGAGAGAGAGAGAGAGAGAGAGAGAGAGAGAGAGAGAGAGAGAGAGAGAGGCATCAATGTTCTAGCTACAATATAAAGGGCAACTGGACAAACAAGCTGCAGTTTCTGCAACAACACTCCCACTCACTCTCAAAGAATACAATACTGACACAATTTGTGCAATTGTCTTCAAATTTATTTTCTTAACTATAAAGTATAATACAGATAAAATATTTCATCTAATGTACCAAATTTCAAAAAGTGATGTTCCCACTCAATCAGATACTATCTCCATTTCTCACCACTACAACAGAACCACTAGCCCTCTAAACCTGCAGGAGACATACAACCAACAAAATAAGAAAGTGGCAACCAACTGCTGCAAATCACTCGAGTAATGCTTGCACAATGTAACAGAAAAAAAAAACGGGTATGAGTGAATGTCAGATAACATTCTCACAATGTGGAAAATGTACAGAACAAATAGCATTTTAACATTCATGCACGCAAATGAACGCGAGTCAGTGATTAAAGTTAAAATGAGAGAGAGAGAGAGAGAGAGAGAGAGAGAGAGAGAGAGAGAGAGAGAGAGAGAGTAGCATGTGTGTGAGTATCTAAGGATCATCTCATTATAGGGGCAACACTCAACAATTTACATCTCCACAGAGCTGCTAACTTTTCAGTCCTCTCTGCAAGAAAGAATTCATTGTCCCCCCTGATAATGTCATTAAAAAGATCAACACAGAGTTTTCTTTTTCAACCCTCTTTCCACTTTACTTACATGTAACAATCAATTGTGCAGTTATTTTTATGATGAAGGCAGGGCTACTTTGCAGCCCTGTTTTCCAATGGAATCATTGTTCAAAACGATTAATCAACAACATAGGTGAGCCATCCAGTCACAGTTTTTATATACTGTGACCATACTTGTATCCTTATGAATGGATATACATGAGCATAAGGCAAGAGACATTATTCATTTGTTAGTTCTCTTTTTCTTAATTACAGTCTGCAGACGGCTTTGGAAAGTTACAGGACTGTGACTATATTGAAGTCAACATGACATTCAGTATATTTAGGGACCTTGTCACAATTAATTTAGTTTCACCTAGGATATGACACTAGTTAAGTCATTTCTAAAATATGATAAAGACTTCTCTAAGAAAGAATAACCCAAAAGCCAAATACTGTTATTGATACACAAAATTATTTTTAAAAATCATAGATAAGATTTTTTTGTTGTCCTCAAGTTTCTCAAATTGACAAGCATCAAGTGGACGATACTCAGATACTAGTGTGGTCCAAGTCTTTCTTTTTTTTTTCTCTGCTCCTCAGCTAGAGCTCAGAAGTTCGTCAATAGTGAGATTTTTGCTTTGTGACCATTTTCCCCCCTACCACTTAGGTAGCTGCATTCTGGGCCCAAGTCTTTCAAAAGAATCACCTTTTATTTATTTATTTATTTTTTAATCTTTTATATCGAGGATAACAGAATAAGCAATCATGTGCTTTTTTTCATCCGGTCCCCGTGTGTATGCAGTTTTGTAAATATTGTCATCTGTTCCCACCGGCACACGATGGCCTACTCTTACGAAAAGCGGAACAGGATTTAACGTGTGTGCAAGATGTTCTGCGTGCGTTCGCACACGGGGCCTCGGTTTAAAGTCTCATCCGAAGGACTTTTGGGAGAGTAGAGTCAGCACTGATGTTAACTCCAGGAGAAAAATCTCCTC
>CM060323.1:43477010-43494510 GCA_030674155.1 Stramonita haemastoma
CACATAATTCACAAGACACACATATTCATCTGATCAGCACAACAGCATACATGCACAGATGGACACTGGCACAAGCAAACAAATTCAAATGCGCAAGCAAACATACATGCAGGCTGCAGGCATCAACATCACAGATAATTACTTGAGGCTTCACTGAGTACACTGGGCTACTGGCAAAGCAAATACTAAGGCTCTTTCTCTCATCTGTACCTTGCTTTTTATGTTTTCCTCCTATGTTCTATGATTTAGCACCTATATAATCATATGGAATTATTCACATAGACTGATTCAATACCAGGCTTTAACGGCATGAGATCATGTTTTCATTTTATAGTCAAGGAAAAATTATGGGTTGATATGGCTACAGTGTTTGACACCTAAGCTGCATGTCACATTGTCATATTACTTATCCAAGAACCACTTCTGTTCCACAGCAGCGACACACAGCTCTCACTCTGTCTGATTTATTGGAAAGGAACTAGAAATCTTTCCTTGTTATCTCAGTGTAATCAGCAAAATTTATTTTTTAAAAAGCTGTTAAAAAATAAGAACAGATAGTGGTTAAGATCAACACTTAAAAAGCTTTGGGCAAGAACTGAACCTCGAGGGACACCACACCCAACAGAAGAGGCTTTGACGTTTGATCAGTTCTGGGATGAACAAGTGCTGACTACAAACTGAAAGATAAGAATGAAACTAAATAAACTGCATGCCACAGATTCCAAAGGAATGGCACAACAAGAAGAAGAATACTGTGATTTGCTGTGTTGAATGCTGCAGACAGATCAAGCAGAGGGCATACACTTTTTTCTTGTTAGCAATGCAAGGCATAACCTGTTTGACAGTCATCAATGGCTTTGGCTTTGCAAGTTGACTGTTTGTACAATTCGCTCATTACAACCTTGTTGATCTTTTCTGCTTATCACTTAAAATATCACTGTAGTTGTAATAAAAAAAGCCCTCCATCTTGTGCTTTGCTCTCTTAAAGCTGTGGTCCCATCTGCATCTGAGGAATTTCTAGAGAACATGACAGAAGTTTGAGAAGCTGATGAAGGACGTACTTTCAATCAGCTTACTGAGAAAAGCCAATCAGAAAAAAAGTATGTAATTTGTCTTTTTTGGTGACAGCCAGATGATAATCCTGATTTGTTAGAAACTGTCAGGACAAACAGCAGTAAAACACTGAACATGCAATAGTGTAGATTCCACTGGTGAAGGGGAAGTAGGAAGGAGGGACTGAGCAAAAAAAAAAAAAAAAAAAAGGTGGGGGGGGGGGGGGGGGGGGGGGGGGGGGGGGAGGGCACAATTTTGAGTGGTACAGCTAATACAATCAACCCTTTCATCAGCATATTTCTTCTTTGTCTAAAATTGACAAACTTGTCAATGGTATCTGTCTACTTAAAAAAACTCGTCTCATTCTTCACACAGTTTTCTGTTGAATCCCAAAATCCATAAATTAAAAAGAAAATTCAACAAATAAACATCATTATCCATGCACATACATGCTGATAGAAAAAAAAATCCCCACACGAGCTAGATGTATATTCAGTGAACATCTGCAGCTACTTCAATGAAAAGTCAAGCTATAACTGTGCACTGTGACCAAAAACAAACACAAAAAGCCTTTCTTCAGCTGATGCATGCTGTTTGAACAGGAATGTGCTGGTCATCAAACTCTCAATCATCAATCACCTCATGGATATGGCTGCAGCTAGGGAACTAACATAACATGGCTAGAAGTTTCAACTGGCTGTACACTATTCTCACGCTCACGAGGCCTCAGGGCCAACTTGATTTTGACAGCTTTCAAAATGCCAAGCTGGCATCAGACACCTTTGGTGGGCTGGAACCACAAGTGTTTTATCTCAACAGGGTGAAGATAAGACAATTGTGGTTCTTGCTCACACACACACACAGACACACTCCTCAGGTCAGGCTGTACAAGTTAATTAATTAAGAGCATTTGAAGTATACAGAAAGCAAGGCATTCTTTTCATGTGTGTGAAAGCACAGGCAGATCCAGCACGGACCACTCATTCTAAAAGTTAAAAAAAAAAAAAAAGGTTTAAAAAGTCGCCCAACATTTACTGTGATATTTGTCTGAATATGGCGCCTCAGTAAATGGCTGGTCTCTTCCACCCCTCTTTCGCAGCTACTTAGAGAGCCCATCTTCATTGCACTGATCAATCATTCCACAAGCAAACCCACCATGCAGTCAGTCACGGGATGACACATTTTCCTCTCACGCTGTTGAAGAGCGGAACCCGTCCCCATACACTTGGTAGTAAACTTCACCATTCATAAACCCAGAACCAAACTATGATCATCAGGACTGCTTACAAGAGCCAAAGTGAAATCTACTGGGGTTCTTCCGTTTTGATTTTTTGTGTGGCTTGGAGGAGGCGTGGGCTGTGGCATTGGCCGACCTGTCCTCCTCAGGCTTCAGGGAGTCAGACACAATGCTGTCGTTCTCCACCAGCACCCGTCCTTCACCACCGGCAGTGATATCCCCTCCCTGCAACACACACTACCAACATTCAATAGGGCTTAACGCATCTGTCCATCATTCTTTTCTAAAAGGATTACATGAAAATAATGTATGGTTCCTTATACTGCAGTGGAAATATAAAAAAAAATACCTGCCCTTCTAAGAGTGTTATTGGTTTACTTAAACTTTAGTCACTATCTTAGATTTTATTTTCGCATTGCATTTTTTTTAACAATCAAGCTTTCCTTTCTGACAAATCCCCTCAGATCAAAACAACAATGTCAGTAGCTATAATCCTGTAGCTACACTCCACCCCCCCCACCCCTCTACCTAAAATGAAGCTACATTGCCACTGAAATTTGTTGAAGTATGAACAAAATCTTCACAATCACCTAAAACATTCAACATTGTTTAAGTACTGATAATATCACCATAAGCATTCAACGTCAAATTATGAACAGAGTTACATTTGATATTGTTGAAGCTTGAACAATCTCTTCAAAATCATCCAAAACTATCGCTGTTAAAGAATGAACAAAGTCCTCAAAATCACCCAAAACATTATACATTCACTCGAGATCATAGCCAGAGGGAAAAAAGGAGCTCACAGTTGGTGAGAGCAAGCGAACACCGCTGGACTCACCCCCAGCACCTTGTTTGTAGACGCTGAAATCCTCCCACTCTCCTTCATCCTCTGAAGGCGTGAGGGAGTGGGGTTGATGCAACACCTCTATGTATGGAATGACAGTCATGGAGCGCAAACAGTCGTTTCCATCTGAAGGCAGCAGCACTTTGTCCAGTGTGCGGGGGTGCTTTTTCGTGAACCAACTGAGATGGAAGGAGAAAATGTGTATACAGTAAGTAAAAATATATATATATTTTTTTTGTGGATATACTTTTTTAAACTTTTAACTGTTCATGATGAGGGGGGATGGATTATGACTCTAGCAAAAATTGTGTTGATGACTATAATGATAATGACTTGCCACTTTTTGATACTTACTGATAATAATGGCTTGAAACCATCCAACATAGGTCTGTTCTCTGTACTTTCCTGCTTAAAATATTCTCACCAATGTGTCCGGAACAATGTAGATTAAAAGAAAATGCACCTGTCAAAGAGGAAAACAGTTTACAGAGAGGCTTATTCAGAAAAAAGGGTTATAAAATACATAAGCGTAGGAGTTCATGGTTCAAATTCTGTTTGAATAAAGGTTTTTCTTCACACTCCACTCCCACTTCAGAACTGGTCAGTGTACTTATCTCCTAAGCCCACAACATGGTCTTTTTTCCTTTTTTTTCCCACAACATGGTAAACTCTGAGGACATGGCTGGGCTGGAAGCAAAGAACAACAACAAAAAACCCACCCCAAAGAAACCTTGCCTTAAATGCCTTAGCTTTCTACCCCTATTTTTGCCAACAATCCCCTACATATAGGCCTATGTGCACTGACCTTTACATTAAGACAATTTTTCTCTCTTTTTTTTTGAAGTAAAAAAGGTACTGATTTTTACATCAAGACATTTTTTTCTTTTTTTGTTTTTTGAAGTAAAAAAGCTACAGCATTTAAAGAACACCAGAGATTAAAAACAAGCAGAATAAAGTCCCCAGCATCATGCTTGCATGAATACACATCAGTGAATGTGTGTGGGGGCTTGTGTGCATGTGTGTTTTGTGTGTGTTGTGTTGTGTGTTGTGTTTGTGTGTGTTGTGTGTGTGTTTTGTGTGTGTGTGTGTGTGTGTGTGTGTGTGTGTGTGTGTGTGTGTGTGGTGTGTGTGTGTGTTTGTGTGTGTGTTATGTGTGTGTGTGTGTGCGCATGCGTGCGTGTTCATTTGTAAACCTTTATACACCCGAGTGTTGTATGTACATTTTCATTCGAATTTAACTTTCCACTGTGTGTGTAAGTGTGTGTGTGTGTGTGTGTGTGTGTGTGTGTGTGTGTGTGTGTGTGTGTTGTGTGTGTGTGTGTGTGTGTGTGTATGCACATGTGTGTATGAAAGAAGGGGCAGGGAGAACAGCATGCGTGTGTGTGTGTGATTGCATAATATATACATATAAAAGTCATCACACTCAAAAGAAAGAATAACAATAAAAGCCTGCTGAAGACTTACTCATGGTGCTTGATCTGTTGTACAGTGAACCGTTCAACTGCATCGTATTTCAACATGCCTGCAACACAAACACAGAAATTCAGAAAATATTTGAAAACCCATTTATCTATAAAATACATTTTTGCCACACCATCCTCCCAGTTATTTACATGAAATGTAACAATGCTTTAGTAATTAACAAAACATAAGAAAATCAACATATCACCCCCCCCCCCCCCCCCCCCGTAATTTTCTTCTTCCTTTTTTTGTTTGTTGTTGTGTTTATAATTGTAAAAATTCCCTTAAGTTCACAAACTTAATAAAAAAATTTTAAAAAATTTATGTATGAACTCAATTTTCAAATTTATACAAGAACAAATATGAAAAAAAACAGAAGTCGAGGGAACACATGTCTGCTTTAGGAAGCCATCTTATTTTTTATTGTGGCTTCATTTACAGCGAATTCCTTTTTTCCCCATAAAAACCAATATTCCAAAATGTTACTCATGTTAATTAATAAGGAAAAGTAGATTTCCCACACATATTTCTGCTTCATAATAGCACATAGAATGTCCCTGAAGTCAGAGTGCAGCTACCTCATTAGTGGGTAAAAACAGTTGTTCCCAAAGTCTTACCACTGGTAAACCTCTAGCAAAGGAACCCCCCCCCCCCAACACAAAAAAAAAAGCAAAACAACAACAAAAACTGTTTAAAATAAAATGAGAAAGAGAACATGATAATAAGGGCACTGGGGCCTGTTGCTTTCTTTGAATGACCCCCATTCTAAATTACTTACCGTTTAACAAGTCTGCCATGAGGTTGTCCACGCTGTCAGGGATGGTGTACTGTCCTTTCCCAATGTTCTCAAACAGCTTGTAGATATTGTCTCCTTCAAACGGGTATAGACTGGTGGTCATGTTGTATCTGCAACAGGTTAGAAAGCAAAATGATAATAAAAAGAACAGAAAAGAAAAGAACAAACTTAAACACATGCATCACACTTTGCTGGCTCACATGTATATACCTGCATGCATGGATAAGCACATACAACATTCTTTTTTCTTTGGAATTCCAGACCCAATTTTGAGAGTGAAACCTGCTTTTTCTACAGGCTAGAAACTCAGCAAACCCCACATGACCAATACAGGTCCACATCTTTGTGTCAGATTTGACCATGGTGTCTTGATGAGCTGGGTATTTCATGCAGATGTATTCTGGAGTCTGAGTTGCAAACCTATGTAATTACTTATCAGTTGTTGTCGTTGTGTGTTCCCCAGCTGAACACTCTGGGGGGTCACCCAGAATGTGGACTTGACTCATTCATCCCACCTGGGAATCACTGAGACTGAAATTCCACACTGAATGAGAAGCTTGCATGCATGACTGTTTTTGAGAACCTCGCCATACAGGCAGCCATACTCTGACTTCAGAGGATTTTTTCTCCATCAAAGGAGGGTGCAAGTTGTTATGTTAAGAGCATGTCACGGCTGAAGGCAATCTTAACATCTCCCCATTAGTGAACCTCAGTTTTAACCAGGAACAAAAACAAAAAAACAAAAAAGGACTACAAACCAAGGCCCCATGCAAAACATCTTGCACAAGTGTAAAAACCCATTCTGCCTTTCTGAAGAGTAGGCCATTCATGCCCATAAGAATGGATGACAAAAACTAAATATATATATATAAAATCATGCACACTTATCTCATGTTTACACATCATCACTGAAGTTGGAATCAGCTACCTTGAAAGGTGGGCAAAAACAGTTGCACACAAAAAACTTCCATCACTAGTGAACCTCGGAGCTTTAGCTAAGGAATGAAACACCCCCATCCCCACTAAGATGATTGTCAAAATAGATGAAAATCCAGATATCTGTAACTGGCAAGACGTTCTACTTCAGATACCCTTGATGCTATTTTTGTCAAGCCAGGGAGAGTGAATTATCACTTTCAGGGCTATTCAGTAAATTCATTACAGTGACAATACTTTTCTAACGAGTTATGAATAACAAACTACATCAGCTCTTGCAACAGATCATAATGACTATATGTGTCAAAGAGAAATCACTCACAGCGTAACTCCTGAAGACCAAACATCCACTTTGAAGCCAGGAAATGTTTCAAGCCCATTGGCGATTTCTGGAGGCTGGAATGCTGGCGATCCTTGGCTGGTGTGACACGTGTCATCCAGAGAAAACCTGTCTAGGGCCTGGCAACACCCCACCCCCAGCCATCAGTCAACATCTCATTTTCAATCCACAATATTGATAAATTATTATATCATGACCAGCAATCAATCAACAATACTAAAAAAACCCAACAATGTTGTACATTAAAAAATAAAACCAACAATATTCAAAGCAATGTTGACACAATTACTGATCAATCAACACTACTGAAAATAATGTCAAAATCAACTATCAATAAAAAATATTTAAAATGATGTGACAAACATCAATTGATGAACAACATTAAAAAAGACGAGTCTTCCACTGTTAGAGCTAGAGCTCTTAAGTTCACCAAACGTGAGATTTTAGCATATGAAATGGGTTTTGCCCAACATTAAGGTAGCTATATTCCGACCAGGGTTGATGATGTACTAACATGACACCAGTGTGCATGTGGGTTTCTAGAAACAAATTTTTGGTCATCTATTATTACCAATGCAAATGGCCTACTTTTCCAAACGGCAGACCAGCTTTTATCGTGTGTCCAAGGTGATTCTGCATGCATTTGCACATGGGGCCTCAGTTTATAGTCTCATCTGAGGACTTTCCCAGGAGTAGAGTTGGCACTGAGGTTAACTCCACAGTAAAAATCCCCTTCAACAGGTATCTGAGTGGTGGCTCAAACCTAGCCCATCAAACCATGAGTGCAATACCACAAGGCTACCACCCCCTTTCGAATTCTAGAATAAATGCCTGTAATGAAGTACATTTAATATGAAAGAACAGTGCAATAGATGGTAAACAGGTGCATCATTTCACTTAATGGTAAACAGGTGCATCATTTCACTTACCTCTGCCACTCCTAGATCAGTGATTTTGAGAACTTCATCCTGGGTAATAAGTAGGTTGCCTGGTTTGATGTCTTTATGTACAATGCCTCTGCTATGTAAATATTCCAAGCCTTCTATCAGCTGACAGAAATATCTGGAAACAGTCCAAAACAAACAGCGGTATTTCAGTCCATTTGTGATTTTTTTTATCAATACAGCATGGTTCTTTGGTAATTTAACAAATGTTATATGAAATAAAATTACTTATATTTATCTAGAAACAATGGGATAGATTTATGAAAGAGTGATATTCTTTACCCATTAAAACTTATTTCATCAAAAACATTTCATTGCACTTCCAACTGTAGCAGATTTCCATGCAACTGTCTCGAATCTATATCACAAAAGTCCAGTTTCTTCTATATGGCAGCCTGCAGTTCCAGACAGGCACCAACACAAATTTATGATCCAAATTGTGCAGACATGTACATATATCCTCAATCGCACAGTTCTTGCCTCATAATGGTTATTGATTTTTTTGCTGTCATTGTTGTTAGTTATTGTTTTATTATGACTTAAATGTGATGTAGCTTTGAAAAGTGAACAGCATTTGTATAATGGGAGTGAGAATTGAAAGTATATATTATAATTTTTTGTCAGAACATACTTTCTAAAAAATCCACTTAATGTTTAAAAAATGAACATTATGTGATGCTTTCTCCACTTGTCTCACTTTCTTCTATTTCGCTTATGTGCTTTTGTTATTCTTCATTGCTTATTTTGTACAGTTTTTTCCGAAACACTTTCACAAGCTCTTAAAAAAAACACAAAAAACCTGCCACAATGTGCTGATCTTTGAAGAGATTTTTTTGAATATATATTAAACAATTTTATCAAATGTTCCTTTTAAGAAGTGTCCATATTCATGTCCCCGTCATGTCATGCCTAGTATAAAAACTTGACATATTGTTCCTCTTGAGCATACTATAACTAAACTAGCATAAGCTTTCGGTTTTTTGTTGTTGACAATATGTATGACTTTCTGAGTAAATTTTGCTTTTAAAAAACCAATTGGTATGGCATACATTTTTGTTCACAGCACTATATATCATGAACGATGTTCAATGACTGAAATCAAAACACTCTTTACCCTTGAAATAAAAAACCAACCCCAACCCAGTGCAAATGCCTCATTCTACATAAAGCACTCCTGAGAAAGAAAAATAGACAATGTAAATAATATCACCTCAACTTAAAGCATCAGACATATGCAGCAGCTAAATTTGGTGCTTTGAACAGTCATTTAATTTCATGGTGTTTATAGCCCCACTGACCACAAAGGCCCCATATCAGGACTGTCATCTTACATCAATTTCAGCAACACCAATACCCTTCACTTCATGTTCAACAAAATTAACATTTTCTAATCCCTTTGAATATCTAACGCCATCAATCTGGTAAAAACAAAAAAGGAAAAAAAAAACACAACATTAAATGACAAAGTACCTAAATTATTTTATTCCTTAAGGCTAATAAAACCACATTGTGCTGAGGAAAAAAAAAAAAGAATTTGCTGAGGACAACAGCCACTCTGCTTGATTTATTATTCCAAGGTTGCAAAAAGGCATTAAAAAGGATAACGGACACTTCAATGTACCAAGAATACATTGGCAAAATGCCATATAAAGATGGGCTAACCACTACACAATGAACATCCTGTGCCCATCCAAGTGTTTACAATATCACTACCTGGTTGTCAAAACAAAACAATCCAGGCAAAATGTCATATAACATATGATTAGAAAATATTTGAAAGGTTTGCTTGTGAAAAAATAAAAGAAACCAGGAGAATGAACAAGGAATGCAGAAACTAAGAGAGATGATAGAAAGGTCAACAACAACAAAAACAGAAATAAAGAGAATGATAAAAACAAGGATATTTCTGGCACAGAATTTCCAGGAGGTGAAGATCTATGCTCTTTATACTGAAAAAGCCCCTGGCATCTCCACAGGGGATATGAACAGACGACAAAAAAAACAACAACAACAAAAAAAAAACCTAAAAAACACAGGACAAAAAAACCCAACCAACATGGATATTACATCACACAAAACCTCCGACTTACCCATGAGCTTGCCACACTGGAAATCGTTTCTCAGGAACACTTTCAAGCATCTCTTGCAACTCACTCACACAATATTCTATGACCATATACCTGCAAAAAAATACTTCAGCAATTAATCATTTTGACAGAGTTAACTGTTATTATATCATGAAAAAAACAGTTGCCAGGAGCCACTCAAAGTCAAATTCATATGCACCACACCACACACACACACACACACACACACACACACACACACACACACACACACACCACACTCATGTGCAGTAACATCTTGTTAAATAACAACGTACAATAGATTAACTGTCACAGGCTTGAGTTTCAACCAACCAAGGTTTTAGGAGAAAGCTTACCTTTCCCCATCCCCCAAACATACACTCAATACTACAATAGTCATACATGTACACACACACACACACACACACACACACACACACACACACACACACACACACACACACACACACACACGCACACACACACACACACACACTTGACACTCCTTTCTCCCGATCTTGATGCACAACTATGAAGATACTCCACAACCACTAATTCAAGACTTTACTTTTTAACTAGAAATAAAGTAATTCTTCTTCTCTTCTTTTCTCTGCATTCCCTTACTTAGTTACTAGGTGGGGCTGAATAGTGCCTGGTCTTCTCCTGAGCTTATAAATTTGCAGGAGGTCTGCCCGCTGGCCTCAGTTGACATATGTATTCGGACTTTAGAGCAGCTAATTTTATTGTACATGTTGCATGCTATGCGTTTCTGTAACCCACCAAATTCTGACATGAATTACGGGATCTTCAATATATTCAATTTTCTGCATATGTATAATATGTAAAGGAAATTAAGGCACTAGTAGGTCTCTCACTTGAAGCTGACCTGGTAGATTGTAAAAATTCCAACCTTAATTCATCAGATGCTACCGATCAGATTCAAGCCTATGACTTCATGACCCACAGGACTGACATCAAACAGTCTTGACCACTTGGCTTTAGTGTCAATCATAAGTTAGTTCAAACCTCAACCAGAGATCTATAACAAAATATATGTTACCTTTTTCAGTTTTTGGAACCAAAACTGTAATGAATTTCCTATCATACAGTGACAAGAACTTCACAGCATGTGGGTTACAAAACTTACATCCGATTCACTTACAGTTTGATAGAGAGGGTTTTTTACTCATTCATGATCAATTCAATCATCCATCCATTTATTCAATGATTGATGTCGTTTTAAGTCGACAGCTCTACATCAAAAAACGGAATTTTAAATCAAAGGTGACATCATGGCTTGATGAAGAACACTGCTGTTGAAGCATTGTGCTAATGATCATTAACCAAACAGAAAAAAGCTATACTTGCATTTTTTGTTTCTCCTCATTATATAGGACCTCGATCAGCTGGATAACATTCTTGTGGTGTAGCCTCTTGAGCAACTGAATTTCCCTGTCAAAGGACAGATTGCATACATGCATGTTACTTTTGTTAGTAGTTACTTTCTTTTTTTTTTCCATACAATCTCTAAATAATACAGTACTAAATAATTAAATCTAAATAAACAAGTACACACACGCACACACACACACACACACACGCACATGTACACACACACATGCACACACGCACATGTACACACACACACACTGAGACAGACAGTAAGACACACATAATAAAGACACATCACAAAGGGTGACAGACACACACACACTCCCCTTCTTTTTCTCTCTCTTGTGAAGAAATTAATCTGTTCATGGTTTGGGGGGGGGGGGGGGGGGGGGCTAAGCTGTTGAACCTGTTTGTGCACTTGGACATATTGAGAACCATACTTTAGAAAATATGGGTCTTTGAAGTTTTATGATGATGGTGTCACCTGTTCCCCAGCTTAACAAGCGCCTCTTGTAATTTAACACCCTGGGAGTCCCCCAGTCCCAGAACATGCCCTCTGAGTCTGACTGGCTCATTCTACCTGCAAAACTACAAAGTTGAAAGTACACATGGATGAAAAAGTCTGCATGACACTTTTCAAACTTACTGTTGCATTGCTGTTAAGCACCTGATAAGTCAGGCCCTGCTCATCTGACTATGGTGTTGGAGAAAACTGTTATAGTTTAAGTCTTTCTGGAAAAAAAAATTCAGCAAAATGGGCCAAGAACTGAAGAAGGCAGAAAATAGACAAGAAGGTGTTTTTATTTTTCATTCTTTTATATCAAGGATAATGGAATAAGCACTCATGTGCTTTTTTTATCCAGTCCCCGTGTATATACAGATTTGTAAACATTGTCTTCTGTTCCCACTGGCACACAATGGCTTACTCTTACAAACATGTGCGCAAGATGTTCTGCGTGCGTTGGCACACGGGGCCTTGGTTTATAGTCTCATCGGAAGGACTTTCAGGGGGGAGTGGAGTCGGGGGAGGGAGTGGAGTCGGCACTAATGTTAACTCCAGGGCAAAATATCCCCTAGAATGAAATTCAAACCTGGGTCAGCAGACCATTACTGGCATTAGTGCAATGTGCAACATTACTCCATGCAGGGATTGACACACTTGCAATAATTTCATGCATTCTCCTGTCATTTTCTCTTATGTAACACTTCTCTCTCTCTCTCTCTCTCTCTCTCTCTCTCTCTCTCTCTCTCTCTCTCTCACACACACACACACACACACACAGAGGCTTTCTCACTATGTTGACCTTCTAGCTAGCAAATAAAGGCTACACACACAATTCATTATAAATCAAAGAAAATTAAAAGACAGTCTTTCTATTACGAACATAGAATTTGAATTTAAGTACAAAGTAGTGAATTATAAATTATCAATTCAGTTGCTAAGGTAGCAGCACCTTTGTACATTCTGTTCCCCATTGGGTATCTTTCGTAGCTTTTTTCGCTTCAGTATTTTCACAGCTCGGCGAAACAACGTCTCAGTATCAAGCACTTCTTTGACTTTTCCATATGATCCTTCGCCGAGCAAATCGCCCATTAAATATTTTCCAATCAATTTTGCACGTCTCCGCCGTGGCTGATAAACGATGTCTTTAGACTCCACCCGGTGAATGAACAAGGGATCATCGTCGTTCATAAAATCTGAAGGATCAATGTGACCCATATCGTGAGCAAGATCTTCATTTCCTGGTGGTGCTACATCATCCATTATGTTCCCCTCGTCCATCATTTGAAATAAATGTCCGTTTCCTTGCAGAAAACCTCATTACGGGTGTGCGTTCACCGAAGGAAATGCCACCATGTTAGCTTCGTTTCAGAACGAGGCTGTTGCTTGAAACCCAAAACAAAAGTAATATGCAGGAAATGAGTTTATTTTTGAGAATCTCTTTCACCACTGTACTATTTATAGTGTTTAAAGACTATGAATCTTTCATGGTGTCTTTTAATTATGTTTGTGTATTTTGATTAGGGCCTATACATACGATACAGGCCTAACTGTTGATTGAATACCGACGTAAGATTATACACACAGTCGGTGAACTAGTGGAGCCCCCTTGCATCTGCCATTTAAAAAAACAACAACTGCTGTTTGATTAACTTTTTTTTCATTCAAAGAATGCTTTTACAATACCTTCATACACACGACGTTTATCTGTCTAAATGTTTGTGTGCCAGTGCCTGTCAACTGAAAATGTTCATATGCCTGTCAAGCATTAGTCTGTGCCACAGACCGGACTTGCAACAGGCTCATTGAGCCACAATGTTGTTGTTTTTTTTGTTGTTTTTTTGGGACGGATAGCCAATGGTCAGAACATTGCGCTGGCAATTTGACGACCCGGGTTCGAGTCGGTCGAGGAAATTTTCTCCTCAGCTGACTCACTCTCCCAAAAGTCCTTCGGATGAACTTTAAACCGAGGCCCCGTGTGCGAACGCACGCAGAACATCTTGTGCACACGTTTAATCTGTTCGCTTTTCGTAAGAGTGGCCATGTGTGCCGTGGGAACAGATGACAATATTTACAATTGCATACACACGGGGACCGGATGAAAAAAGCCATGATTGTTATTCTGTTATCCTCGATTAGAAGAATAAATAATAAATAATAACAAGTCTGCTCTGTGTGTGTGTGTGTGTGTGTGTGTGTGTGGGTGTTGTGGTTGTGTGTGTGTGTGTGTGTGTGTGTGTGCACGCATACGCATGTGTCTGCCATGTGTATGTGTGTGCGTTCGTGCCAATGTACATGCACACTTGTTTGTGCTCGCACATGTGCATTTAAGTTGAGCTTTTATTTCCAGGTGGTCGATTGAATAAGCAGTGCGTTTGCTTTATTTTTCTTCATCAAGCAATCGATTTATAAAGAAAGAAATACACCCCAAAACCCCGAATAAATAAAATAAAGCACGATAAAAAAAAAATGATACAGCCAAGAAAACGACCCCCCTCCCAAATAACAAAAAGAAACAAAAACAAAAAGCAATTTAAAAAAAAAACAGAAGCAAGAAAAAAAAAGAAAACCAAAAAAAAAAAAAATCATTTTCGATTTTTTTTTTCATACATACACATGTGGGTGTACAGAAAGAGAGAGAGAGAGAGAGAGAGAGAGAGAGAGAGAGAGAGAGAGAGAGAGAGAGACAGAGAGAGACAGAGAGAGACAGAGAGAGACAGAGAGAGACAGAGAGAGACAGAGACAGAGAGAGCAAACCAAAAGTAAGTGCATCGTGTTACAACACCTTATGATCTTATCCGCCATCCCTTCATTCTTTTTGCCCATTCTGCCATGTGCACACATACAAATACCTTGATAGACTAGGCACTCATTACTGTTTGTATGAGAAACAGTTTCAACAATGACCCCCCCTCCCTACGCGCGTGCGCGCGCCGGCGCGCCCGCACACACACACACACACACACACACACACACACTCGCACTCACCATCTCTCTCATCCCCATTGACCATTATGCAAAAAAAAAAATGCTATTGACTCGACGACCCTGTTGCTCTGGTCTTATATTGACCTCTGTTTGGGTTTTTCATGCATTTCCACGCCTCTGATGAGTTTTGGTGTGGAAGGAAGCCTTTCAGGATTTGAAGTTCACTGAATAAGATTTTTGGCAGGACGATTTCGTGGTTGAAACCTCAATTAGTCTGGCTCCCTGCTGAGCTATAGTCGTAATGATTGGGGGCTTGATAGTTGGTGTCCTGCGTATGTTAGCTTTGAGCGGTCACCCATGAACACCATGGAAATGACCCAGCAGCAGGACAAGGCCTTTTGGTTAATGGGTCCAGGGCTCCATGTCCCATCAAGGTTCCTTCCTCGGACATCATGTAGGCTTAGGTTAGGCATATACAGAAGAATATTCATGACCACATAGTCCCTCAAGTGCTCTGCTACTACACTACACTCCAGCACAATTAAGTCCACACCTCTCGTTCTGATCTTACCATAATAATTGCTACATAATTACAGCCTGTGCATGTTGGTCCTATCTGGATCTGTAGAGCAGCAGTTTTATTTTGTTTATTCATTTATTTATTCTTTTATATCGAGGATAATGTAATAAGCACTCATGTGCTTTTTTCACATCCAGTCCCCGTGTGTATGCAGTTTTGTAAATCTTGTCATCTGTTCCCACCGGCATACAATTACTCTTGCGAAAAGCGGAAGAACAGGATTTAACGTGTGCGCAAGATGTTCTGCGTGCGTTGGCACACGGGGCCTCGGTTTATGGTCTCATCCGAAGGACTTTAGGGCGCTGATGTTGTTAACTCCAGATAAAAAATCCACTCAAACGGGATTCGAACGGGTTCGTCAAATTGCGAGCGCAATTTTCTGACCACTAGGTTATCCTGCTCCCCCCCCCCCCCCCCCCGTCGACTTGATTACATTAGAGTCCCAGCGGAGTGATCGATGTAGGGACTGCATCAACCAACCACCACCACCACCATGCAGCTCTCTGATGAGACTCTTGTGGGAGCTCTGTGGATTCTGTCCTTAATTTAATACCTGCCGGACCATCGTCAAATGCCTGCTACAGGACACGAACTGCTTGACCACACTGACCACAACAGAATTCAGTGCAGAACGAACTGAAACGGAAATACCCAGCTTTGAGTGACTGTCCATGATGGCCCTCCTTCCACCATCATTCTTTGATTTTGATTTTATTAAAATCCCGGCGACATATCCGATTTAGGCACTATTCCAAGTATCAACTGACCGAACATCATCTTTGTATACATGTAACCACAGACGCTGAAAACTCGAATTGTGTGTGTGTGTGTGTGGTGGTGTGTGTGTGTGGTGTGTGTGTGTGTGTGTGTGTGTTGTCTGTCTGTCTGTTGTCCTGTCTGTCTGTTCTGTTGTCTGTAGCATTATGGTACGTAAGGGCCCATATATGTGCATGCCGTCCGTACATGTGTGTGTGCGGCACGCGCGCGCGCGCGTGCGCGCGCGTGTGTGAAAGCGCGTGCACAATGCGTACATACGTGGCATCTTAACTACTGCTCGGGGATACATTAGGAAATGTACGCTACTCTGAGTTTTTTATAGACAGTACGGAGCATCCTATAGAATGCCATAAATATCCATAATACTTCTTAAGTTCAGAATCCAGTTCCAGCCTGGAGCTTAGAGCTCTGGTTCCTATCTGACGAAGACACAAAGTTGTGATGGCGCCCAAAGTAGCGGCCGTCTGTCTCTGGTCCGCTGTGAGAATCTGGCAGCACAGGGAACAGACCCCACGATCAATGGCACTGGCAGACAATTGGCAGACAATCCCTCAATCACTGCCGTTTCAGCGCTAAGTCTCTCTAACGCTGTGTCTTCAAGCCTATCGGTGTTCACAACCTAAGCGTCGATACTCGCCCATCTCAAATGTTATTTTGCGGTGATGACAGTACAATTAGCCTACAGTAGAGACAGTGGTCGTAACGTCTACAACCTCTGATACTATAAAGATACTGTTAGGGCCTACAGGCCTACAGACCTACATATAGGCTATACATTTATATTTCGGGGTGGGGGTGGTAGTAAATTTTTGTTCTCTCTCTCTCTCTCTCTCTCTCTCTCGCTTCTAATAACTTGGTTTATGGAGAATTAGGCCGCCATCCACTATATCTAAACTCTGCAGTAAACTGCATACGATACTGGTTCAAACTTCTAAAACAACATAACGGTAAATATTCAAAATGTGCCTACAACATGTTACTGGAAATGCACAATCAAGGACATGTTAATTGGGTTACACGCATTCGGGATTTACTATGCCTTAATGGGTTCTCATTTGTATGGACCTATGGCAGCGTTGGAAATGAAAAAATGTTTCTACGGGAATTCAAACTGAGATTAAAGGACGTGTTCTGCCAGCAGTGGTTCTCGCACTTTGAGAGAACAGATAGAAGTCAAATGTACAGCGAACAAAAGAGCTGTCTTGACAGAGAAAAGTACGTTGAACTGATCAGCTTTAACATATATAGAACAGCTCTAGCACGAGATTTAGGATAGGAGTTTCGGAAATAAACTGTCACAGATTTAAATATACATCGCTTGCTGAGAAAAGAAATTGCCCGTTTTGTAAAAATGTATTAGAAGACGAAATTCATGTTGTTTTTCTGTGCTCACTGTATCGAGACATACGCCAAAAGTATTTAACTATTACTGATACGAGGCCACTTAAAACACAGTATGCTAAATTGTTAAGGTCTCAGAAGGATGAAACTATCTTTAACTTCAGCAGATTCCTGTATTTCATGCTGCAGGAGCGACGGAGACAGATGACCATGTAATATTGTCAGCATTGTTAGCCCTGCCTCTAGCCAACGAGCACACATGTACATGTGCTACATCAT
>CM060323.1:43497010-43527010 GCA_030674155.1 Stramonita haemastoma
TTCTTAAATTTCTGGTTTGTTTCTAAATCTACATTTTCGTTTGATATGCGCTATACCCAAGTGGTTAGAACTGTTCGACTTCAATCTCATGGGTCCAAGAAGTTGTGGATTCGAATCTCAGCAGCAGTGTCTGGGAATTTAGCTTATCTGATCTCCTAGGTGCACTGAAAGTGCGGCTCTGCCAGTGGTTTAATTCCTTACATATACATAGACTAACACAAGATTAAATATGTACCTTAAAGATCTCGTGATTCATGTCAGCAACCAGTAGATCATGGAAGCACGAACATATCCAGCATGCATCCTGCTAAAAAAAAAAAAAAAAAAGCTGCTCTGAAATTTGAAGTTTTGCGTATGCGACAGTTTTCATTCACCATTAAGGTAGCTGCATTCCGACTTCAGGGATAAATTCTTATTTTGTAGTGTGTTCTACCCACCATTTTATCTTATTTCAAATTCTATGTATGCTTGTCTTTCTTTTCTCCCCAGTTCTAATACCTTACTGGAGAGAGGTATCTTTTCCAAAGTGACCCCAGTCCCTCAAGAGGATCTGATCAGAAGCTCTACACCATGGGATGGCAAGACTGTGTGAGTCGTGTGAGAGGCACCATAAAGACAATTCCTTTCTTCCATCTCAAAGAGAACGAGGAAAGCTTGCATTTGGCCACATCCCGCCACCCTGCCAGTGCCCACGAGCTGCGCGTCCTGCAGAACGGAAGTGTGCAACAGAGCATGCCCAAAGAGGCTTCCGGTGATGGGGCGCCTGAGGAAGACTGGGACAGCTTCCAGTACTGTGAGGACAACCTGGCTGAGGGGAGTCATCCCAGCAGCCTCAGACAGCCGATCTCAGAATGGCAGGCAGGGTGGAATGTGACCAATGCTATCCAGGTGAAAAGGCTGATTGGTTTTATCTGTTTGGTCTCTAAAGCTTTCTCAATTTATTTTTGTGGAGGTGGGGGAGGGGGGGGGATCCTGATTCTACCACATAGCTTGTCTACTATCATGAATGCTTGACTTTTTACTTTGTAACACACACACACACACACACACACACACACACACACACACACACACACACACACAACAACACACACACACACACACACAACACACACACACACACACACACACACACACACACACACACACACACACACACACACAGCACACACACACACACACACACACACACGCACACACACACACACACACACACACCACACACACCACACACACACACACACACACATGGCTCTGACCACGTAGCAATCCCGCCCCCTAGAGATTCCATGACTTAGCTCATACCATGTTCTGTGTGGGTGTGCAGGGGATGTTCATCGTCAGCTTCCCCTACGCAGTGCAGCAAGGTGGCTACTGGTCCATCCTAGCCATGGTGCTTGTAGCCTACATCTGCTGTTACACCGGCAAAGTCCTGGTCCAGTGCTTGTACGAGCCCGACTCCTCGGGAAACCTCATCAGAGTGCGGAGCAGCTATGTAGACATCGCGGAAAAAGTGTGGGGCAAAAAGTATGGCGCCAAACTGGTCAACTTAGCTCAGATGATCGAGCTACTCATGACTGCATTTTGTACGTCCTTCTGTGTGGAGACTTGATCAAGGGCAGCTTCCCTGACTCGCCCCTGGACCTGTCATCCTGGATCATGATCAGCACCATTCCTTTGCTGGCCTGTGCTTTTCTCACATCACTTCGTCGAGTTTCCTGGCTAAGCTTCTGGTGCACAGTGGCCCACGTGTTGGTCAACCTCATCATCCTGATCTACTGCTTCACACAGGCTGAGCACTGGCACTGGAGGCAGGTGAAGCTGCGCATCGATATCTGGACCTTGCCTATCGCCATGGGCATCATTGTGTTCAGCTACACGTCACAGGTCTTCTTGCCCACACTAGAGGGCAACCTCACAGACCGCAGCAAGTTCTCTTGCATGATGCATGGACTCACATCGCAGCCGCCGTTTTCAAAGCCCTGTTCTCTTATATTGGTTTTCTGACATGGGGTAAGGCTACGAAAGAGGTCATCACCAACAACCTACCTCACCCCAGCTTTAAGATCGTGGTCAACTTCATCCTGGTGGCCAAGGCACTCCTGTCTTATCCCTGCCCTTCTTTGCTGCTCTGGATCTGTTGCAGGCTGCTTTCTTTCAAAACAGGTTTGTCGTTGTTTTTTTATGCCGTTTCTCTTATTTTACACTTCATTGGTGATTAAAAAAGTCTTTTATTCTTTATTTTTTTTATTTATAGCGTTTCATAATGGCATGAACTATGTTTATGTTAGTATTTATTTTTAAACTTTTCATATGCTCAATAAATAGCAATAGCAAACTAAAGATTCCCACTTCAGTGCTCCTTGGCCTATGGATGTGATTTTATCACTCCCTAGTTGCACAATGGAAAAACTGAAAATCTGATCTTGAAAAAGAAGAGTAGGGGAGAAAAAACTAAAATCCATAATGCTTATTCAAGAAAGATATATGAAAATAATGGAGTTGAAAGTCGTCTATATGCCTGTCTGGAATTACTCTGTGAGTGCCATGTATTATATAACATTAAAATCTAGATGAACAAGACCTTTGCCACTTCTCAGATGGGGGCACAAGACATACAGAGTTAGCAGAGCATTGTCAAGGCCTACGAACTATATTTAAAAAATATTTTTTCCCTCACGAATGCGGCTACCATGTACCACAGCAAAGAATTTTTCGTGCCTTGTTTCCTCAGGACGGAGAGAAGCGGGCGGGTGGTTTGGGTGTCCAGGTGTCTGGATGACTCGGGACAGGTGAGGGTGTGGGCACTGGGTCTGCGCCTGCTGTTGGTGCTGACCACGACTGTGCTGGCCATTGGTATCCCCCACTTCTCCCTGCTCATGGGGCTCATCGGCAGTTTTACCGGTCAGTCTGTGTGTGTGTGTGTGTGTGTGTGTGTGTGTGTGTGTGTGTGTGTGTGTGTGTGTGTGTGTGTGTGTTTGTAGTGTGTGTGTGTGTGTTGTAGTGTGTTGTGTGTGTGTATATGTGTGTGTGTGTGTGTTGTTGTTGTACTGGCCATTAGCATCCCCCACTTCTCCCTGCTCATGGGGCTCATCGGCAGCTTTTACTTGTGTGTGTGTGTGTGTGTGTGTGTGTGTGTGTGTGTGTGTGTGTGTGTGTGTGTGTGTGTGTGTGTGTGTGCGAGAGTCTGTGTACGGGTGCGTATGCGCGCGCGCGCGCGCGCGCGCGCGCGCGCGTGTGTGTGTGTGTGTGTGTGTTGTGTGTGTGTGTGAGTGCATTGAACGAAGAGATAGAAAGAAACTGGTCAAGACAAAGCATGCACTGATGGAAGGTGTCGATTCTCTCTGCAGGAACGATGCTGTCCTTCGTGTGGCCATGTTACTTTCACCTGAGAATCAAGTGGCACAGTTTACAGTGGCCGGCCAGAGTCCTGGACATCGTCATCATTGTTCTCGGCTGCCTCTTCGGCTCTGTCGGCATGTACTACTCCACCCACGCCCTCTCCAGAGCTTTCAGAGGACTGCCCCCAGAACCTGTTCACGCTGGATGATTGAGTCAAACAACAAGCGTTATATTAGGGGGGGGATAGCTCAGTGGTCAGAGCGCTTGCTTTCCCCCAAGTCAAGTTAAGCAGTGTCGAGCGTGGTTACCAGTTGGATGAGTGACCGTTTGCACGCCTTGGCTTCAGTACAGTCCTCCCAGTTCACCCAGCTGTAAATGGGCACCTGCCCACTTTAGGGGCAGGGAAGGTAAAGCAGCGAGGGAGAGGAGATGGGCGCCGCCCTCAATATGCTGGCCCCTAGAGAAGCTGAGCTCTCTGATGCCACGCTCCCCTACGACCACATAGGTTATGGGATACCTTTACTTTTTAACTTTTAACATGCGTGTCATTCATTACCATGAAACAGATGATCTAAACATTCTGATGGACATAAATGTTCTCACACTCAACATCTCTCCATTGGGGAATCTTGGAGCTTTAGACGAAGAACAAAACAAAACAAAAAAAGATGAACAGAGTAACATTAAAAAAAAACCAGTTTGATCGGAAACGGGAAGAATCAAATGTCTGTAAACTATCTGCGGTTCTTTTACAGAGATGCTACCGCTGCAACAGAAAAATGAAATATTTAGAAAACAATTTGATCGAAAACTGGAGGAGGTTTCTCTGTGACACAAACGTGGAAGATTACTTTTGTTTTTTTCACTCTCCAGAATTGCTGCAGATGTTTTAGTTTTTGTGTTAAAGAACAACTTCTTCAGTGGACACTGCTTGAATGCAGATCTGACAAGCCCACCGATGGTGAAGTAGTAGTGTTTTAGATCTTGCTCATGATCAACACAAGGAGAAGCTGAGTAGCAATAAGTTTACTAAAGAAAAGTAATGTAAAGGGAAAAAAACCCACAAAAAACCCCACCAGATGAACAAAACTTAAACACTGCCCATATAAGTAACATTTGTTGCACCCCCCCCCCCCTTCCTTACTTAAAACTGGCTCGAAAGCCTTCCAGGAGGAGGAAGTTTAACTGGAAGAGAAGTCACTTTGAAAAGACTTTGTCGGTCTTTGCTTGTGGTTATTAATATTTATCTGAGGTGATGTTACGGGCCCAAAGTTGATTGGACAATGGTGACTTTTGTCTATAATTTATTGGTGTGTATATTTGTTTTCGTTACCTTTTCTGTTTATTTGGCTTAGGTTGTAACTTTTTAGGAGATGACTCATTTTTTACAATGTTAAAGGGCCCTTCTGACGTAATTTAGTTTCTGTCCGGTTTTGCTTGTGGTAAGGGTCTGTTTTGTTGTTGCTGTTTTTATGAGGCTAGGGGGGGGGGGGGGGGGGGGGGGGGGGGGGATTTTCAGTGTTCACAAAGTTGAAGAGCTCTTTTTAGTATAATGTGACTCCACAGTGACAGTAACTTGCTCATGTGCTTAGATTATATAAGGACATTACAATATGTTTAGAAAAGGGATTAGCAAGTAAGTAATTTAAGCGTTTTTATCTACCAAGCTCGTGTAGATGTGTCAATAATGCGCTAAACACGTACCATTAGTTTCATGACCAATGAACGCTGTAATTAGTTATTTTAATGGAGAAAGTGGATGTAGTGGATGTCCATACATATAGGACACTTTAAAGCAAATATCGGTCTTTCTCTGTATTTCCTCTGTATAATATAGTTAGTCTCAAATAAACAAGTGGCTGCTTGATCTATAAGGACTGTTAGCAAGAAGTCAGAGTTGCACTTTATTTTTTCGTCATACATTGATGATTATATTGATGCTTGGTGGGTTTTTTTCACTCATACCTGTCCATTATACCTGCAAGTGTGGTGGATTGTGAATAAACATCATTCCTGTCTGTTCTTGACAAACATGTGTAGTGATCTTCAGAGCGCTGAGCTGTCCTAGGCCTCCACTTTTTTATCACCATGCACACATCACAGCAGATCTTCCTGTCTTATGCTTTTCCTCTAGAGTTCAATGAAGGGTAAGTTTAGACTGTTCATTACAATAAAATATTAAAAAAAAGGCTTGTCCACCATCGCCGTCTTCTATGCCCAATCCTGGTTATATTTTATCCCCAGAGTCAGAAATCCACAGCGAGGTTATCAAAATTTAATGTTAAGCCATTGTGGGGCCACCAACCTGAATGGCCCTGCATGTTGCTGAGTCACTTCAGTTGTGTTATGGGACAGAATGTAGGTAAACAATACATTCAGGGGAATAAATAGCATCCACTCACCCACCCTAAAAAAAGCGGAAAAAAAGGAGTAAGACCGTAAGTTGTTTATGTGCCCATTGCAACAACAATGGCGGAAAGGGGCGAGATAACTTAGTGGAAAAAATATCGTAGACTTTTTTCTCCGGGGGAATGGAGTCGGGATTTTAGAAATATGAAATTGTTACTGATGTAAAACCCCCGCGGAAAAATCTCTTCAAATGGACACCTTAATGAAGATTCTACTTTGCGCCCTCAGTCACAGTCAGATCTCAAAAGTTCAAGTCCAGTGACTTGAAAGAAAAAATGCAAACAAAAATATTTAAAAGTGGGCCAGCTTGTTAGCTTTTAGACAAAACACTACACAATTGAAACCTCAGTGTGACTTGTATTGGAAGTGAAAGTCATAAAGGTGAGATAAAGAGGCAATTTTTGAAGCAGAGAGGTCGGTTTTTCTTATTTTAGAAAAAAAAGGAAAATACGACCATAGCTTTCGTACAGATAAAAGTTGTTTTTTTTAAAAGACTGTAAAGCAGAACTTCTAGGTCAAGAGGCAATTTTTTCGTTATAAATAGTGAGGTCACTTTTTATCTTAAAAAAAAAGAACATATTACTAACATACTTTTTATTTCTTAGACAGAAAAAAAGGGATTAAACAACAGAAAAAAAAGATGATGACACAGAACCCTAAGGTCCATCCATTTATCTCTCTGTCATTGCTGTCCCCCCACCAGTAGTCACTCCAGATGAAGGACATGGAAAAAGAAGATGCTAACAAGTCTAATTATGCAGGACAACTAACTGCCCTTGCTTCTGACGGAAGCTAAGCTCCCTGTGACTGAGCGGGGCTCTTTCCTATCTCTTTCTATCAGCCCGCTCTGTGCTTCTCTGCATGACACCGCCATCCTTCACAACCCAGCATCTTGCCATTCTAATGTGTGCAGCAGAAAGATGTGTGTGTGTGTGTGTGTGTGTGTGTGTGTGTGTGTGTGTGTGTGTGTGTGTGTGTGTGTGTGTGTGTGTGTGTGTGAGAGAGAGAGAGAGAGAGAGAGAGAGAGAGAGTGTGTGTGTGTGTGTGTGTGTGTGGTGTGTGTGTGTGTGTGTGTGTGTGTGTGTGTGTGTGTGTGTGTGTGTGTGCGCGCGCGCGCGTTTGGTGAACCAGCAACTTAGGAATGGCATATAAATCTTTCTCTTAACAAAGAAAGTCTTTACATTTTCTTCGTTCCTTTTTTCTATAACTTTGAGGTTGTTTTTTTTTCATTTAAATTTGTTCAGGTTTATTCATTATTGGTCAGATTTTACCACCAATATTAAGATAGCATCATTCTGACTGTCAGTAAGTAATGTCTAAACACACCAGTGTGCATGAATTTTATAGGCGCTTTTGTTTTCTTATGATCTACTCTGCACAAGGCTCTAACTACTAAGCTATCCCGCCCACCGACCGTGTTTGATAAAATATCTGTATGCTGCGGGTATCGGAGACCATTAGGAAGCAGGTAGTAAGGAGATGGGGAAGACGAATAACTGTGGCGGGATACGGGGAGCCAGGCAGCAGTAGCTGATGTCGGGGCTCTTGTACATGGACTTTTCTCTTGCTTTCTTGTTTGTGACGGAAGACACATGAGGGGTAGGGGGTGTGGGTGTCGCGGACTGGCGTGTCACGCTCATGAATGTGTCTGTCAGCTCGTGTCACAAGCGTTTCCTCTGAAGATGTCGGCTGTAGTCAGGATCCTTGTTTGTTTTCCATAACTCACCTGTCCAGCCTGTACCGGCAACCTGTACCAGTGTTTTGTGTGTGTGTGTGTGTGTGTGTGTGTGTGTGTGTGTGTGTGTGTGCGTGTGTGTTCATGTGTGTGTTGTGTGTGTGTGTGTGTGTGTGTGTGTGTGTGTGTGTGTGTGGTAGGTGTAGGCATCGTGTCTGTGCGTGTATGTGTGTGTGTTTGTGGGGGGGGGGGGGGGGGGGGGGGGGGCGTAGGTATTGTGTGCGTGCGTGTGTGTATTAGGGGAAGGGGATAGGTCGCGTGTGTGTGTGTGTGTGTGTGTGTGTGTGTGTGTGTGTGTGTGTGTGTGTGTGGTGTGTGTGTGAGAGAGAGAGAGAGAGAGAGAGAGAGAGAGAGAGAGAGAGAGAGAGAGAGAGAGAGAGAGAGAGAGAAAACAGTAAAAATGACACTGATATCCTGTTAATACAAATGAGTATACTGTTTTTATTGTATACTACCTACTGTCAGTCACAGTATATTTCTTGGTGTGAAAAAATCGGGCTGTTGTCCCTGGGGAGTCTTTGGCTAGAAAAGCAGTCTTTCTGCTTGTGTGTTTATTTATTTTTTTCCATTTTCATTTCCATAGTACTTTAAATCATGGCAGATTTTTCTGCGTGAAATTCCGCTGTCTCTCCGGATAGAGCGCGTCGTCACAAGAGCAGCGCCACCATTATGTGCTGGTATGAACGGATGAAAAAAATGTACAAAACTGCATGCACACAGGGAGTTGATGCAAAAAAAGCACACGAGGGCTGTCATCATCCTCGAAATAAAAAGAATGTCAATTAAAAAAAGACAAAATAGATAAAAGAAAACACACACATATAATATATACACAACGCGTACGCGCGCACAAGCGCGTGTGTGTATGTGTGCGCACACAAACACACACACACACGCACGCGCACACACGCGCACGCACATACACACACACTATAAACACACACATACACACAAGTGTATCACTTTTGTTTTCAGATTAAACAGTAACGTCTATATAGCAATGATCAAACACTGAATAAAACAAAATATTTATCAGTGTGTGTGTGTGTGTGTGTGTGTGTATGTGTGTGTGTGTGTTGTGTGTGTGTGTTGGGGTGTGGCTGTGTGTGTGTGTGCGTGCGCGTGTGGGCACGTTTTGTGCTGCGTGTGTACGTGTGTAAATGCGTGCGTGCCGTGTGGTTGTGTGTGTGTGTGTGTGTGTGTGTGTGTGTGTGTGTGTGTATGCGCGCGCGTCCTCGGCACCCATTTTCATGGAGCGTGTCTCCATCTATCTTCTAGTAGGCAATGTAGTCTAGTCCACGGCCGTTTCCTTTCCCCATCCCTCATCCCTTATCTGCCCTTCAGAGTGTGGGCCTACCTGCGTCTGGAGAAAGAAAAAGCAAACAAACAAACAAACAAAAAACCCCACCAATGTGAAATCCTTCAAGAAACGCATTTTTGCATTGCTTTGTTCTGAAATGTTCATTTGTTGGTGTTGTGATTTTTGTTGTGTGTTTATTAGTGAGATTCTGGTTGCCTACAGCCCATGGCGGAATACTATCCTTTTTTTTCTAATGCTTCATAAATCTTTGTTTTTGTTGTTGTTTTGTTTTGTTTTTGTGTTGTGTGTGTGGGGGGGGGGGGGGGGGTTGTTCTTCTTTGCTTTTCGTTTTCTTTTACCCTTAAAAAAAATATTTTATCCACATCAGCTTTATACAAGGGGTTAATCTCCAGTTGCTGACATGAAACAAAATTGCTCTCTGAAAGTGGTGAAGCCTTCTTTTTTTCTTTTTTTCATCCAATCCCCGTGTGTATGTAGGTTTTTTTCTTGTAAATCTTGTCATCTGTTTCCACCGGCACGCAATGACCTACTCTTACGAAGAGCGTAACAGGATTTAACGTGTGCGCAAGATGTTCTGCGTGCGTTCGCACACGAGCCTCGGTTTATAGTCTCATCGAAGGACTTGTGGGGAGAGTGGAGGCAGCACTGATGTTAACTCCAAGGTAAAAATCCCCTCAAACGAGAATCGAACCCTGGTTTGAGTTGACTCCTAAGGTGGTTTAAATCCCCATTCTGGATTCACCATACTCTGCTGCCCAGGTTCGAGCCCTGAGTTCATTAACTCTCACGGGACTGAAGTCAAACGCTCTATCCGCTCAGCTGAACTGTTCATCGTTACCACATGGTTATTTTCCGAAATAGTCCATCCTTCTCCAGATTTCCTGCTGCAACCTGTGTCATGAAAAATAACTTCCTGTATCCATATGTCTTTCTCTTCATGAACTGGGGGAGAGGGGAGAGAGAGAGAGAGAGAGAAACTCGAAACTCGAAACTCGAAACTCGAATATTTTAATGAGGGTAAATGGATAAGCCAGAGGCTTCTTTACACCAGGCCTCAGAACCTCCCCTTCCCCCCACAAAAAACAACAAGAGAAAAAACAAACAAGCCAAACATACGTAGCTGATTCATTAGAGAGAGAGAGAGAGAGAGAGAGAGAGAGAGAGAGAGAGAGAGAGAGAGAGAGAGAGAGAGAGAAGAGAGAGAGTGTGTGTGTGTGTGTGTGGTGTATGTTCCGCGGCTGTCAAGAATCGAACCCATGACTTCTTGGATCCACAGAATAAAAGTCAAACCACTCCGCTATAGCGCCTGTCAGATTTTGTAAACGACATTAGAATTTCCCTTTTTACATATAACTGATTACACACAGGCAAAGGAGAAGGGACAGACAAAGACAGAATCAAATCAAATCAAGCTGGTCTGTTTTAAAACGAACAGTTTGTAGCTAGAGAGTGAATCTTACGTCTGACTCAACGTTTGGCTTCTTGCCTTGACTTCTCCCTTAATTAACAGCAAGAGGAGTCACTGGGAAGTCAAAACACATAAACTCTTAGGCAGTGCTTCTTGCGTAACCTGGTGGTCTATTCCTCTCCAAACTGGGTAGGCCTATAATTAATGAGTATCATCCACACTACCGGTCACATCGTTTTTGAATGTATTTATGATAGTTTCGGTTAAATAATTATGCACTTGAAGTACAGGGAGGAAACGGGTCAAAATCTCACACTACAAATAAGGGGAAGTTGTTGTTTCCAGTTAACATATGAAAGAACATTCCAAACCATACGTGAATAATCAAAAAGTAAAGGCCTTAGTTTTATCAATGTCGTTAAAGCAACATTACTCAAAGTGAAAAATTACGTATCTGAGTAATTCCCTTTAAAATAAAATAAAAAAGCTTTACAGGCAACAAGATGATTATAGACATGTAAAACTGAAAGTTGTTCTAGTTCTCTTTAATCATCAAACCGTCAGACGTGTACGTTTTCGGGACTATTTTTACCACAGAGATCCCCAAAAGAGGCTGCATCTTGAACTCGCACGCCGCCTAAGGACAAAACCAAAGGTCCCATCCAAACATACCCTCAGTGCGAGAGAGACAGAGGACTGGCGGACAGGGACGTGACAGACAGACTGCCCACAAACGCGTGAAGTCACAGGCGTGCTAACAAGCTGATTGAGCGTGACGGTCATAAAGTATATAATCTAATTGTAATACACACACGTTTCCAGATGGCATTTTCACCGCTTCTAACCACGCTGTGCTTCGTGTGCTGCACAAGTAAGTTTATTTATTCGTACGTTTAGGGATAAAATGCTTTCTGAGATCAATATTGAACAAAATTTAATCCCCGCAGTTGGAATGCAGCTGTCTTCATGATAGGCAAAAAACGGTTGCATACGCAACATCTCACTATTGATGAACCTCGTTGATTTAACCGAGGAACAAAAAAATATGTACATACAGTTTTCATATCCTTTAATTATTTGGACACATTTTGCAGTTTTTATATATGATGTTCCACCTTTTCTTCCCTACCCCTCTTTTTTTTTCTTTTTTTCCCCCTTCTTCTTCTTCTTTTTTTTGTGGATAGAAGCGCCATTCTAAACTCAGTCTGTTCAAATTTCGACTGAAATGAAAATTATATATAGTTTCGAGAGAACAAAAAAAAAGGCAAACTACTTCAAAGGGGGAAAAGGCAAAGCAACAACTCAGCAAACTGAAATAAAGAGCATAAACAAAACAACAACAACAAACAAGACATCAGGACTGATTTATTTCGATTATCAACATGCAGATCTGGTCTGTCTAAAGAAAAAGAAATGTATTGATGTTGCTGCTAGTCCAGGCTGGTTTTAGCGAGTTGTGATAAATGTTTAGCTACGGTACATTTGACAGAAATTTAGAAACAAAAAAAACAAGCAACAACAACAACAAAAAACCCATCCTCACACAGAAGGGGTTTATCATGTTACATACATATCAAATAACAAATGTTCTGGGTCATCTGTGAGCAGCTAACGGCTACTTGATAACTCATAATCTCTTATCTGAATTATATCAATTCCATTTACTTATAAAGTATTATTATTATTATATTATTATTATTATTATTATTATTATTATTATCATTATCATTATTATTATTATTTTTTATTATTATTATTATTATTATTATTATTATTATTATCATCATCATCATCATCATCATCATCATCATCAACTGCATTTGTGCATTTTTTTTAATACATTTTTATTTCTTAACTCTGTAAATATAAACGCGTCTAAAGCTTTTTATACTCAACAAATTGATTTATTTAAAATACGTCACTGTTAAAGCTAATGATATTTCACACTCTTCCTTTTACTCTTCTCATTTGACCCCCCCCCCACACACCACACACACACACACACACACACACACTCGTCTCACAATCTCTATGTCTGACTGCCTGTCCGTCTGTTTCTCTGTCATTCTGCCAAGAGGGAGTTTGTTATGGGCTCATTCGGAAGCCTGGGACCACACAGTCGAGCCTCATCCACTTTAGGAAAGCAATTTTGAGAGTATTACTCAAAGTACCTGATCAAGGCTGCAAGTGTCTGTATCTCTCGGGCTGGGTTGCTGTAACATTAAAACGTGCATGTGCCAACATGTGTGTTAGTTAGTACAACCAGCCACTTAGTCTCAAAGTAAATGTACTTTCATAGCATCACCATTACACCACCCTCGTCATTGATCATTATGCAATAAAAGAAAATTGTCTGATTCCGTGGCCTCGGTTGCTCTGATCTCGTGGCAACCTCATAAATTGTTTCCCCGTACACTCCTGTGCCTGTGGTGAGACTGTATCAAAGCCTTTGGGGTCGGAGGTTCACGGGGGAAGTCACTGGAGGGACGTTGTGGTGGTCGCCACCCCGGGTGGGTGTCTCACTCACTCTGGCTTTACGACCGAACCATTAATTATTTCTGTCGTCAGTTGGGGGCTCAGTAGGTAGTGTCTTAGCTTAGAACAGGTTCTACAGAACATCACCAAGTAAAAGTGACTAGAAGAGAATCCCCGTATAGCGGGCAGGATTGCAGATCATGTTGTTATCTGGCCACGAGTTTTGCAAAGGCACTGTTATATATGGCCTACGCGGAGTTTCATGTTATATTATTTTTTGGGCTGTTAAAGCTTGGCCTCAGGCTGAACAGAGAGATTTACTTCCGACGCCCTGGTTAATCAAGATGGGCGTTTTTATGATTTCCCAGGTCATCGTATGTGGCAGGCATTACATGTAAGCACCGTAAAATCCTCCTTGTTCTGTCACGAGCCATGTCATTATTCGGTGGAAAAATAAACATATAAAGCAAAATCAGCATGCATCAAAGGCTTCCCGAGCACATAGAGTGAGAATGTGTTAAGGGAATTTCTTTATGTGTTTTTCTGCTAACTTTTTTTTTTTTACACTATACCATACCTATACTGTCCAAGGCGATATATTTTTTAAGACATCATTATGGGCTAGTGTGGCAAAATACCATCCTGATGATATTTCTGATTATCGTTTATAATTAATACAAAAAAGCCTACGTGTGTAGCCTACTCCCCTGAATTCTGCCAGTTAATTTGAATGAGAACAAATTTAGTCAAACATTGCCCTACTCAAACTAGCGGCACCAGTGTTATTTCATATTAATTTGTGACTTATCTGTCTTTAGTCAGGGACAGCTAGAAATCCCATTATCTTCGTAACTCCCCCGCCTTTTAACAAATACTATACTACATTTTTAATGTGGCATTGCAATGTCTCGTGTCAGTTTTCGTTTATGTTTTTTTGCTCTCGAAAACAAAATATTCAGCATTAAGTACTATAGTCGTCTTTAAGTCTTTCATCAGTAGCATGTAAATTGCCCTTTCCAAATATTACAATCCTTTTATTTAGTCGTAAAGGGGTGGTTTACATTTGTATCTCGTTTCAAAGTTCTTCCATTACATTGCATGACCAAAGATGTTTTATCATTTTTCTCCAGTCTTTGCAAAATGGTATAGAATCTGTCTATCATTGTGGTCAAGTAATTGCGCATGTCTTTGCAGAATAATGTTGGCTTTAGGCTTACTTGTTCTGTATTTGGTTTAAACAAATGCTAATTCAGAAAAGAAAACACACTGTACTCAAAATCCATTTAGAGCAGCAACAAGCTGATAGCTTATAATGTACTCCCTCATCGAACAAAACGAAATTTGCTTTTTGGCAGCTGAAAAAACAAACATTGTTATAACAAGTCAGTCCTTTTGAAACAAGTGAGATGAATAAATTAAAGACATCCTTTTAAAACTTGCTGCCTTTACATTTGTGAAAACCTTGAAACATCACATTTGCCTATTCATACTACGTAGATTTTTTTAAAGAAAAAAAAGTAACAAACGATCTGTATTTATTAAACAAGATTTCTTTAGACAGATGTGATGGAGCGGACATTGTGTGTGTGTGTTTGTGTGTGTGCGTACGTGCGTGCGTGCATGCGTGTGTTTTACACGCCCACCAGTTTACATGCACCAACACATGCGTCAAGTGTGCATATGTATGTACGTATGTTCAAATATACATGTAAGTGTGCAACGAAAGCACGTGCGTGTGGTGAGTCAGGGTGTTATATATGGGACTCCTCTACTCTACAGCCAGAAACCCAGACTACGAACAGGAAAACAGAGCCAAAGGGCAGAAGGGAACGTAAACAAACAAGGCAAAACAAATGTAAATGTCTTGTTTTCTTCACTATATTTATTTGGCCCAAGACTGCAGCAGACAGATTTACTCATTGCCAGTCACGCATATGCCCACACTGTAGCGTAGGTGACAGCCACAGAAACCCAGTCACGTTTGTTGCTGTTGTTGTTGTTGTTGTTGACCGTTTTTCAAGTTGTCAGTGAAACCCACAAGAAAACACCACCGCATATGGTGAGAGGGGAGGGTGGGGAGGACCTGAAATGAGTAAAACTGAGAGTCTGGTCACGATAAAGTAGTACAATAGTCTGTGAAAGGACAGTTACAGAGAGAACGGCTCCAAGGCAAAAGAGCTCAGGCTGCAACAGATATTATAGAGCAGTTAGTCAGTCAGTACTTATCCTCATACATTTCAAGTCATGTCTACCATAAAATGGATGAAGAATAATGTGAGTGCTTTCGGGTAAAATGTGTAGACGTTTATTCATTTCAAGTCAAGTCAAGGCACAGACACCTGTTTATTCATTTAGATGGTGAAAATTATGAACGTTTATAGCCTACACACACAGACAAACAGACACAGACAGGCACACACACACGTTGCTATCTGTGTGTCTGTGTGTGTAAATGGTATTGTATTATATGTATATGTATATATATATATATATATATATATATATATATGTGTGTGTGTGTGTGTGTGTGTGTGTGTGTGTGTGTCTGTGTGTGTGTGTGTGTGTGTGTGTGTGTGTGTGTGTGTGTAGGGAAAGAGAGAGAGAGACACACACACACACACACACAGACAGATCGACAGACAGACAGACACATAGAGACATACAGAGAGACAGAGGAGAGAGATGCAAAGACAGACAGAGAGACAGAGCGAGTCACACCGCACTATGCCTTCCTTCCTGTGACAGGTCTGGCAGCAGGGGCAGTTGTGTCCGGCCCTGACGCCCAGTCCGGCACAGCATCGCTCTCCCTGGATGGCGCTCTCTCTCCATCCTCCTCCTCCTCCTCCAACACCTCCTCCTCTGTTCCATCCTCAGCCAGCTCCCCCGTGTCCACAGCCATGCCTCTCCCACCCCCTCTACCCCCTTCCAGACCAACCACAGTGCCCCCGGTCACAGCACCACCACCCCCTGCCATGGGTCAGGTCAGCTACTCCATGATGAATTCACCAGGAATATCCAGTCCCCAGAGCCAGGGCTCTGTGCCCTTTGACGTCAAGTCCATGGACAACCCTTACTTCGTGTCCTTCCTGCAGGATTTCGCCAGGCAGAGCGGCCAGAGCGTGCAGGAGATGCAGGCCACCGCCGTCACCGATCCCCACATCGGCATTCTCTGGGATGTGTATGTGCAGACGTTTGGCGGCGGCGCCACGCTGCCTGTTCTGGATGGAGCCGGGAGTGGAGGCTCCAGTGCTTCTTACAGCACCAGTGGGGGGAAGCGGTGCCACGCAGTATAGTGGGGGAAGTAGTGGCACACAGTATAGCGGAGGAAGCAGTGGCACACAGTACAATGGAGGAAGCAGTGGCACACAGTATAGCGGAGGAAGCAGTGGCACACAGTACAGTGGGGGAGTACTGCCACACAATATAGCGGGGGAAGTCAGCAAGGAGCATCATCCTCTTCAGAACCAGTCGTGAACGGAAACTGGTTTCAGTCGTTTTTCAAACAGCCCGCCCCGTCTCCTTCATCCAGCCCCACAGGGGGGTCATACTCGGGGTATAGTTCCTCTCAGTCACAGTATGGGTCCAATCCAAGTTCTGCAGTGAACTCCATGGACCAGATGTTGTCTTCCTTCTTTCGCTTGCCCTCTTCCTCCAGCAGCAGCAGAACACTCAGCAGCAGCAGCAGTACGGTCAGTATTCCCAGCAGAACGCCATGAGGGCAGGGATGACTGGTATGGATGTAGCTCAGGAGTTAATGTCCGCGATGTCCTCTGGCACCGGTCAGTCTTCAGGTCCGCAGCGGAGCAGTCAGCAGTACTCTTCACAGTCTGGCCAGACAGGCACTGTTCCCAGCAGCAAGTCTCCGTCTTCCCAATCCCAGAGTAGTTTCAGCAACGCAACAGTGGAACAGCTGTCCAACGAACTGCTGATGTTGTTAGGGAAACTGCCTTCAACGCCTCCCCCCACCTCCAGTACCTCAATCACCACCACGCCTTCACCACCCCCGCAAACCCAGCCTCCCAGGTAAGCACTCAAGTTAACCCCGCGACTGCTGCTCCATCTTCAAGCCCAGTACAGACAGTCACCAGTGTACCCGCAACTGCCGTTTTCAATTCGCAGTTTGCTAATGCCCCCACAAACCAGATGCAGGCGGCAGCCAGTTTCGGTGGCTTGTCTTCAATGAGGAACTTTGGAGGAGGTCCCAGAGTGAACCTGGGTCTGTCAGGCCTGCCCGGACCTCAGCTGCAGCCCATGGACGCTATGTCACGGATGAATATGCTGAGCCCCTTGACTCAGCTCTACAATGCCAGATTTAGTATCAAGTAATGACACCGTGTTTTAGTTTGTTGTTGTCTTTGTTCTGTTCTTACTTACTTTTTATTTAACCATGTTTTGTTTTCGCTTATCTGATGTGATGTGATGTGATGTGATGTGATGTGATGTGATGTGATCTTCTCTCTCTCTCTCTCTCTCTCTCTCTCTCTCTCTCTCTCTCTCTCTCTCTCTCTCTCTCTCTCTCTCTCTCTCTCTCTCTCTCTCTGTTGTGTGTTGTGTGTTGTGTGTGTGTGTGTGTGTGTGTGTGTGTGTGTGTGTGTTGTTTTCTAGTGCTTGAAAAGTTTTCTGTTAATGGGGTATTAGTTTAAGTAAAAATCAATGCAAAGTAGTGGGGATTATGCGTTTGTTAAATGTATACCTATCTCTTTTTTTTTTTAATCATAGGTTGAACTTTTATTGTTGGTGATGGTGGTTTTGTTTTTCTGTTGTATTTTTATTTAGTTTTCGTTGTTGTTGTTGCTTTTTTGGGTTCTTTTGTTTTGTTTTGTTTTTTGCTTAGGGGTTGGGGAGGCTGGGGGGGGGGGGGGTTATTCCCTAATCAGGGCAAGGGACTGTGAATGCTTACTCTGTTACCCGTGGAAAATAAGGATTATTCATTCATTCATTCAATAAAGATTATTCATTCATTCATTCATTCATTCATTCATTATTCATTATCTCTCTCTCTCTCTCTCTCTCTCTCTCTCTCTCTCTCTCTCTCTCTCTCTCTCTCTCTCTCTCTCTCTCTCTCTCCCCCCCCCCTCCCCATTGTGTTATATGGTGCAGAAATTTGGGGTTTGGATGCAGCTGTAACACATTGTGAATCAGTGCACCTCTTTGCTTTAAGACTTTTTTTTAGGCTAAGATAGATGTACACTCAATGATCTTGTTTATAGTGAAACTAATAAATATCATCTCTTTGTTAATCTTGCTGTAAGCTGTATTAGATACTGGATTAAGATTCTGCATATGGATGAGAACAGGCTACCTTTTAAACCCTTCGAGATACTTTATGGTCTATATGTCAAAGGGAAAAAAACGACTGGGCTACACAAATACGTTCCTGTTTCTGTTAACTCGGGTTTGGATTTGTTTGGCTCAACCAAGGTGTCAGAAATTGTAGAGAATTTATAAATGCTTTCAGGCAAAGATTGATTGACTGCCGATGGCAGCAATGGAGTGATCATATACAAATCAGTGAAGGATATCAAATGTATAAACAATTTATAAGTTCACATGATGTCAAACCATATGTAAAGCTTGATAGACACATACATTTGAAAAGAATTATGTCCAAGATTAAACTTGTGTATCAGATATAAATGTTCATAAATTCAGATAGAGAGCATGATGTTGATGACCTCAGGTTAATTTTGCCCATCATGTAAGCAAACACTGGAGGATAAAGTACATTTTGCGCTATTCTGTCCAGTGTTAGAGGATGTTACGCAGAATTATATCCCCGTAAAAATATAGTAGACAGCCTAATTTATTTAGACTCTTTTTACTCAAGGCGTCTTGTCATCCTGAGATCGTGCGCAGCCTCACTTTATATTTGTGTGAAGCTTTCAGAATAAGAAATAAATTGTTCTCTTAACTCATATCCTTGTAACTGACGTTTTGAAATACAACAATTTGTTGTTGTTGTTACTGTTTTCCCCTCACCAAAATGCTAAGCAGTTCGGCAACCACCTTCATGTATGGGCAAAAAAATCCAGATATCTCTCTCTCTCTCTCTCTCTCTCTCTCTCTCTCTCTCTCTCTCTCTCTCTCTCTCTCTCTCTCTCTCTCTCTCTCTCTCTCTCTCTTCTCCCCGCACGCAGAACATTTTGCACACACGTTAAATCCTGTTCCGCTTTTCGAAAGAGTAGGCCATCGTGTGCCGGTGGGAACAGATGACATTTACAAAACTGCGTACACACGGGGACTGGATGTAAAAAAGCACAAGAGTGCTTATTCCATTATCCTCGATATAAAAGAATAAATCAAATCAAATCAAATCTCTCTCTCTCGTTCTTCTCTCTGTTTCTTGGTTCATGGCCTCTGTGTCAGTACGGCTACAACCAAACAACACCACCATTACGATAGACTTGTACAATGACTGGATGGTGACAGCATGGTAACAGATGGAGGCTGCTTTGTGCAGAGCGTCTCGGGACCTTGGCTGCCGTACCCTGGGGGAGATGCTGGACATGGACGTACCGCGGACCATGGACCTGACCTGTCGCCGCTCCTGTGCCTCCATCATGCCCGGTGCCGTCGTGGGCAAACGCTTCTTTCTCACCTGCCACTGCTGCCCCGTTTACGGTAAGTTGTGGCATTTATTTGTGTGGTGCCGCCGCTGGTATCGTCGTCATCGTCGCTGTTGTCGTCACTGTCCTCACTTTTATCATTATCATCATTATTATTCTCTGTAGATATACACGTGCAATAGTAGCATTGTTCAAAATGTTCAGTAGAAATAGTACCCAATCCTATGCATGAATGAATTATATATATATATATATATATATATATATATATATATATATATATATATATATATATATATATATAAAGATTTTTAGTTTTTCCCGTCATCAACTACGATGTGATAGAATCACATATGTAGCCTCGGAAGTACTGAATAGGGAATATTTGTTTTCCTACTGCTTTTGTGATGGACATGAATGATTGAGCATATATTATTCTCTCTCTCTCTCTCTCTCTCTCTCTCTCTCTCTCTCTCTCTCTCTCTCTCTGTCTCTCTCTCTCTCTCTCTCTCTCTCTCTCTCTCTCTCTCTCTCTCTCTCTCTCTCTCTCTCTCTTAATCCGGATTAGGCTAAGCTGTTTTGTTTTTTGTTCTCCTAAACTGAATCAGGCTGTCTTGAATAACCTTACTCTCTTTGCTCTTTTATCAGCCAGGGTGCATCACTTCACATGTACCCAATCATACAACTAACCAGATGACCAGTGCAACAAAACCAAGCCTGTAGCACACTGTAAACCCTAACATGGTTGCCAACACCAATCATTCCACATTTGCATGATGAAAGCACTTTGATGGTGAGATGTATGGTTTTACCTTTTTATGCCCTATCTGGGCGCTTCACATCTGCATGAAATATCGGTAGTGTGGTTTTCAGGATATAACCAGTGTATTATCAAGACAGAGCATGACATCCTGTGCCTGTCTATGTTCCAGCTAAAACGTTTTCATGAGCGCCTTTTCTCTGTTTGTCTGTTGCAGTGTCAGACCGCGCCATCGGAATGAGGTCGATGTATCGGCGGGCTGAGGCGTTGTCGTAACTACTATTCCTGTTACTTGTTTAAACTGTAGACTTGTGCATCGCAATGTCTACCATGGCATTCATGTATTGATTGATTGATTGATTTGATTGATTTATTCTTTTATATCGAGGATAATGGGATAAGCACTCTTGTGCTTTTTTACATCCAGTCCCGTGTGTATGCAGTTTTGTAAATGTCATCTGTTCCCACCGGCACACGATGGCCTACTCTTACGAAAAACGGAACAGGATTTAACGTGTGCGCAAGATGTTCTGCGTGCGTTCGCACACGGGGCCTCGGTTTAAAGTCTCATCCGAAGGACTTGTGGGGAGAGTGGAGTCAGCACTGATGTTAACTCCAGGAGAAAAATCTCCTCGACCAGATTCGAACCCGGGTCTTCAAATTGCCAGCGCAATGTTCTGACCACTAGGCATGCAACTTTCGTATGCACCTTTGGTTTGTGGTTTGTAACTAGTTGATCAGATTCTGGAACATTTATTCTCCCTGCAACACTGGTTCGGACTGGCTTGATTGATCTAGACTCGGCGCTTTCAGGAAAGTCTTGGCGTCACCTTCCTGCTGCTTTAACAGATGGAAAATGAAAATGTCCAAGCTCCATATGTCATGCTCGGGGCCTTCCACTCATTGTGAAGATATTAAGAGTGTGGATGTTGCTTTCAAGAAAGAAGATAATTGTCGTAGGTTTTCATGATGCTGTTGTTTACTTGTACATTTTCTTGACGCTGTTTAGCCAAGTTAGCCTATAGTTACAGAATTGGTTAAAAAAAAAAAAAGTTACAGAAGTGGTTTGGAACTGCTGGTTCAAAAGTTAAAAACCCAGTGGACTTTAGTGCTCAATGCATTTTTTTCTTCGAATTACTCTTTAGGTCATAAACAGACGACTGGACAATTATCCTGGAGCAAGTGCAACTCTACATAGGAAAATATATATGATAGGACAAAGTAAGCATGTTTTTAAATATATTTAACTGTAATTTTGGCGCACCATCATGCTTCACTTCAGCTTTTACTCTATCAACACTTGGGTAGAAGCTGGCGCCCTGGTACTGTCATCTCTGTGTGCCTAAAATCAACCAGAATAGATATTAATAAAGCTTGTGGTTTCGGAGTTCCATTTGTGCATTCTTTTACCATACCCCCCCCCCCCCCCCCCAAAGAGTGTGTGTGTGTGTGTGTGTGTGTGTGAGAGAGAGAGAGAGAGAAGAGAGAGAGAGAGAGAGAGAGAGAGAGAGAGAGAGAGAGAGAGAGAGAGAGAGAGAGAGAGAGAGAGTGCGTGTGTGTGCGTGTGTGCGCGCGTGTGTGTGCGCGTACGTGTATGTGTGTGTGTGTGTGCGAACCTTTTTGTCTCAGGGTCTGTTCTTGATACGAAAAAATGATGTAGCCTGTCAATGGTCTCTCAGACAGCTAGTTCCAGAGCCGGTTTACGAATGACACCATAGTCTACAGTCCTCTCTCCCAAGCCTGACAAATCGACAGCAGCAACAAAAATGCCTGTCCACTCTGTCTGCACAGCTGACCATGCAAAATCTATAAAAAATAAATAAATAAAAAAGTCGCCTTTGCCATGAAGACTATCCACAGAAAGATTATAGGCCTAATGGGAATCGGCTTACCAAGAACGAACACATGCATCAAGGAAAAACCACCCTGAGCACTGATTATGAAACCTCATGGCCTTAGAATACGCAGATCGCGTGTGGGACCTGTCTTACACAGTCCCTAAATCGGAAATCTCCACTGGGACATACATTCAATAACAAAAACAAAAACAGAGGGACCTGTCAACAATATCAGTAAGACCTCGAGGATGTAGGCCTAATAGACAGTTGAGTAGCATACTTTTAAACTAGCTGGGTAAGAAACAACTATCAAAGAACAGCAAGTAGGCCTATGACGTACAGTTCTTGGTAGAAGTAGCAACAAGAGCAATACAGGCAGACCTACAAGTAGTAGCCTGTTACTCAGCAGCAGCATAAAATAACATCACACTGAACCACGACCGTGTTTGTGTTTTCATGTCACTAACTGGATTAAGCTTCAATTGCACAAACCTGGTCTAAACGTGAATAAGAATTATTTTAAAATTGCTTTGCACATCGATTTCTATCAACATAAAAGGAAAAATTCCAGTCACAGGGAGGAGTTCTTATCCACTTTACGACAACCACTTTACGACACAACCATGAAAACTGTGAGTGGTGTTATTTTTTTTTCTTGCTGCTTTATTAGAGTATAAGTAATTGATCACATATTCAATTGAACCCAGGAATAATTATGTTGTTGTTTGGCATTCCTCAGCTTAATATCACAGGAGTCATCGAGAATATATACTCAGTCTCACACATCCGCCTGGGATCACTGTGAAGCTAGCTGTAACTGCACACTAAATTAGCGCATGGGACTGTTTCCAAGTAACACGCCATAGTAAGGCAACCACATTTCATCTTCAGAGAACGCAGTGAGATGATCCGAACTATTCTGGTCAGAGGCCTCACAGCACTAACTATGGGAATGACCTGAAAATCTCAATTCCGTAGATCTAGATCTAAACTGGTCGGCGGTAAGAGTGTTGTCGGGACATGTGATGTGCTCTATGTGAACTGGGATTCCAGTCTCTGCTGCACTGAACTGTCTGAGCGAGTGGGCTTTTCCCCGAGTTAACATTGGTTCTGATTCTGTTCCCCTACAAATCTTTAGCATGAAGCTATAAACTGAGGTGTTACGTGTGAACGCAAACATGCAGCATTTTGTGCACACGTGAAACTACTAGGCATCACCCAACCTTAGCAGAAGAGTAGGCCTGCTATGGCTGGTGGTATGGATGATGAAATACATACATAGCATGCATTCAGCGTGTTAATACTGAAAGGTGCCGGCCAAAGACCAAGGCATATCGGGTTTATTTGGTGTGAGATTTATATAGCCTAATACAGTTTTAATGATATAGAGGGTATCTTGACCACCACCAAGTTGTCACCAATAGTAAGTTAAAGTCTGTCCGAGCCATAAGGCTCATCAGGCGGTGCTTATCCGGTTTCTGTGGCGTTAGCGACTGAGAGTCATAGATCCCCTGGATAGGACGCCAGTCTATCGCAGGGTTAACCCCAACACAGGTTGGTACCCTTTTACACCTGGGTGGGGTGAGAAATAGCCGTAAAGTGCCTTTTCCAAGGCACAACGCCATAGCGGAATAGCTGGGATCGACCCGCACCTTTAGATTACGAGTACAACTCCCTTTTTGAGCATCCAACAACATTGACATAGATCAGTCTTTTTGGTTTAGTTCACAAACAAAATTATTTCCCTGCCTTTCCCCTTCTCATGTGTTCTTAAAGATTCAGACTCTTCCTTATGCATGTCTTTAGTCAAACAAAATCTTTTTCCTTTTTGCCTTCCCATTTGTCAATGGAATCATAATGATATGACCGACATGCAGAAGTGGAAGCATGATTGTCGTCTGCTAGGCTAGAGCGCGCCACTCGCATAACTTAGCCGGGCGCCAGCGACCCTGAACACCGCACAAATTTATTTTCTTGTCCAGCGAGTCCACTTGGTCTGTTTACCTACCAGAGGGCGCAGTGCTATGCAGCCACTGAGATTGGGATGTGAGGATGGCGACCGATTGTTTGGGGACATGGATTTGTGTCGCCACATTGTGTGTTCTCGTGTCTGGAGTTCTTTACGGTAAGCAGCTCAGTTTAGACGTAAGCCTGAATACATTAGAAAGTGAGACACGCTGTCGGAACTCCCATAGGCCAAGTCTGCAGAGCTTCTCAATGACCGAGCATGCACGGCACAAACGTAAATAAATAATCATGCCGCGCATGAGGAGCCTAGTGGGCAAAGACGAGCCCGCATCAGTTTTAGCTGACCGGTTTCTTCTTTGAGAAAGCGGGCTGTAGTCATCGATTTTATCAAGTTATATAGTGTATGTGAAAGAATGACAATATTCTTGTCTCTTATCAAAATTAACATAAAATTTGAAAGGACGCAAGGAAACAAGAGCTCGCATCATTCTCTCTCTCTCTCTCTCTCTCTCTCTCTCTCTCTCTCTCTCTCTCTCACTCTCTCTCTCTCTCCCTCTCCCTCCTGCAATGTCTTGCAAGTTCTTCAGAACTTGTGATCTATTGAACAGTAGGAAAGCTGGGTGAGGCCTGAGGGGAAAAGAGAGAGCATGCAAGCATGGGTGCATATTTGTGTGTGTGTGTGTGTGTGTGTGTGTGTGTGTGTGTGTGTGTGTGTCACAGAGAGAGAGAGAGAGAGAGAGAGAGAGAGAGAGAGAGAGAGAGAGAGAGAGAGAGAGAGAGAGAGAATTACTGTTAAAGAGAAACAGCACATGTTCACCCTGCAAGTACCTGTGTGTGTGTGTTCTTTTTCTTTTTTTTCTTTCTTTTATTCTTTTATATCAAGGATAATGGAATAAGCACTCATGTGCTTTTTTTCATCCAGTCCCTGTGTGTGTGTGTGTGTGTGTGTGTGTGTGTGTGTGTGTGTGTGTGTGTGTGTGTGTGTGTGAGAGAGAGAGAGAGAGAGAGAGAGAGAGAGAGAGAGAGAGAGAGAGAGGAGAGAGAGAGAGAGAGAGATTGCACCAGGCCTTCATTAAAAAGAGGGGAGAATAAACAAACAAACAAGCAAATCAAGAGAGAGAGAGACAGAGAGCTCTGTCAATCTCAGAGCTCTCTCTCTCTCTCTCTCTCTCTCACACCCACACATGCATGGGCACACATGCCGTGTGCAGTCACACACACACACACACCACTCATTCACTCACACACCACACCCCACCACACACACACACACACACACACACACACACACACACACACACACACACACACACACATGTGTGCTGTATATTGTCTCTGTGTGTGTGTGTGTACTTTCTTCAGTTTAACGTCTGTTCACTCGAAGTGATATTAGTTGTTCGTGTGTGTGTGTGTTTGAGTGAGTGGTTGTGTGTGTGTGTGTGTGTGTGTGTGTGTGTGTGTGTGTGTGTGTAGAGAGAGAGAGAGAGAGAGAAGAGAGAGAGAGGGAAAGAACGCATTTGGTGTATAATTTATGAAGTATATAAAGAAGAACTTGGATTATAAGCCAAAGAAACTAACTAATCATTAAACTGAACAAGAGAAGAACAAATGTACCTTACAATATCTAGAAAGTAGACTGAATTGCAAAAAAAGAAAAGGAAATGAGGTTAAAGAATTAAAAGGATCACAGAGAATCATAAGTTATAAAGTATTTTACTGAACCAAATTAAGACTTTTTTTTCCCTTCTAAATGGGGTTATACATGAAATCTTCACATATTTCATCAAATTCATGACATTCATTAAAAAAAATATGGTAGTGCCTGACCCGTTTGGTACAGGTAAACAGCAATCATCAAACTGTTTAATAAAGCATAAATATGAAATATATGCATGTATGTAGTAAAGTATCATCTTGTATCAATTGGGGGCTAACATTCCTTTCTTTATTAGTTGTAATATCAAACATATTCACAAACATTGAAATTAGGAGAAAGGTGGCAGATGGTTAAGACATTCACCAGCTTAACAAGTAAACCCTGATATGGTTTCTATTCCAAGTCTCTCCCTTTCTTCCCATTTTGACCCCCAAAATTAAACTGAATGTTTTTGTTTGGATTTTACTTAACAAGCAAACTGAAGCCTTGTGTGCACACACACGTCGAACATCTTGGGCACATGCCAAAAACCTGTTCTACCTTTAAGAGTAGGCCATTTTCGTACCTGGAGGAGCAGATGACAAAACTTACAAAGAAAAAATGCATGCACAAAGGTGTTGTGTTTAGACACCATTCCTGAAGTCAGAATGCAGCTACCTAAATGGTGGTGGAGGTGGGTGGGGAAACGGTTACATGCACAAAAACCTGACCATTGGTGAAGGTAGGAGCTCTTTGATAGCGTCATTGTGATAAGGATATCATCCCATCACCATCAAACATATAATGAAAGAAAATCATCCCTGTAATGATGTGGTGGCTCCTGTTGCTCTGGTTTCATGGTGACCTCAGTTTTAGTTTCCCATACACTTCAACAACTATCATTAATTCGTGTCAGTTCTTTGGATTAGACTATAAACCAAGGTCTTGTGTTCGAACGCTTCCAGCACATCTTGGCACATATTAAAACCTGTTCCGCTTTTTGGAATCTTGTTTGAGGAGGCCACTCGTGTGCTAGTGGGAGTGAATGACTAAAATTTTTGTAAAAAGGAGGTCTGAATATTCATGGCAGATTGTAAGTCTGTTGTTGAAGGGGGGTTGTGATGGTTGCCACTTCAGGTAGGCATCTCATTTAGTCAGGTTTCGCAGTCCAATCAGAACTGTATTGTTATCAGTAAAGCCAGGGCTATGTAGATCTATACACTGTTGGATCAGAAGAGGCACCATTGAATACCGCCAGTTTCCCAGCAGCAGTGAAGGGCCCTTCTAGATAGCCAATGGCCCCATAGCAGCCTATTATCAGTAGACAAGCTCCTTGTGAGCTCCTGACACTGAGAATATAAGGCGATGAGCTAGGGTGTGGCTGGAGACGAGTACTGATATCAGAATGACCATTATACTATAGAAACAGCAGGACATGTTTATTACAGAAAATAAGACAGCAGCCAACAAATTAAAAAAGGGAAGAAGAAAAACAAAGTGAAGAAAGATTTGCAAAGTCATTTTCATCTGGTACTGTATACATGCCTAAATGGAAGATGTGTGTGTGTGTGTGTGTGTGTGTGTGTGGTTCTGGGGTACACCAAAGGTGGGATTCTACATATAAATTATAATGGGACCATTATGGCATTAAGGTAACCATATTTCAGCTTCAGGAATGATATCTTTTGAAACATGATACCATTGTACAAAATTTTGTCATCAGATCCTTCTGGTATGATATGGCCTACTTGTCTTCTTTGTTGAACACTCAGACAGCAACTATTGTTATGTCATATGATTGAAAATGCATTGCGCTGCCATTAAGCGCCTGGCAAGTCAGGCCCAGTACATCTGACTTCGGCATGGGGATAAAATTCTTTTAGGCTAAGTCTTTGTAGAAAAAAAGGCAAGAGAAAGGACCAAGAAGGCAGAAAATAGATGAGGAGGTGACAAGTAGGAAAAGGAACAAGGTACCCTCCCAATACTTAGACAAGAGTATACTCAATGGGTCTTCTGGAGAAGTGATGAAAAATGAAGGAAGCAGGGCATACATTATTAGATTCCCTGATGGCAGGACAGCACCCTGTCAACCAATTAATTTGTTATCTAATTTGATACCACTTTAAGCTGAGGCCTGTGCTCTGCTACTTTCAGCCTAGACTTTCAACCAAGGCACTCTACCCACAATACAGTGTTTGTCACTGACTGCAAATCCATCCTGTAGACTCAGAGTCTCCAGATGCCATGGGTAGAGCAAACAAAGAGGTAATGGAAGAAGAGAAGAAATAATCCATCTGAGTTATTCATTTACTGATTCGCCCAATTTAGCATGCCACATGTATGTAAATCAAGCCACAGTGAGCATATAAACATACTTTATCTTGTCATGAACAATATGATTTCAGGTTGCCCACCAGGGAAGTTTGGTTGGAAATGTAATGTGGAGTGTCGCTGCAAAACAGGCAGCAACAGCAGATGTGATGAGGTGACAGGACAGTGTGAAAAAGGATGCAATGACGACAGCTACGGACCTCATTGCCTTTTCAGTAAGTTTTTGCTTCTGTCTGAAATAGACCTATGTTGAAGTATTACATGTACAGAGGGCATGGGAAGGGAAGATACCTTTAAAAGTGATTTCATCTTACAGTAGCTAGAAGGCAGGGAGAACAGAGAACATTTGGCATACATAAATCAAATGTATGTAACATGTAATATGTGTAACATTGCAACTAGGTCTGAATGTAGCTGAGCATGACAGCAAGAGAATGAAGAAGTAGGGGAAGAAGGAGAAGAAAAAGAAGATTGCAAGAAGAAGGGAAGAGGAGGAGGAGGAAAATAAGATGAAAAAGAAAAAGAAAGATGTTGACAATGATGATGATGATTTGCATTATATTCATTCATTCATTCACTCATTCATTCATGTAGAAGAGAAAAGATAACTGTTAAGAAAGCTGCTTTCAGGATTGTTATATTTACTGTCTAATGTATTGTATGTCAAGACTGTTCAAGTACACTTCATCCATCATATTATTGTTAATGTTGTTAATATGAGAATCAAGAACATACTGTGAGATTAGAAATTCAGCTTTTAACATAACAACCCAAACATTCTTTTTATACCGCAGGGAATAAGTGCTTTTAACTCTGTGCTGTATTCCTGATTCATACATAATTTGTTCTTTAGGGGAAAGTATGCATATCACTTCATCAGTTCATGTTTGACATTTGTTTCATATATTTTTCATCCCCAAAGTTGGAATGCAGTCACCTTAGTCAGTTAGTGATGGGCAAAACCGGTTGCATACACAAAATCTCACCATTGGTGAGCCTTGGAGCTCAAGTTGAGGATAATAAAAAACACATTATATATATATATATATATTATATTTTTTTTTTTTACACGCACTCTATTCAAGCCATGGATATTGCCAGTTAATTGGTGTCAGATTGTAGGGTGTGTAAAATTATAACACAAAAACACAATGTGATTTACTTTTTTCAAATGGCAGTGTAATGTGTTCAGTTGAAGCAGAATTAATTACATAGAATAAAAAATGAATTTAATGACTGGTTGTTCGAGATAGGGTTAAAAATAAAAAGCTGTGATTTCCCCCATCCCCCACTCCACTTCGAAAAAAAAAGGGGGAGGGGGGGAGGAGGAAAATCTTTCCTCAAGCCAAAGTCATCATCGACAACAAAATACTATATAAAGCTTTTCATGTTTATTTTGTTTGAAATATCATCAAATACCAAAAATGAATTGTTGTATGACTTTGCCAAATAGAAGGAAAATTTTTTTTAGGTATGCAAGCAAAAGTTGGTTTACTCAAGCTTTCAGTAATTATGTGATTAATACATCTATCAAAGAAGAATGTAGATTTTGGAAATTTCTTTAGGGGTTGGATTTTTTTACAACTCAATTAAGATGTATTAAAACATAAATATACCTATCAAGCAACACGTTTAAAATAAGTTGATTTTTTATATAAGGCAGAAGTAAAGCCCAGTCTTCAAGAAATGGGACTTTGTAACTTGTCTTTTTCTTAACTCTTTTAGGATTCAGTGGGGCAGTGCACTGAGTTTTTCATGCTGTATGTCTTAGGAAGTTGAACCTGGTGAGACCCATTCTGGGTATTTGGGTGCATGCAGGGTTTGTTTGTGTCAGCCATGCCACTGACCACAGCTGGCCTCCTCTTCTGCAAAAGTTAATATAAAGTTTTAATGTGGGGGCACAATGTTCTGCATGCATTTCCACTTAGGATCTCAGTTTAAAGTTTCATCTGGGCTTTGGGATGAATAGAACTTAGTGGTCATGTGATTAATATCCATCAAAGAAGAATGTAGATTTTGGAAATTTGTTTGTAATGTATTTAATATTAACTGCAGGGCAAGACATTTTGAATGGACTCATCAGTGGAGACTGGAACCTGTGCCCTCGGCTATTATTAGATCATGGTTCAGTGCTGAAATCAGTAGGCTATCCTGCCCCCCCCCCCCCTTCTTCCCACCTCAAGCTGAATACAACCACCATTCTGTCTGACA
>CM060323.1:43534510-43587010 GCA_030674155.1 Stramonita haemastoma
TGTGTGCGTGTGTGTAAGACTATGTGCATGTATGTGTGAGAATCTAAATGTGTGTACATGTGTGCAGATATATGCATTTAAAAAAAATTTTTTTTTTTTATTGGTCATAGTTGAAGTAGCATTGTCAGTGTGCTGATGTGCTGCTGCAGAGTGTGACAGACTGAAGTTTGGCTTGCACTGCTCTGAGCGCTGCGGTTACTGCAAGGACGGAGAAAGCTGTCATCACGAGACGGGCAGATGTGACCGGGGATGCAAGGCTGGCTACTATGGGGAGGGCTGTGATAAAGGTCAGTCTCTGTTTTGTTGAGGAGGCAACAGGTTGTTGTTTTCTCCTGCTGTCTTTAACCCTTTCGCTGCTATCATAATTTGCTCAGGCACATAAAGGTAAAAGGTAAAGGTGTCCCATAACCTGTGTGGTCTTAGGGGAGCAAGGCGTCAGAGACCTCAGTTTCTCTAGGGGCCAGCATGTTGAGGGCGGCGCCCATCTCCTCTCCCTCATGCTTTACCTTCCCTGACCCTAAAAAGGGCAGGTACCCATTTACAGCTGGGTGAACTGGGGTAACTATACTGAAGCCAAGGTGTGCAAAGGGTCACCCATCCAACTGGTAACCACGCTCAACGTGCTTAACATTGGCTGGGGGAAAGCTAGTGCTCTGACCACTGAGCTATCCCATCCCTCAGGCACATGCTGGATAAAAACAAGAGAGCGTTGAATCATGACGAACAGCGATTGTCAACTGAGAGTGAAAAGACATTAATTAAATCAAAGGGAACAAAAAGGACTACCCACGCAGACTTCATGTGTACAGAAAATGGTCAGAACAGACATTGCAGTAGACAGTATTATTGTTGCTTGACAAAAAGGAGGAAGAAGTACAGCTGTGTCAAGCAATTTAAAAAAAAAAAAAAAAAAAAAAAGCTATGTCAAGCAAAAAAAGTCGAAAGATGGCTACTTGTCAGTGAAGAAAGCTATATGAATAAAGGCAAAAAGTAAATGGCGTCATGTAGTGACTGTTTATCTGTTACAGTGTGTCCGGACCAGATGTATGGTGAGGGGTGTAAGGAAAAGTGTGGATCGTGTAAGGACAACACCACCTGTGACAGAGCGTATGGCTACTGCCTGTATGGCTGCGCTGATGGCTACACTGGACACACGTGTCGCACAGGTTGGTGTTATATCGTTTTGTGTTGTACACAGCTGTCAGTTTACCCCACTTTAAGCTCCTCTTAGCTGCTAATTAATCCATCCCATCCCAGTCTAGGTGGGGGCTAGCTGGTGCTAATTATAGCAGGAACTGATCACACAAAGACTAGGTAAAAGGAAAGGGTGCACTAAATTTAGCACTCTTGACTGAGTGATGTTAGATTTGTGTACTGTGTGTATTGCACTTTGTTGTACTGTACCCTATTGTTTAGTACTATATCATATTGCACTGTATTATGTGGTATTTAGCTTTATGGCAGGTGTCCTTGTATAAAAGTGTGGCTGTTCTGTAATGCCTTGCTATGGTAAAGTTCCATCCACTTATTTACCACTGTAAAGAATGTCGAGTTGATATGATTGTAACTTATCAATTGCGTTCATGTGTTTTACGGCCAGTTTTGTTCCAGTGACTGTTGATTGTCTCTGCAGGGAAAAATTTTCTAACTTGTCTGTGTACTACCAGACTGGGGACCTTGTTTGTCATTGACAGTTAGTCTCCTGGACACTTGTTATTTATGATTTGTCAAAGAAATGTGCATCAGCTTTAAGTCTCAGCTGAAAGGAGTTTGAGTCATGTTGGAGGATGGACGTACTTTGTATGCAGTGTCCCAATGTCACATGATCACAGGCCACACTGTGATTGGCTGCGTGGTTTTGTGCAGCAATGATCAGGACGACAGAAACAGCAGCGGGGTGGACTGTTGGCATCGCTGCCGCTGTTGGAGCTTTCCTGGTCATCTTGGTTATCATCGTCGTCATCGCTATTCTCTACAGGTAATTCAAGAGGATAGCCTAATAACCCATCAATATGCTTCTGTGTTTGTTAGTTAGGTTTCTTTTTCTTTTATTTTTATTTGTTTATTTTACTTTTATTATTTTTGTCTTTTCCACTCATTTATGTATTTTTTGCATTTTGGGGGGCTTTTCTGATAAAGTACCTTTTTTTTTTGTCATTTTACAGTTTTGACTTAAGTTTTCCTGGTTTTCTTCTGCTGTCTGGTATACTACTGTTACTGTTACGATTTTTTTTCTTGGCTTGAATCATCTTAATCTTTGATGCAGACGGAAGTGCAGCAGCAAAAAGATGAACAACAGCAAGAGTTTTCTGGAGGAAGCTAAAGAGGACGGGTGTAGCAGTGTGGAGAATGAGCGATGCATGCTGTTGGGAGACTCCAGAATTGGTACGTCCCTGTTTTCTTTTTTTCCTGTTCTTTCTTCTTTTTTGTTGTTGTGATGTTTGAGACATCTGGGGAAAGTACATGAGAGGTAGCAAAGATGAAAAGGCAGTAAATATTGAATGTAATGACAGCTGTTCAGAATCATAATGATAATAATGATATGGAATTTGTATAGTGCTGGACCCAGCAAAGCAAACAAATCAAAGCGCTTAGTGTACTCAAACCGGAATACTTGTGGCCTTTTTATAAATTTCATTTGGATGTTGCTGGTTGCATTCATGCTATGCATTCACTCAGAACATGTTCAACATGCACATCAGCAAGGGAAACCTCACGAATTGAGATAAAAAAATGTCAATTCTGTGTGTGTATTATATGTTTATAACAAGTCAGATGGAAATGAATAATAAACTGCACTGATTTGACTGGTCACTGTGTACAGACCAAACGGAGATGAGGGAGATTGAGGATAACAACAGGAACGAGGAACTCTCAGAGCCCATCTACGTCAATGTGAATGGCCGCAAACGCACAGCAGCGGTGAAAGTTGAGGACCTCCATACCTACATCTTGAAAAACAGAGACAACAACTGTGATGGATTTCGTAAAGAGTTTGAGGTGAGGCTGATGTTTGTTTGTTTGTAGATGTTTTTTCATGTTCCTCAGCTAGCTCAAGCCTCACCAATCATGAGATGTTTACGTATGCAACTGTTTTTGCCCACCATTAAGGCAGCTGCATTTTGACTTTGGGGATCCTGATGTTGATAAAATGTTTTATTGGTTTCCTTTGATTTTTTATTTTTAAAAATGTTGTTTGTATGCCCGAGATTTTTGTATGTTTTTTTCTGTTTTCTTTTGGCTATATATTGTTTTTCATCTCCAGAATTATGATTTATTTATTTAAAGGAATGTGTCTCTGTGTGTGTGTTAGAGACAGACAGACAGACAGACAGACAGACAGACAGACAGATAGACAGACAGACAGAGAGAGATCCCATGAGTATGTGTGGAAAGAGGTGGGCTAAAATAGTAAAATCCTGTTCTCAGAAAACAAATGCTGAAAGTTGATGCACTATCATAAGCTTGAAACGCATGTAAATCTACATTTTTCTTTTTTTCCACTCTGCTTTTCCATGTTCCTATGTGGCCATTGATGTTGTTGGTGCAGGAGCTGCCTATGGGTCTGCTAGCACTGTGTGAAGTGGCCCGCAGGCCTGAGAACAAGGCCAAGAACAGATACGGCAATATCGTGGCATGTAAGTGCATCTTTTTTTCTTTTTTTAATTTATTTATTCTTTTATGGAATAAGTACTCGTGTGTTTTTTTACATCCAGTCCCATGTATATGCAGTTTTATAAATTTTGTCATCTGTTCCCAATGGCACACAATGGCCTACTGTTATGAAAAGCAGAACAGGATTTAACGTATGTGCAAGATGTTCTGCGTGCGTTCGCACACGGGGCCTCGGTTTATAGTCTCATCCGAAGAACTTTTGGGGAGAGTGGATTCAGCACCGATGTTAACTAAAAGGGAAAAATCCCTCCAATGGGAATCAAACTCAGGTCGTCAAATAGCAAGCACAATGTTCTGACCACTAGGCTATCATGTCCCCCTTAGAAACATCAGTGGTAGGTAGCTTGTTACTTCTTTAATTCATTGCTGTTTTTAGATGTGGGTGATTAAAGACTTGAATTAAATCTGCTGAAAAAGGGTTGAAGCATCTGATTTACTGTTGTAGCAATGAAGAAGGAAGGTTAAATGATCGAGAGAAGCAAACGGAATTGAGCTTACATTGATGAGGACTGAGCCAGATAATTATCTGGAAAGTAAAAAATAATCTGGGCTATGCAATGAAAAAACCCCTGTAGACATCAATGGTGTTACCAATAGCCACTGCAGTAGATGATACAGCCATTCTCTTCCTTTTGTATTCACATCTGTTTAGACTTTATGTCACTTCTTGGATTTTCAGCAATGGCTAATAATGACTAAACATTGTTTTAGAGATTGGAAACTGAAAAATATATGTCAGCAGTTACCATAAGTTGTTTGCAAGCATACATGAGGAAAGTACAATTTTTTCCTCAGTGTTATATAAGTTCTGACGAGTATTCTCAAGTCTGGTATTATCTATAGAGAGCCAACTTTAGTAGGTTTGTTTAAAGGAAAATTAATGTCATATGAAATACATGTCTGATGAGATTTTGATAAAGGCTCAGAGACATTTTTTTTTTTTAGAAATGTGTTATAAATACAGACATTTCCTGTCCAAAAACTAGCTAGAATTTGATGGTCACCTTAGAAATAATTCAGCGCATGATATCTGAAGAAGAAAACCAAACGTATATAGCAGAAATGGAGTTACCATGGATTTCATCATTGTATGCATGTCCTTTCCCCATGGGACTCCCGGGGAATGCTTGCAAAGCGAGCATGACAAGAATAGGGTCCCTGCCCGCCAGCCAGGCATGTCGTAAGAGGCGACTAAGGTGGCCCCACTCCCCAGGTAGGGGGTTGGACACAGGGCTAACAACCCTGTTCTGTAAAAAAGCGTTTGTTACAGAAACAGCAACAGAGAAATTCTTTGTTGCTGCCCTACATGCCAAGAAGGCATAAAAAAGTCTTTGGATGCATGTCCTTGTTGCAGATGACCATTCCCGTGTTGTTCTGGAACCTTTAACCAATGAGCCTAACTCAGATTACGTCAATGCCAGCTTCATGGATGTGAGTGCTCGGTTTTTGATGTTTTGAATATGAATAGAGCTGTAAACTGTATCTGAAGCCGCAAACACACACACACACACACACACTCACATAAACTCATGAGTGCATACACACATTCACATACACACATACACGCACGCACGCTTGCTCACTCACTCACTCACTCACTCACTCACTCACTCACTCACTCACTCACTCACTCACTCACTCACTTACTCACGCACGCACACATGCATGCAAACATGCAAACATGCATGCATGCATGCACGCGCGCACACACACACACACTCACACACACACACACACACACACACACCACACACACACACACACACACACACACACACACACACACACACAGAGGCAAGCGTGAGTGCTCACACACATACACTCACAAATACACACACACACACACACACACACACACACACACACACACACACACACACACACACACACACACACACACACACTCAGATAATACTGAAATTAAGAATGCTTTGTTTTAAAAATTGATTTTGTATTTTTCTTCTATTATGAATGACCTTCATGTTTTCATTTGTTGAATTTTAATAAATAAATTCTTTCTGCTTCCAGGGTTATAATCGACCAAAGGCCTTCATAGCTTCACAAGGTAAATACAGTGATTCTGCATATTGACACACTTGCAATCTGTTTGATACTTTATTTTACAAAAAGAATACAGAAAGCTGACCAAGGCTTAAAATGACAATTAAATTGTCAAACTGTAATGTAATGTGATTCTATGTAATTTGATGTAATGCATTGTAATGTCACCAAATCGGTGAAGAACATTCTAAAAATCATCTCTCTATCATGCATATTATCATACATAAGAAAAAGTACATGAAGGTTAAACAGACAGTGATATAAAAAAAAGACAGTGATATCACTACAAGATGCAAGATACAATCTTTATTGTCCACTTGCATATGTGGAAAAATGTTACAGGTCCAAACAAGACAATGATACGAGACTTTTGGCGAATGGTTTGGCAACAGCGAGTCTGCAAGATTGTCATGCTCACCAATTTGGTTGAGGCCTGCAAAGTGAGTATTCTGCTTTTTGTGTTCTTTGTTCCAGGTTTGTTTTGTTTTTATCGAATTTTCAGTGAAAAGCCTGTGTTCAAATTTTCACTGTGGGGGAAAGACGAGGATTTTGGAGGGGTCTAAATATTTGTTTGGGGCAGCTTTCCAGAAATGTCCACCCAATTTCTTCTTCAGTTGGATCAGTTTGTTGTACATATTGATTTTTTAGCATTTGTAAGGGAAAATTATTTTGAACAGAAACTTTTTCTTGGGCATCCATTAACATTTACATAATTTTAAAGCTATATTACTGTTTAAAAAAAAAGTTCAAAGTTCATGAGATGCTTGAAATCGTAATAGGAATATAACCAGACATAATTTGTGGTCGTTTATGTGATAGGAATGTATCCTGTAAAAACACCATAACAATTATATCACAATTTCCCTCTTGAAAAAGTTAGACAAAATTAATACCTGACAATGTTTTTGGTCATGGCCTTAGCAAAAAACAGTGAAGTGAATTCCTGAGATATGCTACCACTGATTTCATGACTGTTGAATATGGAATCTGATGTCTGTTATGACAGAAAAAGTGTGAGCAGTATTGGCCTGATGAGGGCACCACCAAGTATGGAGATGTGAGTGTTCGTATTGTGGACACAGCCAAATACACTGACTTCATTATCAGGACCTTTGAAATTTCCAAGGTTAGTATCGGGACTTTCTCTTTGTTTCATGTGGTTACAACTGTATTCTTACTTTTTGTGGTTCTAACTATATTCTTACTTGATGTGGTTTTAATTGCATTCTCTTTTTTTTCCAAATGTATACCTTTTTCGTCTGGTTTTATTCTTCATGTCTTGTTATCATTCAAATCCTTTTTTTTCTTTTTTTTTTTAATCATTCCATTCCTAGTTTTTTTACAGCTACTTTTAAAATGAAGTTTGAACATGCCATTTGATGATGAGTCCATTACGATTTGATATAACTTCCATCAAGGGCTTAACCCAACTTGTTTGCTTTACATTAAAAAAAAAAATCATTCAATAATTTTTATACGATTGACTGCAATATTGATCTGAAAAGTTTGTGATATTTATCAGAGAAGAAGAAAAACAAAAATTACTTGACTCATGATTGGAGTCTCAGTAATATCAGGGTACTCCATCGGTAATATGAGGCTAGTCCATCAGTAATATCAGGCTACTCCATCAGTAATATCAGGCTACTCCATCAGTAATATCAGGCTACTCCATCGGTAATATGAGGCTACTCCATTGGTAATATGAGACTAATCCATGGGTAATATGAGGCTAGTCCATGGGTAATATGAGGCTAATCCATCAGTAATATGAGGCTAATCCATCAGTAATATGAGGCTAATCCATGGGTAATATGAGGCTAATCCATCAGTAATATGAGGCTAATCCATCAGTAATATGAGGCTAATCCATCAGTAATATGAGGCTAATCCATCAGTAATATGAGGCTAATCCATGGGTAATATGAGGCTAATCCTTCAGTAATATGAGGCTAATCCTTCAGTAATATGAGGCTAATCCATCAGTAATATGAGGCCAATCCATCAGCAATATGAGGCTAATCCATAGGTAATATGAGGCTAATCCTTCAGTAATATGAGGCTAATCCATGTATATTTACCTTTTTTCACCTGCTGCTGTGTGTTGGCGACAGGACGAAAACAGCCGCATTGTGAAGCAGTTCCACTTCTGCACCTGGTCCGACCACGGAGCCCCCACCTACCCCACCACCCTGCTGGCCTTCAGGCGCAAAGTGCAGAGCTTCAACCCCGACAACACCGCAGCCATTCTCTGCCACTGCAGGTAGGGAGGGCAACACACCTGCCTGTCTACCTGTCTGCCTGCCCTTTTTCTGCTCTCATGAAACAGATGGACATTATAGCTGAGTGGTTAATGGTGGGAAAAACTGGTCTCATACACAAAATTTCATACACAAGAGAGGATGGACAGACTGGTTGATGACGTGTCATTTTTTTGTGTTCAGATTATAAAGTGTTTGTGTTTGTATTTGACTGACACACCAAAAGACACAGACTGACTGACTGAACGAATTGATTGACCCACCAAAACAATAAACAAGTAAATATATTCTGTGCTCAGTCTGTCTGATTGACTTTATCCTATAAAAGAATGCGTGTATTGTGTGTGTGTATGTGTGTGTGTGTGTGTGTGTGTGTGTGTGTGTGTGTGTGTGTGTGTGTGTGTGTGTGTTTGACATAGTGATGAACACTCCAACATAAAAAAAAATATATATATTTGTGTGTGTTTGTGTGTGTGTGTGTTTGTATGTGTGTGTGTGCATGCATGTGTGCGTGCATGCGCATGTGTATGCGTGTGTGTGTGTACAGTGCAGGCATAGGGCGCACAGGGACGTACATAGGGCTGCACTACCTGCTGGACCAGGCCAATGCCGAGGGCCAGGTGGACGTGCTGCAGGCTGCACACAACATGCGCGGCAACCGCGTCAACATGATCCAGACCTGCGTACGTGTCTCCCACCCTCTCTCTGCACCCTTTGTTTTTTTGTGTTTTTTTTTTTTCCTTTTTTTTTTTTTTACTCTCTCTTCACCCCACCTACCTGTCTTTGTCCTGGAAAATTAGCTTTTGTGATTTGTATTATCTTGTTTTGGATTTTTAAAGTTTTATTTGTTGTATTTTTTATTTCGAGAATAAATAAATTACACACTGAATGAGAATTTTGCATGTATGATTGTTTTTAAAGTCCTCACCATAAAGGCAGCCATATTCTGACTTCAGAGGATTTTTTTTCTTCTTTAACCGTCTTAGCCCCGTTGCGGCCGCAGCCGGCCGTAACAGCACCTGCTGCTAGATTCCGTTGCGGCCGTAGCCGGCCGTTGGTATTGACCACGTGGGCAGTACTTTTCCATCACACACATACCTCGTGGTTCTCACACAATGTGTCTGAAATTTGGTGGGGCGATGCAGGGAAGGTTTCAGATGGTGCCAGTGATAAATTTAGACCACTAACAGTGTGTACTTGGGAGGGAAGGAAGAAAGCAAGGCTGGCGATAGAAACGCCTTTCACTTATAGCGCGTGGCGAAAAAAAATGGCGTCTTCGTTGGTAGCAGACGATTCATCTAACTAACTAGACAATAAAATGAACGTGTTTGCATTGGAAGTAGAAAAAATTCAATGATAAATATTAAGTGAGTCAGAAATAAAAAGCTGACGGGGGAGAAGAGAAAGGAAATAACGCAGTTAGAGAGAAGAATTAACCCGACTACACGGCACATTCCTGCAAGCGTGGCGACCTGTGCTACCCACACGCTGTGGAGAAATTGACCTGGGGGGGGGGAGGGGGGAGGTCCGCAGCATAAACGCCAGAAAATGTGACGCCTTTTGTCTATTTTCTAGTTAATACCACACTTTTTATTTGAAACTCAACGGACAGATTTGCTGATGACGAAAATAGCGAGAAGGAAAAGAAAATAGATCTCCAGTCTGCCAAGGTGCCACAGGTGACAGCGATAGGTACACCCCCCGACACATCCACATTTTGTGCTTTCTGTGATGTGATGTGTCCTTGTGCCATCACTATGACTACTTTAAAGGCTATCACGATAAAAATTGTTGTAGAATTACAGAAGTTCTGTGTTGTTTCATGTTTGTCACACCTGTGTGGTGACACTGGTGACAATGTGACACTTATGTACAATATTACACTTCTGTGCACTTAACAAACATGTGGTAAGACATAGACATCTGAAATGCAGTATATAGGTAAGATATTGATTGAATATTCCTTGTTTTCAAAAGACAAAAAACCAGTTAAACAAAAAGTATGCCTCATCAAGACATATAAAACAACAGGTGTTATGAGGACATTGTGTGACACATCCTTGAAGTACAATTGCACACAAACATTAATAAACACGTTAGCTAGGCATCAGTTCTTTATTCAACACTTACATGTATGAATTTGTGTCTATTCCATATATATTTTGCTGGTTTATTGTATACAACATACTTTTACCTGTGATTGGTGACAAATAAGGTGACAACGACACGACATTTTGTGACCAGACATGTAAACTTGCCTTAAAATGCAAGTACAAAGATATATCTAGCTTGTGACAAAATTTCAGCTTGATAGCTTGTCATGCACACAGACAGTTGTCTCAGGAGTAGACTATGTCAGTTTGGGGTAGAAAACTTTCAAAGAATTCAAAATCTACAGGCAGTTTAGCTCTGTAGAATTCAACAACAAGAGGGTTAAAGGAGCGTGCAGGTTGTTATGTTAATAGCTTGTGGCACAGCATTTTACAACATATCAACATTTTAGTGTAAGCCTTGGCAGTAAGCGAACATCAATAACTGACACAGCTTTTGACCTTGGCCATTATCAATGGATTTCATGATTTGGTATTTTTGCACCCCCTCTCCCCACCAAAATAGTGTTTATGAACCATAACATGGTCTGATTTCATGATTTGGTATTTCTGGCCCCCAAAATGTAGTGTTAATTAACTGTAGCATGGTGTGTCTGACTGTCAGCACTGTTTTGTCTGTGTGTGTGTGTGTGTGTGTGTACAGGAGCAGTACATGTTTGTGTACGATGCCCTGTTGGAGGCCGTGATTGCCAAAGACACCACCATCCCCAGGTCATCGTTCCGGGCCACCTTTGAAGAGATGAGCTACAATGAGAACAGCACAGAAAGCCCCTTGGAAAAACAGTATGATGTGAGTGGGGGTGTTGGAAGGGGGTGAAAAGTTCTCATGATTTATTGAGTATAAAATGGTGTAAAGGTTCTTCTTAAAATTTTTGTAAAAAGTATTTATAAATCTGGTGTATGGGGAGGGAATAGCTCAATGGTCAGAGCACTCGCTTTCCTCCAGCCAGTGTAGAGCACCATCAAGCATGGTAACCAGTTGGATGGGTGACCGTTTATGTGCTTGGCTTCAGTACAATCTCCCAATTCACCCAGCTGTAAGTAGATACCTGCTCTCTTTAGGGTCAGGGTAGGAGGGTCAGGGTAGGTAAAGCAGCGAGGGAGAGGACTCTGAACTGAGTGATGTTGTTAAGCATGGCTATGAATAACTGACCTGTCTTATAAGTGACATACTTTTTTTTCTCTCTCTCTGTGTACAGACTGTGCAGTTACTGTCACCCACCATTGATCGGTCAGAATGCACAGCGGCCCTGTCAGAAGACAACATGGCCAAGAACAGGTTCAAGAATGTGCTGCCTGGTGAGTCAAAAAGTGGAGAGGGAAAGAAAGCACTCTGATTTGTTTTACCGGGTATGGCGCTGCATAAATTCCATGAGTTATTATTATCAGTAGGTTTTTTTCATAATAGATTACTAGTTATTGACTTACTGGAATCAACTGCAAAAGAAAGGACAAAGTTTATAATAGGTATGAAATACAATGACTTGTCTTTATCACAGCATTTTGAAACAAATGAAATCTCAGGTCTTTGTTACACAGATAGGATTGTTTGAATTCTCAGAAACATTTTCCAAATATCATGTTTTTAGAATCCATAACATCTGTTGAAGCTGTGAGTGTTGTGAGTGTTGATTCAGACTGGAGGCATTTTCCTCTCTCTTTGATTGCAGCTAACCGCAGTCGTCCATTCCTGTACACCCCAGTGGATGGTTGTAATGACTACATCAATGCTGTGTTTCTGCCTGTAAGTCTCTGTGTGTGTGTGTGTGTGTGTGTGTGTGTGTGTGTGTGTGTGTGTGTGTGTGTGTGTGTTGTTTGGTTGGTGGTGGGGGGAGGGAGGGGCTTGTCTTTCATTGACACTCATGAGAGTGTGGTGATGAGAGGGAGATGTCAAATACTGTGTTCGTGTCTTTTCAATTGCAAAATCACATGTTAGAGATTTTTCTGTGAGAGTAAAGTAGAAAACAGATACTGGAGGAAACAACTACCAAATTATAACCACTGTCCCTTGAGTATTTATTTTAAAAAGGCTGCCTCAGAGAGAGAGAGGGGGGGGGGGGGGGATGGAAGGAAGAATGAGAGGAATTGTGGCTTGAAAGTAGTCTTTTTTGGAAAATGTTCTCAGTGAGAGAGAGAGAGAGAGAAGGGGGGGGGGGGGGGATGAGAAGGTAAGGAATGGAGGAAGACAGAAAGCAATCGTGGCCTGAAGATTAGAGTCTTTATTGGAATGTGAGTTTTTTTTTATTTATTTTTATTTTTATTGGAAAGTGTTTTCAGAAAGATGTGAAATCTGAAAGTGTTTTAAATCTTGCTTTTTCAGGGTTACACGCAGAAAGATCGCTTCATTGTGACACAGATGCCTCTCCCAAACCTGATCGCTGCACTTCTCTGGCATGTATGCTTTACGATTACAACATCTGACGCCATTTGTCATGCTCAAACGAATTTGACAGAAACGACAAGGTAATGCACTACATTTTTCTGTGCCACTGCATCACTCTGATTCTTTTAGGCTGCATTAAAAAAATCATTGTTGTTCATTTACTTGTTTAGGTAAGTTATGATCAAGTGATAAGGCTCAACGTTAATTTTGTGACGCTGTAGACAAGAGTAACAGCAGAAAATGCACAGGCTCTGTTCTTCTTTAAAAATATGATTGATGGTAAACTCAAGAAAAATCATCTCCATATTTGCATGTACTATTCTCAACCAATGATTGACTGTATCAGAGTCTTAGAGATTGTTGATGTGTATTTGTTGTGTTCTTTGTTATAGACAAATAATCAAAGATTGTTTTTTTGTTGGTTTTTTAAGCAAAGATTGTTATTGTATTCATTGTCATCTTTGTTGTATAGAAATAATCTAAGAGACAGCATTTCTCTGACTGACATGTGACGAATTGTTTTGAAATGATAGAATAACAATTAGGATTGTATGACCCCGAACATGACAGTAGGAAAGCACACTGACAATCCTGCGCCTTTCAGTAACGGATAGCCATGTACCCTGTTGCAGTCATGTGCTCTGTACTGGCCAGAGGAGTATGGCTACACAGAAGAGCATGGTCCTCTCAGTGTGGAGTTGTTGTCGTCCTCTGACGTAGATCCCGATGTCACCTTGCGCATCTTTAAGCTGAGTCACCACGGCAGGGTGAGTGGCTAGCTGGTGAAAACACATAGTCTTTTTTGCTTTTAGTCACTTTGGAGTAAGACTGATATGTCAGGGTTTTGTAAGCACTTTTCAGGCCTAAATCGCCGAGTAATATTTACTTTTGGTACCTTCTTTAGAAAGTATATTTTTATTTGTTCCTTGGCAATACTGCCAAGGTTCACCAATGTTCAGATTTCACATGTGCTATAATTTTTACCTACCACTAAGGCAGCCACATTCTGACTTCAGAGAATTAAAGTAGGTGGTTTCAGATGTGAATACTACCATTTATCACTGCCTGTTGGCTACCGTGACTTTCTTGTGTTTTAGGGGTTGTTGTTTTTTTCCCATTGAAACTTTTGTTGTTTCCACTCAGTTTTAAGAAGAGAGAGTCTAGAGCATTACTTTACAAATCTTCTGTTTGGTAGTCGTGTCAGGCTTTAACATGTGTGCAAGATGCTCTGTATGTGTTCACACACAGAAACTCGGTCTGTAGTCTCATCTGAAGTACTTCAGTGAGAATAGAATTGGCACTGATGTCAACTCCAGGGAAAAAATTGCTCAAACAGGCACCTGGGTGGTGGCTTGGAACTGAGTGTTTGATTTGCTCCAGTCTACATGTACGGGGGTGGGATAGCTAAGTGGTCTGAGTGCTTGCTTTCCCCCGTCAAGTTAAGCAGCGTCGAGCGTGGTTACCAGTTGGATGGGTGACCGTTTGCGCACCTTGGCTTCAGTACAGTCCCCCAGTTCACCCAGCTGTAAATGGGTACCTGCCTTTCTTAGGGTCAGGGAAGGTAAAGCAGCGAGGGAGAGGAGATGGGCGCCGCCCTCAATATGCTGGCCCCTAGAGAAGCTGAGGTCTCTGATGCCTTGCTCCCCTATGACCTCCTAGGTTATGGGACACCTTTACCTTTACCTTTTACAAGTAGGTTTGGTTTGGTCTGCACAGGGGGAGGAGCGGGCGGTGAAGCAGTTTATGTTCAAACCCTGGCCTGACTACAAGTCACTGCCCAACTCGCTGACCTCCCTGCTGCGGCTGTACCGCATGGTCACTGACTGGTACAAGCAGAACGGCAAGGGGCCGGTCACCATCCACTGCATGTATGTCACTCTGCTGCACTCTGTCTGTTGACTGGGCTGTGTTTGCTGTTTCTTTTGTGTGTGTGTGTGGGGGGGGGGGGGGGGGGGGTGTGTTGTGTGTGTGTGTGTGTGTGTGGTGCGCATGCATGTGTGTATGTGTGTATTTATGCTCATGCATCTCTCTTTGTGAGTGTGTGTGTGTTAGAGAAAGAGAGAGCACATATGTATTTCTGTGTCTTGATTTGTGTTCAAAGTAGTTGGGTGGGACAGGAGGGATCAAAAGAGTAATTTTTTACTGATTTTCCTTTTACTTTGGGCATATTTGCTGCTCTCATTTGTTCTTAGCTCAGTGTGTCCTACAAATTGGAACTTTACAATTTTTTTTTTTGTTTGTACAAATTGGAAAATAGACATTACTGAATTTATCAACATGTCTAGCTCTAAAACTCCTCTGCAGTGTGTAATCTTCATCAATTTACAATCTTTCATTTTTTGTTGAGGATAAAAAGACAATATTTAACTATTCAACTTGTATTGAATGTTTTAACTTAATTCTTTTTACATTAAAAATGACAAGCAATTCTTTAAAAAAAGAAAGCTTACAGATATCAAAGAGGATGTGTAATTTGTGAGCATGTAATGAAATTATATACATCACTTAACTCGGTACAAAAAATAACCCATGATAGTTGACATCCTGTTTTAAGCTCTCATCAATTTCAACATATGAATTTGTGTTAGGGACAAGATAGCTCAGTGGTCAGAGCACTCGCTTTCCCCCAGCCAAGGTTAAACCACACCGAATGTGGTTACCGATTGGATGGGTGATCATTTGTGCACCTTGGCTTTAGTATAGTCCCCCAGTTCACCCAGCTATAAATGGGCACCTGCCTCCCTAGGGTCGGGGAAGGTAAAGCAGCGAGGGAGAGGAGATGGGCGCCGGCCTCAACATGCTGGCTGCTAGTGAAGCTGAGGTCTCTGATGCCTTGCACCCCTATGACCACATAGGTTATGGGACACCTTTACCCTTACCTTACATTATAATTTTGACCACACTGGCTAACACTAGTCATTATTACTGTAACCACACTGGCTAACACTAGTCATTATTACTCTAACCACACTAACTAACACTAGTCACTATAATTCTGCCCACACTGACTAATAACTGGTTGCCTGGCTGACTTTAGGAACGGGGCCAGCAAGAGCGGCATCCTGGTGGCTCTGTGTCTGATCCTGGAGCGTCTGGACCTGGACCTGGAGGTGGATGTCTACCAGACCATCAAACAGATCCGCGTCCACCGGCCACAGTTTGTCGAAAACTTTGTATGTTCTGATGTTCACTGTTCTGTCTGTTCTTTCCTGTTAAGTTCTGCTGTTCTCTGTTCTGTCTGTCTTTTTTCCTGTTAAGTTTTGCTGTTCATTCTGTGTGCCATCCTTCCACGTATCGTTCATTTCTGAAAGCTTTTTGAATGTAAAATGTGTGTGTATGTGTGTGTGTGTGTGTGTGTGTGTGTGTGTGTGTGTGTGTGTGTGTGTGTGTGTGTGTGTGTGTGTTACTAAGATAAAATAAAGAGGAAGGTAAAAATGATTTTTATTGGGTTATAGACACTGCCCTTTAAAAGTAATTTGCTTACATAGCATTTTAAAAATATTTTTTTAGTAGCATACATATTAATGTTTCAGATCTTTTTATCCAAAAGTCCTTCGGATGAGACTATAAACCAAGCCCCTGTGTGCTAACGCATGCAGAACATCTTGCACACACATTAAATCCTGTTGTGCTTTTCGTAAGAGTAGGCCATTGTGTGCCGATGGGAACAGATGACAAGATTTACAAAACTGCATACACGCAGGGACTGGATATAAAAAAGCACACGAGTGCTTATTCCATTATTCTCGATATAAAAGAATAGATAAATAAAAAATCCTGAAAAACTTTATTCCCATTGATGCATTGCCATCACCCTGTGTGGTGGTAGCAGATGCCAGCTTTGTATGCCAGATGTGTGATGGAAGCGTCACATGCTGACTGCTTCCTAGATCACTTTCAGCTTACCTGTACTTATATAGATTGCTTGGCATGACTTTAGTACTGCTACACTTTGTTTTCTGAAAGTGAGGGGTTTCTGGAGATAGAGCTTCATTTCATATAGGGTAACTTGCAGTCCCTCAACAGCTCCTTAACGGTCTTAGCCCCGTTGCGGCCGCAGCCGGCCGTAACAGCACCTGCTGCTAGATTCTGTTGCGGCCTTAGCCGGCCGTTGGTCCTGACCACGTGGGCAGTACTTTTCCATCACACACATACCTCGTGGTTCTCACACAATGTGTCTGAAATTTGGTGGGGCGATGCAGGGAAGGTTTCAGATGGTGCCAGTGATAAATTTAGACCACTAACAGTGTGTACTTGGGAGGGAAGGAAGAAAGCAAGGCTGGCGATAGAAACGCCTTTCACTCATAGCACGTGGCGGAAAAAAATGGCGTCTTCGTTGGTAGCAGACGATTCATCTAACTAACTAGACAATAAAATGAACGTGTTTGCATTGGAAGTAGAAAAAATTCAATGATAGATATTAAGTGAGTCAGAAATAAAAAGCTGACGGGGGAGAAGAGAAAGGAAATAACGCCGTTAGAGAGAAGAATGAACCCGACTACACGGCACATTCCTGCAAGCGTGGCGACCTGTGCTACCCACACGCTGTGGAGAAATTTGACCTGGGGGGGAGGGGGGAGGTCCGCAGCATAAATGCCAGAAAATGTGATGCCTTTTGTCTATTTTCTAGTTAATACCACACTTTTTATTTGAAACTCAACGGACAGATTTGCTGATGACGAAAATAGCGAGAAGGAAAAGAAAATAGATCTCCAGTCTGCCAAGGTGCCACAGGTGACAGCGATAGGTACACCCCCCGACACATCCACATTTTGTGCTTTCTGTGATGTGATGTGTCCCTGTGCCATCACTATGACTACTTTAAAGGCTATCACGATTAAAATTTTGTAGAATTACAGAAGTTCTGTGTTGTTTCATGTTTGTCACACCTGTGTGGTGACACTGGTGACAATGTGACACTTATGTACAATATTACACTTCTGTGCACTTAACAAACATGTGGTAAGACATAGACATCTGAAATGCAGTATATAGGTAAGATATTGATTGAATATTCCTTGTTTTCAAAAGACAAAAAACCAGTTAAACAAAAAGTATGCCTCATCAAGACATATAAAACAACAGGTTTTATGAGGACATTGTGTGACACATCCTTGAAGTACAATTGCACACAAACATTAGTAAACACATTAACTAGGCATCAGTTCTTTATTCAACACTTACATGTATGAATTTGTGTCCATTCCATATATATTTTGCTGGTTTATTGTATACAACATACTTTTACCTGTGATTGGTGACAAATAAGGTGACAACGACACGACATTTTGTGACCAGACATGTAAACTTGCCTTAAAATGCAAGTACAAAGACATATCTAGCTTGTGACAAAATTTCAGCTTGATGGCTTGTCATGCACACAGACAATTGTCTCAGGAGTAGACTATGTCAGTTTGGGGTAGAAAACTTTCAAAGAATTCAAAATCTACAGGCAGTTTAGCTCTGTAGAATTCAACAACAAGAGGGTTAAGGAGTGATGAGAGAAGTGAAGACCATAGATTTTAGGAAGGAATGTAGTTCTTTTTATTATTATATTTCAAGGATTATGGAGTAATCAATCATGTGCTTTTTTTACATCCAGTCCCCGTCTGCATGTTGTTTTGTCATTTTTGACATCCATTCCCATTGGTACAAATGGCCTACTCTTCTTAAAGGTGGAACGTATTTTAACGTGTGTGCAGGATGTTCTGTGCATGTTTTCACACAGGACCTCGGTAATAGTCTATCTGAAGGACTTTCTGGAGAGTGGAGTTGCCACTGATGTTAACTCCAGGGAAAAAATCCTCTTGAATAGGTGCATTGGTGGTGGCTTGAACTTGGGCCGTCAGATCACGAGCTTAGTAGCGCTGTAACCACCAGGCTACCCTGTCCCCTTTGACTAGAGTAGTCACCTGTGGATGTGTTCATTTCTCCAGGAGCAGTACCAGTGTCTGTACCAGGCAGTGTTGGAGTATCTGGACAGTCTGGAGTGAAAGAAAGAATGAACGAAAGAAGCAGCTCTGAGATGAAGGTGGACATCATGCCATGAACTGTATGATCATCATCATCCGTGATAGACACCAGCATCTTCATCCAGGGAATCAGACTTGACAGCCTGGACACAGTGCACGGGAGGAAAGTGCAGACGACTGGCCGTGATCCAGGTGGACGAATACTCATTGCCCCGTGTGGGAACAGTGGTGGGGGAAAGCTGTGTTCAAGTGGGCGAAAGGAACCACAGTGTTACTTCAGTTATTGTTGTAGAACAGTGCACGTGTTTGAAGAAGTTTGGTTTTATGTATCCTAGTCCGTGACTGTAAAACAGGAAAAAAAAGATAGCTGATGATATTGCAGAGTGGTCATGGAGATCAGTGAGGTTCCTCAGTAACCTGTCAGGAAAGGGAAGAGGAGGAAGACTTAGGGAGGAGAGGGAAGAGGAGGAAGACTTAGGGAGGAGAGGGAAGAGGAGGAAGACTTAGGGAGGAGGGAAGAGGAGGAAGACTTAGGGAGGAGAGGGAAGAGGAGGAAGACTTAGGGAGGAGAGGGAAAAGGAGGAAGACTTAGTGACCATCTGCTTAGAATGAGTTGCCTGCATCGCTGAGGTCAAATCTGGTGTCCAAGAAGCCTGGCAACTGGTTTTGATCTGCTGTCACGTCAGACTTGTAAACCTCATTTCAATGTTTCAGGGATGGTTAAAGAACATTAAAAAATCTCAAGGGCAGAATTTAGAATATACATGGAGTATTCATGAGACAGGCACAGTTGTCAAATACATGAAGTATATAAATTTGAGAATTAAAAAAATTACTCTGTCAAGTTTCAGCAGCATCAGGTTAATTAAATTTGGGTCACTTTATGATTTCCAAGGACAGTTTATATGCAGATCTGCCAGTGCCTTAAGCCCCATTGTGCGTATGTATATTATCTATGTTTACTGAAGATAAAAAATGCGCTATACTGATCCCTAGGTTCATGGCAGGGTTTGATTGATAGTAAAATATGAACATAGCCAGCATACATCTGAGGCTTCATCAGCACATTGTGTCATGTGTTTTTTAAGGAAAAGTAAACTGGCCCATATGGCAGATATCAACTCAACTCAACTGTTCCCATCACCATTGTTGTCAGATTATTCTGTTTGAGGAAAAAAAAATGTATGGAGCATTAGACATCAAAAGGTCTTCAGAGAAGAAGCCCCCTCATAACAAATGTTTTGGCTCTTGACTTACACTCTATATCCTGATCATGAACTCTAATGCTTTTTTTTTTTGCCGCTGCTTTTTTTTTTTTCCTGCTAAGGCTTGTTTTTGACAAACCCCTGACCTCAAAAATGTAAATACCTCAAGGTCAAGCTACCTCTTAGGTCCAACACCTGCTGCACTGCAGAGCTTTACAAGGTTCATTTTTGTCCCCCCCCCTCCCTCCCTTCAAACAGACCCTGCTGGTACACTGTTCCATGGCTGGTGCCATTGATTTTTAGGCTGTGGTCTTTTTCTTCTCTCCAGAAATGAAAAGTTGACTTCAGGAAATTAGAAAACTGAATTGTGACAGACCCAGGTGACATTGGCTTATCCCATGATTAGCGGCGATGCAGATTTAGTCACAGTGAGGAGGCAACTCATTTCAGGATGGAGGGAGGGTCACCTAGTGTACTGCAGTCTTTCATCAGACCGGTATAACCTACTGTGAATCTGATTTAGGCTGGTCAGAGTTGTGTTTATGTTATTGCTGAAGATCAGAGAAAAGTATATGTGGGAAGAGAAAGACAGAATTAGTACAAGACCAATGATTGTACAACATTTTTTGTTCTCATTAGAAAGGAATGCAAGTGTGTTGTTCAGCTTAGGAAAACAAAACATATATAATAAAATCTATGTTATTTATAATGTTGGAACTGTAAAATATCAAGTATATTGTAATTTCAGTACTTGGATTTTTTTTCAAGGAAATCAGGTAGTGTAAATTATTTCAGATGAATTATGATTTCAGGTTGATGTAAATCCAATCTTTGGTGACTACCAGTGTTGGAAACAACCAAAATGAATGCATGCGTTATTTTCAGTTTACATTCCATTCTCATTCCAAATGTATTGGAGGTCAAAGTAACTACAATCTGGAAACTTTTTTGAAATCAAGATTCAAAAACATGGTTACTTTTTGTATGTTATGTAACCAGTTGTTGTATGCTTGATTTTGGTTTTGTTTTCTTTAAGTTTAGACTGGCCCAGCTTGTTGCTTACAGTTTATTTCAGTCTGTGACATATAATCATGTCTTTCATTTGGTTGATTTGTTATTGAAGTGCTGAAAGATTTATTTCATGGTGTTTTTTTGTTGTTTTTATTGTTTTTTTTTTTTTTTTCTAATGCCAGAAAGATGGTGCTTTTAAGGGAAGTGAAATCCAGATCAGAGCCAGATGAACAATGGCAGTGACAGTGACATACTCTTCTTTTTCTTCTTCTTTTTTTTTTTTTTTTGACAAAGACATGCTCATTAATCAGACGGAGTAAGACAGCTGCCAAACACTGGATGGTTTTTCTCCCTCAGATAAAATGTTTGATCCATTCAACAACAGAATTGTAACTAACTTCTCTGGATGCAGTTTGCATTTTCATCATCATCATCATCATCAAGATGGGCACTTTTGCCATGCACATGGAAATGTGATGTATTAGTTAATGTAGATGTTGACATTGTATATGATTTGTTTGTGTCTGTGTCGCTGATGCTGAGGATCAGTCCCTTTTGCTGCAATGTGATGTTGATCTGTTGTAGACCTTGCAGCATTACAGGAGACAGGGCAGGGAGGGGAAGAGGGTTTGGGGGAGGGGAGGGGGCAGTGGAACAGCTACTGTCTAAACAACGGCTGCCATGATGGCAATGAGAAGGCAGAAAACAGAATAAGAATGTGTCGTGCAAACGCAAACCTCACACATTAACAAAGCATGTATCAATAGGAATTTGCGGTTGCTTCTTACTAGTGGAATTTGAAACATTTCCACCAGGTTTATGTCTGTGAATTATGATGGCTATATTGTCAGCAGTTGTTGATTTTCAAGCACATTTACAGTTTCTTTGTGCTTTCATAACCGTGCTTTCACTGGTTGCTTTTTATGCTAGTTTGCATGCTGATATATGTTAGTTCATGAATGTGATAACCCATTTATGATGTGGTAAGTACTTGACATTTTCTCCTCTTTTTCAGATTTTTTAATGAATGAGGTGTGATATGTTTGAACTTTGAACGTGATGAAATAAACTGCTTCTGACTGCATAGCGTAGTTACATGTAGTACACAGTCAGTTGGCAGTACTCACCAGTGTCTTGTATAGCTGCTATTTATTCTGAATTTAGCTGCGAGGTTTTCGCCTGAAGAGATGAACTTTTTTTTTTTCTCTCCTGTCACTGTGTCCCTTTTTCTCATATTACTAACATTTCTGTCTTCCCTTTTACTTACACATCCAGGTTTATGTTCTTTTAACATTTGTAAAAAATTTTTTATAGAAGATAAATATGCCAAACAAATGCCACTATCAGTGGAAAAATCTGTGTTTCAGTGAATGCGTACGTGTGAGGTTTGTTTACCATGGTCAAATTTTCTTCTTCTTTTTTTTAACGTGCACACACTGGCTGCATGGTGGCTGCTGCCTCAGATTCAAACTCTGTACTTTCCGTTACCTTCTGAGGTGTATTGGGGATTACACAAAGTATCAAGACTCAAAAACATAACTGAACAGATGAAAATATCAGTGATGGGCTACACTATAAATAGAGTGATATGCTGTGTTGCCAAAGTAACTGACATATGTATAGGGAACTTTTATTTCTTGCTCACAGACAAGAGTAGGAGTAGTAACAGTAAGTCTCAAAAACTGTTTTGAGATTTTTTTTTTAAAAAGGGTCTTTATGAGAGTTGAGGCAAAAATATCATTTGTTTTGTACGTTTCCTTGCTTAACACTCTGGGGGTCATCCAGAATGTGCACTCTGACTCACTAACCCCATCTGGGAATCACTGTGAGATTGAAACTGCACACTGGATGAGGAGTTTGTGTGTATGACTGTTTTCAAGTACCTCGCCATATAGGCAGACATATTCCAACATCAGAGGGTTTTTTCTCCTTTAAAGGAGAAAGTAGCTTGCTATGTTAAAAGACCTTATCATGGCTGAAAACAATCTCAACACAACATTTTACATACAATTTTAACATAACAGTATTTTAGTGTAGGCCTTGGGAAAAATTCTCAACACCAACATTTTACAACATAACAGTATTTTAGTGTAGGCCTTGGCAATAATCTCAACACAACATTTTACAACATAACAGTATTTTAGTGTAGGCCTTGGCAATTACTGACATCAATAACGGACACAGCTTTTGGCGTTGGCTCAATAAAAATATCATTTTTAAACATGAAAATTAATACATCTCAGTTGTATTATTGGGCCCCAAAATGTTCTTTTTAGAAAGAAATGATTTAGTTTGAAATGTGAAAAAAAGCTGTTCTCTCAGTCAGTTAGATCACCCAGACAGAAGCTGGTTTGTGTCCTTCACTCTGTGTTTACTTTCTCACAAAGGCCATTTGAACACATTTTCTCTGTGTCTTACTTCAACTGTAAAAATATTTATTTATCACCCTTGTGGTTGGCTATTTTAAACACTTGTTTTCTGGTGGCTTAGTTCTTCTTCTTGTCGTGATTTTATTTTTTGTCCTATCAGAGATTTCTGATTAGGGACTGGTGGTTTAATTTAATTGTTGAATGAATTATATATATATATGTGTGTATGTATATATATATATATATATATATATATATATATATATATATATATATATATATGGGCCTTGTGGTTGGCTGGATGAAAAAAAAATGAGCAAACCTCCCCAGCTGTCCATAGATATCCAAAGAACTGTAAAAAAAATAAAAAATTCTTTAAAGTGTCATGATGTCAGTAGAATTGAGAGTTTTTACAGACATAATGTGACATACAGGTGACATCCTCATGCATATCTTTGACCTCACATAAGCTCCGTCTCTGCTTTGCCATCCATCTGTGTTGACTGCTGCACTGCTTGCCATATGTGTGTGTGATTTTGTGGAACTTGTCCTGTTGTGTTCATTACACAAGGTAGTTAAAGATGGAAGTCTTTAAACAGTGGTCTCTGCATCAGCCATTTCCTGTTCCCCAGTCTGGGTAGATTTCGACTTTGTAAATCTGTTTTTGTTTTGGTTTTTTCCTTCTTTTTTTTATATACTAAAGTATGGGTATGCATTGTGTGCTTCCTTATGGGGATATTGGAGGCTAACCTAGTATTTTTGTATCTTTTGAAAATTGTGTGCTGAACATTTTCTCTTTCTTGGTTTTTCATGGTTTTTCTAAAAAATCTCTTGCTGATTTTTGCCTTTTCAGTTCATTCCCTTTTTGTTTTTTGATATGCAAGCCTTGATGCTCTTTCTATGAATTCAGCAGTATGTAATATTTGTGAAGATTTATTCTGCCCAGCTCCTATCATCACTAGCTGTCTATTCAGGCATTTGTTTAAAAAAAATTTTTTTATGGCTTTTTAGATTTACTTTTTGATTTTACTTTGAACTTTTTTTTTCTTTTTTTTTTTTTTTTGGGGGGGGGGGGAGCAGTTTTCTGTGTCCAGAATGAGAAATAGAAAAGAATAGATGATCATCAGCACAGCCTTACCTTATTTGCTTGAAGGTGTATATACTGATTAAGATAAAGGGTCATTAAATGTAATCTTTTTCAGGGGGACCATATTTGATGTTTCACAAAGTTGATAAATTTAACATACATGGTTATTAGGTCTAAGACTATTAACTTGATGAAAGTCTTCTTACAGCCATAGTGGTTTATAGGCAACATTGATGCTGAGAATGATGTTATTGCATTGTGTGTATGTTGTCAAGAGTGGGAGGGAGTGAGGAGAGAGAGAGAGTGCTGTATGGTTTGATTTTTAAGGGAATCATCACTAAGCCTCCTGCCCATATTTAGTCCTAAATGAAAGGTTTTTGCAATAAAGGGATTTCTTTTTTCATTATGCAAAAGGTCCTCTATAATCATGATGGCCAGTATGACACTTGGGAAAAAAAAAATTCACTTTGTTTTATAATCAAATAGTAAGAATCACAGGTAGTTCCTCTTTTCAGCAGTTTCGCATATGACTCTGAAACTTACAAACATTCTGTCTGTTAGCATGCATCCCAAAAGCTAGTGTGCAAAATGTGTTTTTCTTCTTTTCTGTTCTTTTCTCTTTTTAAGCCAGAGCTTGGAATATTTCCCATCAAGTATGGTGACAACTTGATGGTCAGTTATTGCTGATCTGATTGGATTTTGCAAGGCTGTTTGACTAGGACGGCAGATTTTGAGTTTGTGTATCGAAGTATCATGTCAATAATATATTCTAATGTTGTGTTATCATGTGGACAGTATTTTTTACTTTTTTTTGGGGGGGGGGGGGATACAGTATTATTTTAAGTTCAACATTTTTTTAAATTGTGATTTTGGTTGTGAAGCATTTCAGGTCATATATGTGTGTTGTTTTTCTTTATATAGAGACTTGTATATATCTATATGAGAGATTTAGGACAGTGATTTTTGTTTTGTAAGGGAACTTAAGTGTCATTGCAGACAATCTGATAAAGAATACCAAACCGCACAGATGAAGAAAGGTTATGGTTGGTTTGGTTTGGTTAGAAGTATGAAGGGGGCTTTCCCAGTTACCTCAGTTTGTGTTCATTTTACAATCAACTTGCAGATTCATTCAGAGTGTTTTAATGGGGAGAGGGGTTTGCACAATTTTGTTATTTTGGTAAACTTTAATATTGATGTGCTCTTCTTTTTTTTTTCTTGTTTGGATAATAATGCTGGAATGCATTGACACATGCAGTTGATCGTGAAAACAGGTTGTGTTTGACTTTTCCTTGTTTGTGTTACATACCACATTAATGGACATTGTTACTTGTTGTTTGTCATAGGGATTGGAAGAGGAGTTTTCCATAGTCTTAGTCCACATTCTGACTCCTGTCTCGTGTCTCAGTCATAAGACTCTGGTCAACAACAAGGATAAAAGTTGCTCACATCTGGAGATTAAAAAAAAAAACACCAAAAAAAACACATACAAAAAATTTTGTCCTGAAGTAAAGAATAGAAGTTTGCACATGAGATAAAATGTGAATGTTGCTGCTAGAAATATGTTACTCATTTAATTAATAGTGATAGCTACCATCTGTATAACTGTCTCATGTCGCCACTGTATCAACTGCTGTTTGAAAAGGTTTGTGGATCAAGACTTTCTTTGTTGATAGATAAATCTGTTGACAGTAGTTGTGACACTTTTTATGTCCCTGGGTTTTACCTTGTGCTTGTATAAATGTGACTGTACAGGAAAAAGTGAACTGAGAATGAAAATGAAATATGTGTGGTTGTATTTGTGCGTGCATGAAATTTTGATCAATTTTTCATTTGTAAGTATTTGGCAGACATGGTAGTTTAATTCAAACTTGTTTGCTGTAGTCTGCACAATTTGTGAATTTTGCTCATTGCACATTGCTCACCCATTGAAAAGGATTGACCTAAGGGTAACAAAAGCAGGTATCATCTTGCAATGGCATCAAGCGTTATCATCATCTATGTCGGCATTCATTCATAGAACACAAAACTGGATTGCAGCAAACATGACAATTACTATGGTTAGTGTATATGGATTTACTTTTTTCCAATCATTTATCGCACACTACTAACATGGTTGTGGTTAATTCACTGTTTTGTCATTATGGTTTTGGTTCAAGCTGTTGCAATTTCATAAGCTGTTCCCCTGATCAGGTCTGCATATATATCTAAAGTGTTTATGTCAAACAGGAAGTTTTACTTTCCCCCCCCCCTGGAGATAGCGTATCATGTCCATTTCTTTTTCCTGCTGGAAAACATGTGTGCCTTCCTTTTCTTTCAGTCTGCTTTGTTTACCAGGTTTTGATATCATTTTCAGGAGGTCAGTGTCCGACATGCACATCATTTTGAGGAATGAGTAAAGAACATTTACTTTGTGATTTTTTTTCAATAAAAAAAGCCTTTTTGGTCTTAAAATGCTTAGATGATGTATGAAGTATATTTTCGACTAGTTGTAGTTTATTTTAAAAAGTTTGTGCCAAATGGTGGGATGTAGGGGGTTGGTGGTAGAATGTCAGTATTTGCTGACCAGAGGTGTCTCAGACCTGCAGAAAGATGTGCCAGAGAAACACAGAAGAGGGTGAGAATGGATGGCCAGGGTGAGAATGGATGGCCAAGGGTGAGAATGGATGGCCAAGGGTGAGAATGGATGGCAAGGGTGAATGGATGGCCAAGGGTGAGAATGGATGGCCAAGGTAAGAGTGGATGGATGGCCATCTGCTAGACTTCCCTGCCATCCTCAGTCTCAGGAGCAGATTTATTCCTGTATATCCAGGGGAGCAGACATTGAAGGAAGAGTACTTATCTCTATCAGTTAAGTTCTATGGCTTTTTTGCAAGTACTGGAGCTTATTGCAAGCTCTCTCTCTCTCTCTCTGTCTCTCTCTCTGTCTCTCTCTCTGTCTCTGTCTCTCTCTCAAGCAGTGTGGTGGAGACCATTACCCTTTTTTTGTGTCAAGCTTTTATTGTTGAGTTGTTACAGAGTGAGTTCTGATACTGGTAACGTGGTTGCGCTCTGGTTCAAGCTGACTGGAAAGGCTCAATGATGGTGATAGTAACTCATGAAAGTGACAGACTGATAGAAGACACAGCAGAAGACTGATGTTTAAACTAATGTTGTCGGGTATACTGTTTCCTGTCTATGTCAACAGCATTCAAGCACTGGAGGTGCTTCATTTCTTGTAATTTTTTCACTCTCCTTGGTATTGTAGGCTGGGCTTCAGGATAGGCTCAGAACTGACTGCAGGGAGGTCAAGGCTTCAGGATAGGGTCAGAACTGACTGCAGGAGGTCAAGGCTCAGGATAGGGTCAGAACTGACTGCAGGAAGGTCAAGGCTTCAGGATAGGGTCAGAACTGACTGCAGGGAGGTCAAGGCTTCAGATAGGTCAGAACCGACTGCGGAGGTCAGGCTTCAGGATAGGGTCAGAACTGACTGCAGGGAGGTCAAGGCTTCAGGATAGGGTCAGAACTGACTGCAGGGAGGTCAAGGCTTCAGGATAGGGTCAGAACTGACTGCAGGAGGTCAAGGCTTCAGGATAGGGTCAGAACTGACTGCAGGGAGGTCAAGGCTTCAGGATAGGGTCAGAACCGACTGCGGGAAGGTCAAGGCTTCAGGATAGGGTCAAAACAATCCAATGAAAGCTCACTTTCCTTTCTCACCTTAAAGCAGTCAAGAAAAGTTGTACATGACAGTGTTGCTTTGTGTTGCCAGTATTTACATTGATTTGTATTTGGTCCTCAATATAGAGGTGAACTGTGAAGTCATCAATTTAGTTTCTGGTGAAGCTCAAGATTCTGCTTTTGAACATCATTCCATTGGCCATGTTTGTTGTGTGTATTGATGGGAGGGATCTGACAAATACACTTCTGATCATTCCGGCCAGAGAACACTGCACTTTACTCACCATTGAATTAAGGGGACCACAGGATAAAACCCAAAATTCACAGGCGAAAGGGAAAAAAATTCCATGAAATTTTGAAACTTATTTTGAATGATGCGGGGAGAACATCTAAAATATTCTTTAAAATTTATATCAAAATGGTGTGTTTTTGATGAATAGAGACGTATTGAAAACTATCATTGCTGATTTTGTGTCCTGTAGATTAAAATCTTTTGATTTGTGCCAAATGCTATGTAAGCAGGTTTTTTTTTCTTCTTCTTCACTTGTCAGGATTTTTCAAATATTGCGTCCAAGAAAAATTAGGCTTTTGGATTTTTTAAGGTAAGATTTTAAACTAAAAAAAAAACACGTATTAGGTGTACACAATCTTAGTTTTTCTATATATATACCTAATCATAGTATTTCTGGGAGGCTGTGTCATTTACACTATGCATCAAGAATGTGTCTGTGTCAAACCATGTCCTGACATTTTCAAATGTGCCAACTAATATTTCTGCTGTAGAAGATCTGTCTCTTATCCCTTTTGTCCTCTGTAGATTGGTATGTATCGTATAAATGCTTTAAGTATTGACGAACAGTGCATGGTTTTATTTGATTTTTTTTGTGTGCACAAGTTCTTTGAACACAAACGACATGTTCTTTTGTAGTCATGTGTTGTGTTGGGTATTTCAATGCCTGAAGTATTAATGAACAGTCCATAATTTTTGTTTACATTTGATTTTTGCGCATGAGTTCTTTGTACAGGCTGTTGATTTCTGAAGTTGTATAATTATATATTACTTGTTGATACTTTGTTTTGTTGAGACCCAAATATTGGCCAATGACTGTCACAGAGGAAAAGAAAGAACTGTCTGTATCCGTGCAGTTTCTCCACAACCAGTCTCTGTTTGATTAATTAAAGGACCTGTATACATGTGTAGTATGTAGTGTGTACTGTGCTGATTTTAGTTTTAACACATCAATGGTGGCTGTGGCAGAAATGGGTACAAAAAAACAGCAGACGTGAGGAATGTGGTGATAGATCTGATTTTTGTTACTTTTTTCAGTGGTATATTGGGTAATATTAACAACAATTTATTACAAAAATTGAAGACAGGGAAGGTTGTGTGAATGAGTGTATATGTATATGTTTCAAAATCATTTAATTTTTTTTTGAGAACTGGGATGACAAAGCTGGTTAAATAATGTTGCTGATTCATAGGAGAAACAGAAGGTATATCTTTCATCTCATGTTAACTTACTCCAGTCATCATGACACAAGTCAATTACTCTGTTGTCGAGTCTTCAAGATGTGAAAACTTTTTCTTTTTTTTAAAAACTGAAAACGTTTCCATACGTAATATTTCTCCAACTTGAGAGGCTGTGACCCACACGTGGACATTTGCTTGTTACATGATTGTGTAAAGTTTCTCTACTGTTGAATGGGTTGATGTATTGTACAGCTGTGAGAAAACCCTAGAGAGAGATGCCATTGGCTTTTGGTTGTTGCATTACTCCCTCAGTCACGAAGGAAAATCTGCAGGGAGGCTCCTGTACTTTTTTGAATGTCAACAAATTATATACACAGTCACACACATGCATGCACATTCTTTTCAGTTTTACGTCCTTCCAGGTTAAAAGATTTAAACCCAGGTTACGAGATAATAGATTTGTCAAGAGAGTATGTTTGGGTTTTTTATGTTGTTTAATTAAATGTTAGTGAATGTACTGTGCTTACTTTTTGTGAAGAAGGTTGGTAACAAAAAATGAATTCCATTCAGTTGATGTCTGTAGACTGTCCTGCAAATCAGACAAACATGGATTGAATATTCTGTGCTTAAGAAAGTGGAAGTAACATTTTCAGAACTTGCTGTTACAAAACATTGGTCAAGATACAAAAGAAAGCAGAAATGCAAAACATAGTGCAAGTTTTTCAGTTGGTGCATGCAGATTCATTCCATCCGAGTTTTCTCAGCAAAAAATCTCATCCAGGTTTTGGCATGGTGCTGAGGTAAGGTGCTGAACTGTCTGTCATAAAAGTAGTGAAACTCATGGGTGCTTCATTTGATGTTAGAATGACTGAATAACTGACCCGTAGCATGACATGCACAAAGCAAATGATGTGACTAATTCTATTGTGGCTGGTTGGTTTTAGATTTCTTTATGATTTAGTAGTAAGTGTTTGGGGCGTCTGTCTTTAGTAACATTACTATTGTAACTTGTATGGTATAATTGTGTATGCTATTTCAGTCACGACACATTTCTCTGCCTGACTTAACTTTTCTGATTTAACAGTACTAGAAAGTGTTGGAGCATCTGTGTTTTGATATCCATTCCATGATTGAGCACTCTGTCACTAGTTTGGTTGTGTGCTTGACAGGCATTGAGGTAAAGTGGGGAAGGATGTCTGAAGTGGAAACTTGGGACCCGTGGAAGAACAAAACTATTTTTTGAACATTAATCCTCCTTTGGGAAAGTAGAAAACTAAGTCAGAAATGTAATATCGGTGTACAGATCTGGTTAATAATGATCCCAGTGATTAAAAAAAAACAGGCACGAGCCTCATATACTACCAAACCTAAAAGTGTTATGGGAATTTATTTTCTGTTATATGGAGGGTGATATGGGGATTAAAAAAAATAAGCTGTGTGGAGTGTGTGCATGTGTGTATTTAATCCATGAAAAAAATGTCACTGTTGTATGTTGTGAAACAGTTGGTATAGCTTTACATATAATGTATTTGGTCACAATGTATGGGTGGAACAACCTATTCTGTATAACAAGTCACCATATTTCAGGAATTCGTGTGATCAAACTCAGCAGCAGTGGGAAAACAAAATGAAAATGGGAGGGTTTGTGGAGATTCTAGACTGGAAGCCTTGATAAGGTTTTGATCATCTTTAATCAAAAATAGCTGTTGATTAATCAAGGATTGTCTTTAAATGGAGGAAGCTAGTGGATAGTTCTTCAGTGTGGTGCCAGATGACTCCACAGGGGAGGGGGGGGGGGGTAAGGGAAGAAGAGTGTCTTTGCAGTGTCAAGGTGCTGAAAAACATGCCATGTACATGTAGATTTTTGGTGATTTGTTAGGTATTGACAATGTGCATACTATGGAGGTGAATGAGATCAGATGTGATCACTTACCAGTCCTTGTTCAGTTCTACACGTCTTTGTCACTAGTTTTGAAGGCACTTTCTGGGTGAATGCGGCATACATTGACTGATCCAAGTGCATGACTTGTGGACAACAAAGCTGCACATGCTTGTTCTTCATTATATTTTAGTGACAAAGCCATTGTTTTTACTTCACTGTCTTTTCAGAAATAAACCATTTTGCTTGTTGAACATGCTGTGTGGGTTGTTTTTTTATTGCTTTTCTCACCTCCCTGCTTCACTGATTTTAGGGATCTATGGAAAAATGAGAGAAATTATTACAATGGCCTGGGATCGAGCCTAGGTTCAAAGCCCCCACCCGTTCAGGGAGACTTTTTCTCAGGAGTTGAGATCTGTACTGACTTCACCGTCCTTTGAGACTCCACGTGCGAACTTGCAAAGAACATCTTAAACACCCGTTAAAACCTGTTCTGCCTTCAGAAGAGAAGACCACTCAGTACTGATGACAAAACAGATGACAAAAAATATATTTAAAAATCACATGCATACTGGTGTCATGTTTAGACATCATCCCTAAAGTCAGAATGCAACTACTCAGTGATGTAATGGTAGACAAAAAACTGGTTACATATACATAAATCTCACCATTGGTAAACCTTAAGAGCTCTAGCCAAGGAACAACAACAACAACAAAAATTATGAAAATTTTTTGTTGTGCTTGCAGCTGATCATTTCAATGATCTTTTCAGGGTTACTGTTGGATTCACATTGCCCGGAACCCAGTGTGACAAAAGCAAACTTTCACTGCAGTGAAACTGCATCATCTGCTTCTGTAGCTGTAAGGGGAGGCTTGTGACAGGACCAGTTGCAGGCCATGGTACTGTTTTGCCCTTAGAGGTTTACCATTCAGTCTTGCAGCCGGCTGTGCACTTTTGAGAATGCCCCCATTATTACAACAACACTCTGGCTAGGTGACATGGCATGAGATGCAATTGACAGCTGGCGGTAAAGACCGCAGAACTAATTTTATATCAACCCTTTTACCGGCAGTGAGGAAATGATCAAACTTTTTTTTATTTTATGCACCTGGGTGAGAGCGCCAAGGTTCACCAATGGTTAGGTTTTCTGTGTGCAACCGTTTGCTCACCATAAAGGTAGCCACATTCTGACTTTGGTGAAAAGAGCATATACAAACATCAGCCCATACATAAGCATCAGCACACATTCACAACACAGGCATTAAATCATATACTTTATTCACATTGCGGAGACTAGATTCAATGACATCTACATGAAGCCAAGACAGAGGTGATTTCATATGGCTTGTCATTTGTAAAAAACAGAACTAAAAATATACAACTTTACTACCATTATTCAATTTTGGTTCACAAACTCCTTGAATAAGTTGATTAGATTAATGATCTGATGATTTTTTTTTCAGGATATGAAGATTTCCTTCAACACATCGTTTAGCTGTATGACAATGGGAGAAGGGGAGATGATGTGATGTGTAAACTGCATCTGTTTTCTGTTTTGTTGTTCTTCGGCTAGAACTTTGGAGTTACCTAATGGTGAGATTTTTGCATATATGCAATTGTCTTTTTCCCCACCTTTAAGGTAGCTGTATTTTTACTTTCGGGAATACAGTGGGGACTTGAACTTACCAGTTTTGGCAAAACAGTCAGGAGGTTCCACCTAGCTCTTTCTGATTTTCAACTTTTGTGTATTCTTCTGAGGTGTGCAAGTCCATAAGCACATGGGTCTGACTGGTTTAGGAATCTCCTCCAGAAGGCTTGACATTTCAGTTTGATTTTCCCATCAAACCAAGAATATGTGCAAGACTGGGAATGAATCAAACCCAGAACCTCACTGTTTATTTGTTAAGCAAGTGTACATGTAAACCTGTCTTCCACCTTTCCTCTTGCTGAATCTTTTAAAAATTCAGACTATACTATGCACTCCAGATCTTCTTTGATCCAAAATGCATTGATGGACCTTCTCAATGACTTTTACTGGATCCACAGATGTGGATTAGACCCCTAACTTCAAGGTAGCTTGTGAATATGAACAATACTTGTGCTTCATAAGGTCAATGTGTGAGGATCTGAATGAGGACAAGACAAGTGTGTAATGTATATCTTACTAAAGGGGTCCATTTTGATAGAATGGGAGAGAAAAAAGAAAGATAGAATGGGAGAGTGATAGGAAGCATGATCGTCATAAACACAATTTGTGTGCTTGAGCAAAGGGAATGCATATGATAATGTTAATTTCTAGATGAAGATAACACTATCTAAAATGAACAGAACACATAAAACAGCCCTAAAATATGCAGCTGCCATCATGGTTAATGCTTGGGTAATTAATAACAATGGACGAAAATATTCATATAGTTTCTCAAATACGAAACTCATGCCACAGATATATTCTTCTGATTTCTGGCTGGTTAGTATAGTGTACTGTGTCAGATCAAAGCCTTCCCTTGCCTAACCTTTGCTCTGACTGTATTTTGTGCACAGCTGCCTTACCCAAACACTACAGGCCTTGGTGTCTGGTGAAGTTTTTCCTTACCAGCTACTCTATTCATCAGGTCTAGGAACTCTGTGAGACCATCAGCATAATCCATTAGGCGAAAAGAAATAGTAATGAATGTCTAAGTAAATTATCCAATAAGCATGTGGAACGCACTTTGGTTCATCGTCATCAGCATAATCAATTAGGCGAAAAGAAATATAATGATGTCTAAGTAATTACCAAATAAGCATGTGGAACGCACTTTTGGTCATTTTTCATAATAATGTTTCCATGTCAGACCAAGGCTGGCCCTGACAGTTCCCCTGGTGAAACATGTCAAATGAATATGCTGTGAACCATCACATCACATAAACTCTTTGAACACACATAGAACTCTCCATTCAGAAACCTCGGATTTCTTGCTGAGAATTGAAGAGCCACTATGAGATCTGCCACTGAGGGAAGGGGCAGACAAAAATCAGAGCTTGACTCGAGTCTAGTGAAAAGTGTAAAGGACATAGAACCATTACATTGAAAAACATTGAAAATAGCACCTTCATACCACATCTTTTTCATATCATGTGCTGCTAAAGGAGCAGTTTATGGGTAATCACGATTTTTTTCCATCTCATAAAATGGATACTAAGAGCACCAATGACCCCTGTATTAGATCCAAGAGGGTATAGCTACTTGTTCAACACACATTTGGCTTTGGTCTGACACAATACAATATACATCACCAAAACAATCATACGAACATCTTATATCATTTCTTTGTTTAATTTTATTTCACACTCAAGTTATAAATGATTCTTCACAAAAGCACACAGGAATGTAACTTAAAAAAGCCAGGAATAAGAAGCAGGGAATGAAAAGTAACCAGTAACAGGCTAATGTCAACACAAAAGTTTCAAATGCATAAAGCATAGAAAAAGAATCAAACAGCAAACATGAGTATTATGCTCCAAATAACAATGTCCATGCTGCATAACATCAACATTGGTCAACAATTCATAACATAAAACAACAAAAAATGATCTAGGGATTCAGATTCAATTCATTCATTAAATATATGATTTTTATGTATAATTATGATCTGTGGTGAAGAAGAACTACAAGAGAGGGGAAGATCAATAACACTAACATTGTCTCTCAGGCTGCCATGTTCAAGAGACTTCAGTGCCACTGCATGAAAGGCAGAATGTCCCAGCCAACAGAAGGGTACTGCGGAGAGGTAGCTTGGTTCCCCAGAGGATGCTTACAGGTTGACTGCCTGATTACTGTATGTTCCTCAAACTCTACTTGGTCACACACAACAGCACCCGTGCCACACTGGTAGCCAGACAATAGAACATACTGTAGTCCTGCCACAGCAAGACCTAGGCAATCCCAATGAGGACCTGGTCCAAGCCTCACCCACCTCAGTGAATTACCAGCTCTGTAGCAGCTTGGAGGACCTGGCCCAACCCTCACCCACCTCAGTGAATTACCAGCTCTGTAGCAGCTTGGAGGACCTGGCCCAACCTCACCCACCTCAGTGAATTACCAGCTCTGTAGCAGCTTGGAGGACCTGGCCCAACCCTCACCCACCTCAGTGAATTAGCAGCTTGGAGGACCTGGCCCAACCCTCACCCACCTCAGTGAATTAGCAGCTTGGAGACCTGGCCCAACCTCACCCACCTCAGTGAATCACCAGCTCTGTAGCAGCTTGGAGGACCTGTGGCATGCATCTGCCTTCATTACAAGCACAGACTGACTGAGCTACCGTCTGATGATGCAAACAACAAGCCTTTGCTGGCACTTAAGTTACAGTCACAAACTGTAGTCTACTGTGCTTATCACTACACCAAGAAGCTGCTTTGTTTCAATTATTGAGTTTGGGTTTTACCTATTATTCTGAAAGGGTTTTTGGGGTGGGGTGGGGTTTGCTTTGGGGTTTTTTTTTGGGCAATTTCTATTGTCTTTATATCACCAGTGACTTGTATAGAAAAAAAAAGAATAAACATGTGAACGCAAAATGAAAATCAATGAACTACAAAACAAGATAATAAAAAGAACCACATAAGAAGAATACTGTGAATTAAACAAAAACAACCCCAAATCCTTTCACTAAGTACTAGTCAAACTAACCACTCACGTACTATCTGTGGTGGAATAACTGGGCTTTCAGTTCTGGTGACCAAGCACCACTGGTAGAGCTATCCTGTCCAATCTACAGCTAGTTGGGCAGGCAGATCATTTGCCAGAGTGGGAGTGATGATCCTTTTTTCTTTCACTTTGAAGACTTACGCCTTGTAGCATTGCTAAGAGATTCTAATCAAGTCTTTACAAGAAACAATTCTAAAAAGCACAACAGTGATTTTTTTTTTCAATGTTCAAACAAGATTTTACAAGAAACAATTTTAAAAAGCACAACAGCTATTTTTTTTTCAATGTTCAAACAAGATTTTACAAGAAACAATTTTAAAAAGCACAACAGCTATTTTTTTTTTCAATGTTCAAACAAGGTTTTTGGCTTAATGGTAGTACAACATGATCTAAAAACAGCATTGTGTAGATAGAAGTAGTTATACTTGCAAATGAATTTTTTTTAAAAGACAAATCATACAATAACCATTTTATTCTTCATTTTTTCAAAATAGCAAACACAAAAACAGGACAGACATTCACGCTTTCAGCAATGCATGATACAGTCCCACGATGTATGCTCAAGACAAATGGGGTGAACAAAATGGCACCATCAAGAACACACATACTCACCAATCAATGAATCAGTCTGGGTTGCTTCTTTTTGTTTTTTGACAAGGCAGAAGCAGAAAGCAGAATATACATTAGGTCAAAGGCTGATCCAGCAGCAGAGACAAAGTGGGATTTTTTCCTTTTCTCCTTCTCTTTCTTTCTCCCTCTCTCTCAATCTCCATTTTCTTTCTCTTTCTCTCTGAGTCTCTCTTTCAACCTCACAAACACACACACACACACACACAAACACACACACACACGCACACACAAACACAAACACAGAGGCAATGAAACATGCCACATCATTAACACAATCACCTTTCAGTAGGTGTCAGTGTGTCAAAAATGCTTCAATTTTCATTGCAGACTGGGCTCATGGTTGGCAGGGGCCAAAGTCAATCAAAATAAAAATCTGTTAAAATTATCATTAAAACAAAAAATTTTTTTTAATCATTCTGTTGTCCCAAATTAAGAACATCCATCAAACTTAACCAAAAGACAAAATATTTAAAATCAGGCGTAAAATAGTACAACTGTAAACTAAAAACAATTTTCTAAATCAAACAAACCGAAAAGCAGGAAATTACCCAAGGTTTTAAAATATACCGGGCAACCAAAATACAAACTGAGCATGTCTTTTTTTTATGGGATGCAAAAATGAAGTTCACACACACACACACAAAATGGCTTTGGTTCTCGAAATGCAAAATGACCCAAAGTCAGTTTTTTTTAGGAGCAAAATGGAGAAATAAAAAGGAAAGAACAGGAAAATACATTTTTAAACGCAAGCAGAGAATACACCCACCAACCCACCCCTCATACCTTTTTTCAAGCAAACAGATGTATGATATGAACAAGTATTCTTCTCATTTATACAGTTGTGTACCATTTCATCCTGAAGTGTCCAATCCTTCCTTGATGTTGCTGGTAAAAAGTGATGTTGTGATGCTAAACTCACAGACCCTGCCTACACCAGAAAGATGAATGCAGAGACAGGGAACATACTGGTTGGTTCACAAATTCGCCAAGTACAGCTAGCTTGATATAATTTACTAGAAAGGAGGACGGCAATACATCACATAGTCCTAACTCATAAAAGCATTGTCATTGGTTCCAACTGGCAAAAGAAAAGTATACCAATCCAATGTTGCAAACCAACACACCAGTTCTGTACCAACTCACTGTAGTGTAGCAGAAGGGGGAAGGGTGACAGCAGGCGCCATATCAATCAAGAGTCCTGGTAAAACTCTGGCTCCGGGACATGGCCTCAGTTCATACTCGCAGTCCCCTTAACTTCTGCAGGGGTCGGGCCAACAACGGAGGTCGTCCTCGCAGGTTGGGGTCGCAGTAAAGGGGGTCACTGGCTGCGTCAGGAAAACGCTGCTTGTAGATCTGGGGTAGGTCTTCTGGAACTGCAGTGGCAAGGCAGTTGTTATATCAATGAATCATAGTTTGGGGGGGGGGTTGTTGTTGTTTTTTTTCACTGAATCATAGTTGTATGCATATCTTTATCAAAAAAATAAATTCTCTGTTAATTCTGAACATTGTACCCAGATATTTTGTACACATGGTATTTGCTCTACTGCTATGCTTACTGCTGATGGCATTGAACACAATCAACCGTCATGATCATATTACTGGTGTCAAAGAGTGATGTAAATATGTAATAAAAATTGTCTGGACTCTGCACATAAGAGAAAAGAAAATCATCACAACATGTTATATCTGTGTTTCTTCAGTTACTTCATCAAGAAAGGGACTTATGAGAGTGAAACAGTAAACAACATTTGATAAATCCTATCATGAACCTTTTGACAGAAATCTAAAAAAAGTAAAGCAGAAATCAAAACCAGTTCATCATAAACCACGAGCAGCACACAAAACACACTAAAAAAAACCCATAAGAGTTGTATCTTTTTCAGCTTTTTCCACTCTCCAATTCTCGTTAGCTGAAAAGACAGCTCAATAAATGAACATATCATTCTGGACAAAATTTTAGAATAGGTAACAGACAACAACAACAAAAAATAATAATAATAATAATTTTTAAAAAAAACAACAGAAATGGTAACAGACCTAACCAACAGAGGACAACATCAACTAAGACGAAACGGACAAGAGCGTCACTAATCATGCACACCTGTTTGAGGCGGCGTCTCCTCTCTCGATCGGCCATGTTCTGATTGCGGACAATACTATCCAGCAGGTCGAGCAGAGCGCTGTGAGAGTGGCTCCTCTTGCTGGCCTCGTACTGCTCGCTGGTCATTGGCTTGGTGAACCGCAGCATGCTGGGGTCTCGTGGGGAATACACAATCTACACGAAAATATAGCACTGAGCGCTAGACGTCAGTATGAGTGTCATCATTTTCCACACAATACAAATCGCGCGCGCACACAACACACAACACACCATCACACACACAAACACACACACACACACATTAACTGTGATGAGAAAAAGAAACAAATCAGTCCCGTTTACAGAAAGAATTATAAAAAATATTTTAAATCAGGGATTATGAAATGATATATATTTTGAAGCCTAATGTTATCTACATCATTACATTTTATCACACAGCCACTTGTTTGGACATATGCCTATATGCACACACGCACGCACGCACGCACGCACGACGCGCGACGCACGCACGCGCGCGCACGCACGCACGCACGCACGCACGCACACACACACACACACAAACTTTCCACATTCTGCTGTCCCTATACCAGGGGAGGGGGGAACATGATTTCTACAAAACCAACACACACACTCACACATCCAACATAACAAACCTGGGGTTTCTCCAGGGACCGGAGCCTGTCCTCCACCGCCTGCTTCATGTCTGCGGGCACGGCCATGATGTCCATGTGGTGGTCCACCAGGAACGACACCAGCTGAAACACCAACACCGCGTCCAGGTCCGTCTCCTCAGGTGCCCTCAACACTGCCTGCTGGAACGTGCCCAGTACCTGCAACATGCATGCATACCCGTGCGTGCAAAGGTTGTTGACTTCAAAGAGAGTTGCACTGCACTACAGCACAGTCTACACCACACTACTCCTACACTACACTACAGTCTACACTACACTACAGGCCACCAATAACAATTAATAGTTTTAACAAATTTTTAATGTACACACACGCATGCGCGCGCGCACACACGCACGCATGCACACACACACACACACAAAGATTAATACACTTTGGCAGGGTGGGGGGATTTCAGCTGTTTAGGGCAGGGACAGATGTGAGATAAGACAGAGGTCCCAAGTTTAAATGCACACAAAACATCTTGCACACACGCTGAAACTCATTCCATTCCTCAGAAGAGCAGATCATTTTGTACCAGCAGGAGCAGACGACATTTAAAAAAAACAAAACACATGCACACTGGTGTAGTATTTCAAATCATCCCTAGTTGGAATGCGCTACCCTAATGTAGATGACTGGCTGCAGATGCAAAAATCTCACCATTGTTTAAACCTCAGAGCTCTAGCCAAGGACTGAGATAGCAATGTATCATTGAATGTAAAAGAGTTTGCCAATGATCCCAGATTTAAACAAAACTAAACAAAGCACTTGGCTAAAAACATGAGGTACAATTTGGCATAATATCAAAGGTCTTTTTCTACATCTAATATTCATTGTTCTTTCTGATTTTTCTTTTTTATTCAGGGGAGGGAGGGGCTCAAACTGGCCAATTGTTTTAATAATCCACATAATAAATATACGCACAAGTATTTTTTCTTAGAAGTCTGATAAGAAATTGCTTCAAATTTTAATATGTCTCATTAGTTATTCTGCACTTTTCTATTTTTAATAGTCACTTAACACGGCGGAGGGGGAGGGGCGTTTTCAGATCACTTGAACTTTCAGAAACTGGATCGTCAGTGGACTCACCAAACTGCGGGTGGTCTGGCTGGGATCAAAGGTGAGGAAGGGATTGGCGGCCATTTTGCTCATCAGTTTGAGAAGGAAGTGCAGCTTGCGTCTGGAGGCGGGGGGCAGGAAGAGGCAGACAATCTGCAGAGCCTTTGTCGCCCTCTCCTCCTGCAGGCCTGACTGAGGGACTGCCACACCATATCACACAACACCATTGTCACAGTAATCCCTTCCATTATTCCTATCAGTGTATCATAAATATCTGATGACCCAGGTTCCAATCTCATTCAAGGTTTTCTCTGGAGTTAACATCAGTGCCAACTCCACTCCCCCTAAAAGTCCTTCGGTTATGACTATAAACCGAGGTCTTGTGTGCGAACGCATGCAGAACATCTTGCACACATATTAAAATCTGTTTCGCTTTTCAGAAAGTTAGGCCACTGTTTGCCAGTGGGAATGGATGACAAAATTTACAAAACTGCATACACATGGGGACTGGATGCAAAAAAGTACATAAGTGCTTATTCCATCATCTTCCAAATAAAAGAATAAACTAAATAATTAAAACAACTAACTAGTTCTATCTAACTCTGTTTTTTTTCTATTACTTGAGCTGCAAAGCAAGTTGAGTAACACATACAACAGACCATAGCTGTTTTGTTCACATACACTTAAATAAACATTTCTACCACACAAACTGAAAAACACAGCAACAAGAGACAAAATACCATGAGCTCTCTATTCAACAACAAAGTAAAACATCTGTTACAACAAAAAGAGAATAATGCAACAGACAGTGATACACAAGCAAGAAACAACAGAATCATCCCTTTGTCAGTGTTCCAAGGTACAAAAAAAAAATAGAGACATAATTATAACCCAAAAGAACCCAAACTCTCCCTGCACTTACTGTTCAAATACAAAGACGAACATTTCCTTGCCCGTTGCCCCGATGACAGGCCCTGGCTTCTCGCTGTTCTCGGTCCTGACACCAGCTCTCCTGTACCGGTTTTCTGATTGTCTCCCTCTAGCTTCAGGCCTGGTAGATAGGGGGTGGACACTGACAGCCGCCTGTCTCCATCATCAAGCCCTGCCCTCCCACTCTCCAGATCTAAAGCAAACTGTGAACCTGCAAACGTGCTATGACGTTCTCCTCGGCTACGACGACCAATGGGTGGCTTACGCCCTTTGGTGTCTTCAAGTCTGGCCTCCTGCACAGGCTCTGAAGATGAGGTGAAAGCTGAAGAATCATACACACTTGATCTTTGTTGCCGCTGGAAGGAATTGTAGCTGCGAGAACGTCCAGCGGAACTTCTCAAAGAATCTGAACCTCTTGTAAGGTTACCGGATTTGTTTCCAGAAAAGCTGGAAGACCCGTTTATTCGTTCAAAACTGATATGTGTGGATTGGCGTTTTGCGTTAGTGTTGTCTGTGTTCACATCAAAGTGTGTTTCTACAGGGGACAGCTCCTCTTGTTCCTGGGCTGAGCTATGATGGAAGTCTGTGGCCATGCCATTGCAGTAGTACACTCGTGTCACTGTCTGGTTTTCAGGCCCAAACGCAGTCTCAAATCGCGACACTTGCAAGTCTGGGTTGGAGCAAAACTGCTTGCTGTCTTTGAAGCCGGAAGAGTCTGGAAACTTTCCCAGAGTGGACTGAGAGTTTGCTCGCGTTGGAAGATGCTGTGAGCTTTGAGACGCATGCAGGTTGGAAACAGAATGCCCACCGGGTAAATGGCCTGTGCTGGCCCCCATTGGGCGCAGATCACCCTGGCTGCTGGCCATGCATGGACCACTTTGGCTAAACAGCTCCATGTGACTTTTTGCATGCCTCCGAGGTAAACTGCCGGTTTGACTTGTCCTGTGCTGCAAGTCTCCTTGGCTTTGGGCCAGACTGTGCAGGTCTCTGTAACTGCTGGTCTGCTGCTGGTGACCAAAGGTGCCACTACTCTGACTGTGAGCAAAGCCAGTGTGGCTGTGAGTTCCACTGAACCAGCCAGAATGACTGAACTGCTCAGAAAACCCCTCACTGGTGCCAAACAGGTCTGGCCTGCTGTCTGCCAGGCTGTAGAGGTCTGTCTTGCTGTCTGCCATGCAGTACTTGCGTGTCAGGTTCAGAATAACATTCTCCAGGGAAGAATCTGACCACGGGACTGTAACCAAAACGTTTCTCGTCCCGGGTAAAAGGGGAGGAATGGCGAGGAAGTTGATTGCATGCTTGTACTGCACACACACACACACAATTGAAGGATTAAAACTTCAAATCCTAATTAAACTTAGATCTATCATTGTGATAAACAGTGGATGTCTAACACAAAGTACACAACTTTCATTCTGCAGTCATTCTGTCTACTCATTACTGATAATGAAACAATTTTTCTCAATCAGAAATGCCGACACAGACCACAGTATACTCACTTCAATTCAGTCACACAGATTGGGTTGGGTTTGTTTCTTCCATTTTGTTGTTTTGTTTCAATGTCTAACAACAACTTTTAAAAAAAATTCTGAACAAAAAACTGGAGCCTAAAACACTTGCTAGATGGGGGATTCTTTTACTGAAGACTATGCTTTCCCAGTTTCCAGCATTCCGTAGTGCTTCTTTCCTCTTATGCAAAGGGATGTCTACAAAACATGAGTAAGTGATTTTTAAATTGTACCCTATAAATCAAATTTACTATAAATTACTATAAATCAAGTATGTCAAATATTTCAGAGAGTAAAGAAAGTTTTCTTACCAAAAACATTGATGATGATGTCGTACAATTCATAGGTGATGAGAGGTTCTGACAGGCCCAGAAAGTAGTCCCTCACAACTCCAAACACATCCTTCTCAAATCCCGGGTAGCTGGGCAAGTCCACTCCACCTTCTCTGGCCCTGTTTTACATACTTTTAAAATTAGACAGAAATATTTGAAATGTAAAGGAATGACCTTTTTTTAAATATTTTTTTTTTTTTTTAATACATTTTACACCACTTTAAGTCAGGGCAGATTTCTCTGCATGAAATTCGGGCTGCTCTCTCTGGAGAGAGAGCGCTGCCACATGAGCAGCGCCACCCACCTGAAATGTGAATAGATAATCAATGAATATCTGAAATGTTCAGAATGTATAGGACCAACTACTAAAAGATAATTGCATATATTATATTAAAAATAATTTTGACACGGCGAATGTACACAGAACATCTTACACACAAATAAAAAATCCATTCTGCCTTTTGGAAAAGCAGGCCTTGTGTGCCTTAAGAACAGATGACAATTTTTTAAAACTGTGTCTGCATGGATGTCATGTTCACACATCAACCCCAAAGTTGGAATGCCGCTACCTTAATGGTGGGCAAAAACTGCCCACACACAAAACTCTCACAATTGATGAACCTTGTCAATGGAGCTCTACCCAAGGAATAACAACAAAATGTTATGACATAATATAGGCAAAATAATTACCAAGTTTTTCTAAATTTTCATTAAAAGATAAGTGAATTAAATAATCTTCCTTCAAAATGAAGAAGCAAATAATTTGCTTAGTTTTATCACTATCCATACTTTTGAAACTAAAATCACTTGGCACAATTTTGATAATTTGCAACATGCACACTAATTAAAAAAAAAAAAGAAAAAAGATTTAACTCTATTTTTGGCATTCTACGTAGACCTGCACCCTTGCAAACCCCTGACACCTGACTATCTCAAAGGTATAATTTCTAAAGAAATCATGTCATACTCACAGCGAGCTAAGCACTTCATTGCTGAAAGGACCCAGTGTGGCAGCTGATCTGCACAGTAGACAGAAGAAAACAATTCAAAATGAGATTTTTTCAACCCACATGTCATCTAATCTTTCTCCATGGTAACAGCTTGCCCTCCATACTAACTTACCCAGGCTTTGCGCTCTAAAGACTAGAGCGTAACTCCACAGTCTTCCGAGACTGATGGGTGTCGTCTACTACTACTATACTACTATTGTATGGTATTGTATTGCATTGCACTGCATTGTTAGATCATGTAGCATCATAATGTGTTGTGTTGTATGGTACTGCATTGTATTGTATTTACATGAATTATATGCAACCACATCACCTTCTCTGAATGAAATCAGGGGTGTTCTTCTCAAGGAAAGCATGTTGCTGTAGTATTCACTCCACCACTGTTTTGGTCTCTTTTCAGTGTAAACATTTGTTTACCTACAAAAGTACATAGTAATACACAGCTTTGCCAGGAAGATCTTTCATTGTAAGTTCTCTTATATGCAATAAATGAGTGTTGAACATGGGACCTCTGGTTTTCATTTCACCAAAAGACTAGCACCTGACTTCCAATGATGAACCTAATGAATTGCCCCCCGCCCCCCCCCCCAAAAAAAAGTCTGGCTTCAAAAAGGAATCAAACTAAGGATTTCCTGCTTTCTAGACAGATGCATCGCTTGTTAACCCCCAAACCCACTATTGCATGAAGACAGAAGAGCAAAGTTCTGCACTTTGTTCACATTTCCCACACTCACCTTGTGGCTGGATATTGGTGACGATGCCACTCTTATTGAGGAAGATGCAGTTGTGTCTTACATGACCTCCATCCACAACATAGTCCTGGAGAATTTCATCCAAGCTTCCCATACCCAACACCTTTTTCAATCTGCACACAACCATAGTCACACTATAGAGTAGTTTTCCATCATTTTATCATCATTATTATCATTATCAGTTTATTATCCTGTAACTATTTTATTTTATCACAAACACATATACGCATGCACGCACACACACACACACATATAAATATACATACACAGAGACGTGCAATTTTTTTCTTTTAACTTAAAAACAACAACAAAACATAAGTTACGAAAAGGCAACTTTTTCAACTCTACAAAACAAGCACTGCACTGTGCCCTCGAAGAATAAGCTTGACACAAAGATCACTCACTGACTCATTTTGAGCAACACACTGAACATGTTCTGACTGCACAACAAAGGACACAACAAAGCGACACTTGAGACAATGACGGCAAACTCAGACCTGCTAAGGGCAGCGGTCTTCCAGATCTCATGGATTTGTGACCCTGTCAGGAAACGTCCCACCAGGTGGCACTGTGGGAGGCGATCCACAGCAAAGTCTGCATCAGCTTCACCTGCTTTCCCCTCATTTCTGATGGACGTTCCATTGTTTTTGTCTCCTTTGAGTTCTTGGCTGCGCTTCTGGTCTTTGTGAGGTTCAAACAGAGGACGAGGGATGGTGTTGGCTGTCCTATCAGACAGAGGAACCCGGGTTCCTTTGCTTGGAGACAATGGTAAAAGCCTGGCATGGAAAACAAACACAAGAACATGATAGGCCTGTACAAAGAAGCTAACACTGGCATCAGTGGTTCATTATTTCAAACACATAACATTTTTTTCAGAGGAGCACTTCACATTCAATTTTACCCAATCAAGTCTAAAAAAGAAAAATATGAATGGATAAAAAAAACCTCCATAATTTCCATCCTGAAAGAGTAAAGCAAATAGCAGACTGTTTCAGTTAAAATTCTTCATAAAACATTAAAAGAATCTCTATTAATTTTCTGAATTTTCCCTTTAAATGAAGAGTGTGAGGACAAGATCACTTCAACAAAGGGTGAGGCCTATTATGTGGTTCTGCACACTTTTAAGTCATGACCATAATCTAACATTTCTGATAGGCTTTCCCTTACTTAACATTATCACTGTATGACCAGACGCATGTGTGTGTGTTTGTTGTTGTTGTCTTCAATTTTACGTCTGTTCACTCTTAGTGATATTACTAGACGGAAAAATAAAACACAAAAAACCCCAAACAAACAAAAAAAACCCCTCAAAAACATGTCACCCTCCACCCAAAAAAAAACCACCCAACAAATACAAACAAACAAACAAACAAAAACACAGCCCATAAGGAAACTTGGTTATGCAATAGAAATAACAGAAATATAAGAACTCATTAACGTTAATGTAACTATAACAAATGTCCTATCGGACTGTGATAGAGACCCTTTACAATTTCATATGCCAAGTTTAAATTACTGAATATGCTGGTGAGAGAGTTTTCAGAAAAATTGGGCGTGTGTGTGTGTGTGTGTGTGTGTGTGTGTGTGTGTGTGTGTGTGTGTGTGTGTGTGTGTTTGTGTGTGCATGTGCGCGCACACATGTATGTCACATGTGTCACTGTGTGTGTACGCATGCGCTCGTGTGTGTGCATGCATGCATGTGTGCATGTAACGTGTGTGTGTGTGTGTGTGTGTGTGTGTGTGTGTGTGTGTGTGTGTGTGTGTGTGTGTGTGTGTGTGTGTGTGTGTGTGTGTGCTGAATTAAAATGGACTTTTTGAGTTTTGCACATGTACAGAACATATTACATAGTGATTTGACAGCACTTTCCATTTGTTGTATGTCCAACTAATTTTAAGAACACCATCAGATTTCCAGACTCTCACACAATCACATACAGTATGTATTTATCACAAATGCCTGTCAGTGTTACCTGTAAAGTCGATTACTATCACTGAAGTCTGGTTTGTTGTGGCCTCGTCGAGAAAGCTGGATTTCCTCAAAGATACCAGCCTTGTAAAACTTGTTCAGCAAATGTGTTGTTTGCTGTCTATAACATATGGAAAAAGAGCAAGAATATTTATAACTTATAATATTAGCTCTAGGAGCAAAAACCTACATTATCACAGAAGATAAAAAAAACAACTATTGTTAACGGTTATAAATGTTTCTTAATTTAACATTATTTAAAATTAGATACTGAATCTTAAAAAAATCTACAGATTTGCTTGGGGGTGGGGGGTGGGACTGTTTATTTCATTTGATTTAATCATTCAATTCATTGTCAAAGCCGCCAAAGTGCACCACTCTTCAGTTTCTACACGGTTAAACCTCTTATCAGCCTTATGATTTTCTGTCACAGTGTCACTGTCAGTGTCATTATATTCTGTGGGCTCTTTTTCTTTTTTCTTCTAAAGGTCATCTTGTGTTAATATCATGGGCCAGATGGACTGCAAAAACTGGATAATCTATTTTTTGTTATTCTTATTGAGCAATGCACATAAAGCTGACTTGTAAGTTTTTACACAACACACACACGCACGCACACACACACACGCACTATATTATTACTATAATAATGATGTACAATACACACACACACACACACACACACACACACACACAGAGTAACACACACACACACACACAGAGTAACACACACACACAGAGTACACACACACACACACACACACAGAGTTTGATGCTTGACTTACCTTGTGACATCTGACCCAAACTCCTTTCGTTTCTTCAGGTAGTCCCACAGCCAGTCAACTGCAGTAGAACCCAGAAAGCAGTCTTCTGCTGTGCGCATGAAGCGCCGGTGTTTACCTCTAGGTACACCTTGTCGGAATGCAGTGATGGTATCATTCCACTGTCAGAAACCAATAGAACTTTCTTTTTTATAGCTTATCCAGTGACAAATGAACATTCTGTTTCTAGCAACAGAAAACAACCATTGATAAATGCTGGATTCTGTGTTTTGAATTAATTCATAATTGTTGTAAATATTCCCTTTTGAAAAAGAGTCCAAATCAACAACTATTACTTACATTAGATTAACTGATTAAGGCAATGAATGTACATATCTGGGGAAGAAAACAAAGAACCCCAATATCATGAATATGACACCAACAATAAACCCCCAAAAAGCAAAGGACATGTATCCCAATTCACATTTTGATAGTACAAGTACACACATAACACAGGCTTTATTAGTTATCACTCAGCAATATACTTACATGGACAAAAACTGAGCACTATTTAGTATTTCAAATACTTATAACTTGAGTTCAAAATATTGTTTATTAGACTTTTAGAGTTTGAACTTAGTATAATGTATGGTCCAGGCCAAAACGGCAAAAGCTTTGTCAGATAACAAGATCAGATATTGATCAATACAAAGTATGTGAACACCAAAGTGCAAATGCCTTAAAAACTTGTTAAAAAGTTAAATAAAATGTTCATCATCTGATTGTGCTTTGAACTGTTACATGCCAAGATTGTCTCCATCCATGACATGGGCAAGCTCTTGGTGTTCTTCACATTTTTTGTTTTTAATTCACTGTAAATTAAGGAGAACAAAAATTCTAAATCTTATGACTGCCTGGCTTATGGCAGAGTACTTGAAACTGAAACAGTGAAAGTCTTGAATTAAGTTTGAAATTGAATACAGGCAAACTTCAAATCCAGTGTGATATAATATGGGATATTATAATTTCAATACATTACAATGCACCTTACAGTTACACTGTTAGTGTTAGTCTCACAATGGTTTCCATTTGTTATGAATGAGACTCAGACACTGAGACAGTCTACATGACACCCTGAAAGTCATGATATAGCCTAGGCCTACTTGTAGTCATGTACTGATGAAGTCATTAGTGTCAAGCTAGAGTCAGTCAGTGGAGAACACCCAACAAGCAATGATGCATGATCTAACTCTACCAGTCTACTTTTCTAGTCTACTCTTAATTTCTTTTTTTCTGTGGACAAAAAAAAGTTGCTCAACTTACGCAATTACTGCCACATAACCATCACATTGATTTCGCCCTTTTTTTTTTTCTTTGATCGAACCATAACAACAGTGAGATCATCACTGACACCAGGAAGTCTGCTGTTTTACGTTCACTAAGCCTACTTTCAGTATAAAAATTTAGGCCTATGGAATGACGATCCATTGATAATACCATTCAAAACATAACACGTTCACAGTTATGTGTGATATGCACTCAAGTCGGCTGTCCAATAAAATCGGCAAAAAAACAAGGAACTGTACCATAACATACAATCGTTGCGAATGAAAATAAAATGGCAAACACTCGGTTGGGCCTAGGCCTACATTGCAAAGTGGTCGAAGAAATTTTTACCGATGACATACAACAACTGAGCAGGGGAATAGAAACTTTCTCACCAATTGAGTTGCCTTGTATGGTCCAATGTTAGATGCTGCTGGACAGCTTACTCCATTCCTAGCCTCCATTTCCTGCACATCGTTTCATCATATGATTCGAAATGGAAGATTTAGTCCGTCATTATTTTTGTCCTACACAAAACGCCTTCAAATCACCCTCTCGGTTTTGATTGGTTGTCAGCAAAACTTTTCGACAGGGGACTGAACTCAGCTGTGAAGGGTTATCTTTCGTTATGTCAGAAAATAGGAGAGTTCTGATAAAAGGCTGGGCTGTTATCGTAGTTCATATCCCATCTGCAATAAAAATGTGGACCATCACTGTAGACCATATCTAAAAGTGGTCGTTCAATGCAAGCTGTAGGCATTTCGAGTGCACATGTGTGCCACAACCGGTCAGCTACAGATTTTGTCAATTTATTAACTACCCCCCCCCCCCCCCCCCGAAAAAAATGGAAACAATAAGTAACAACCAAAACGATATGGTGTAGGCTAGGCCTACCACTCATTTATATGTCGTGTGTGTCTGTATCTGTGTGCTTTGGTTTAATAGCATTTTGGTGTTAAGCTCTTTTTTGTTGTTGTTTTTTCTGAGCGATTTCTCCGAGGTTTTTTTTCATGTTTTGTTAATACTTTGTTTTGATTGCATGTTACAAAAACAGATTGTAAGACCAGGATTGCCCTAAATACTTTATCCTAGGGTATCAATAATATATATATTTTGTTTTTGTTGTCTTATCTTTGTTGTTGTTTTTTTTATCTAGTTAGAGGCTGTTTTTAATATTATGCTATCCCTGATAAATGCAGGGACTGGTTGTAAAAAAACAACAACAACAAAAAACGAGTGCTTATTCATTATCCTCGTAAAAAAAGAATTTGATTTGATTTGATTTGATCTATCGGCTTTCCGGCTGGCCTAGGCCAAGGCCTATTGTTCAGTTTTAATGATCAGAATTACTTCCCTTGTTAAAAGCGAAAATGGCAGTCATGGAGGGACCACTTAGTAAATGGACAAACGTTATGAAAGGATGGCAGTACCGATGGTTTGTTCTTGACAGTAACTCAGGCATTTTGTCTTACTACACAGTGAGTTGAATTACTACGGGTTTTACCATAATCTAAATCTGCTCTCAATGGCGGAGAACAGTGTCTTTGTATTGATGATATCAACAGGTGATGATGATGACTTCGACAATGTGACACGCCTACTTTTTGATGACTTTTGGATACATACTACAGTGTCACATTGTATCAAAATTTGATGGTAGATAGATATTAAGCTTAACTGGCACGTTTGAAGTTCTGTACCCAAGACATATCACAAAATAAAGAAAAACTAGATGCCTTTTCTTTCTTTTTTCCCTGCTTGGTGTTTGTTCTTTGTTGACCAGTTTCTATCCTTCCTTCCTTCCTTTATTTTATCTATTCGTTTTGAAAGAAATAGATAGCGGACGAAATCTAAAAGAAATGTAAAAACTATCGTTACTGCTGCAAACCAAAACCACACATATGCACACACACTTATACACCTGCTCTCTCGTCTCTCTCTGTCTCTCTCTGTCTCTCTCTGTCTCTCTGTCTCTGTCTCTGTCTCTCTCTCTTCCCTCTCTCTCTCTCCTCTCTCTCTCTCTCTCTCTCTCACACACACACACACACACAAACTCACACACACACAAGCACACACACACACACACACACACACACACACACACACACATCACACACACACATCAACTGTTATTGATTACTTAAGTGGAACGACATAAACAATGAAGACTACAACAACTACTACTACACACACACATATTTAAGCATGCATCGAAGCATGCATGCACACACACACACACACCTCACACACATACACACATGTACATCATCACTCTCACATACGACATATCACCCCTTTTACACAACACAATGTACATCACCACCCACAACTACAAGTTTTACACACACAACACACACATACACAGTTACACACACACACACACACACACACACACACACACACACACACACACACACACACACACACACTGTTGATAATGATAACAAGGACAACCAGAGACTTTTTCCTTTGGTTGGTTGGTGGTTGTTGTGTTTTTTTTGGGGGGGGTTTGGGGGGGGGGGGTTTGCTTTGCTGCTAGCTCATTTCAATGTTTGTTGAGCAAGACAGCTATTAACTTCAAAATAACAAGCAGGCACACAAAAAAGTTGGTCTTGTATGGTATATTGTCTTAGGCTGTGTTCAGCTGTAGCAAATCCTTCTCATGGGGCAGGAAAGCTAAGTGGTCAGAGCACTCGCTTTGTCCAAATCAAGTTAAGCAGTGTCGAGCATGGTTACCATTTGGATGGGTGACCGTTTGCATGCCTTGGCTTCAGTACAGTCCCCCCAGTTCACCCAGCTGTAAATGGGTACCTGCCTTATTTACTACTTTTGGGTCAGGGAAGGTAAAGCAGTGAGGAAGAGGAGATGGGCGCTGCCCTCAACATGCTGGCCTGTAGAGAAGCTGAGGTCTCTGATGCCTTGCTCCCCTATAACCACATAGGTTATGGGACACCTTTACCTTTACCTTTTTTATATCCTTCTCACAGAACTCAGGATCATCAGAACTTTAAAAAGAACAACTTTCTTTTATCACAATTCCTACTATCTCAAGTTAAATTCACAGTTCGAATGTAATGGAAATATATTATTGTAAGCATCCTCTCTTAATGTCTTTGTGTGCTCTCTTCTAGTTCTGCCCTTTAGAAGGTAACAGCTTTTACTTGTAAGACTCATGAAATTGGAGGGAAAAAAACATCTGCCACTCAGTGTATGATTCTCAGAAGCTGCTAATGTGCTATGTTGAACTGATGTTTTTTTGATGTTTTTTTAACTTGTAGAGATGTGAGAATAGCATTAAAAGACAGAAAACACATGCTTTCCTTTTTTGTTTTTGATTGCTGGTATTTTCTTGTAAAGAGAAGGAGGCTGGCTTGGTTTGGTCAAGACACAATGACATTACAAATCTCTTGCCAAGACTATTCTGTAGGGGACACTTGAGGGAGCAAGACACTGGGGTAGACAGATGAAGTGGACAGAGAACATCAAAGACTAGTCCTGCCTTTATAATAATGCAGTGTGTTGTTGCAAATGGTTGTAGACAGATTATTAAAATTACTATCACTTGTATTAGCTTGAGGAAAGTTGTCAGCTAACATGTCCATCATGTTCCCCCTATGACCATAATTAGT
>CM060323.1:43592010-43602010 GCA_030674155.1 Stramonita haemastoma
CTTTTTTTCATCAAGCCATCCATCTAAAAATAAAAAATAAAATAAAAATAAAAATAAAAAAGGAGAAAAAAAGAGAGAATAATCATATTTGAACAAGGAAAATCTTAAAGAAGATATGTGGTACAAATGAAAAGATTAAAAATGAACTTGAATAATATTCACACCAAAAAGAAACAACACACACACCACACACACACACACACACACACACACACACCACACCACACACACACACACACACACACACACACACACACACATATATATATATATATATATATATATATCACACACAAGGAAAATAATGCATGGTTCCTTAAAAATCATTTTACACACACACACATACAAACCTATATCAATTCCCTCCTCCAAAATAAGTACGGTGCATACAAAGAAAAACAATACATTACAAAGCAATGGATTCGAAGCAGAAAGTAGGTAGGACCACTCATTTTTTCAGATGTCATAGAATTTGATATTTGTTATCTCAAATGAAAGATAGTAGCAAGATCAAGAAGCATGCAAAATTTCATATCATTATCTTAAACAGTTTTTGAGATATACCACTTTAAAAATTTTCAGATGGGATAAAAATGTCATTTCGTTATTTAAAAGCCTTATTTGGACATCTCCCTCATGCTTATTATGAACCTGACAGTGCTGAAACTAGTTTTATATTGTTTTATGCTACTTTGAAGAAACAAATATCTAAAAAGCAGAAAAATAAGTCAAAGGAAACAAATGGAATTTTACATCAAAATCAGAGAAAAAATTCTAAAAATAGCTCGCGAATTGAGCTGAAAGGGGTACTTTACCCTCCTGTAAAAATCTCAAGAATGCCTAAAAGTGTCTAAGATCTATATTACAGCTTGTACTTATTACTCAGATGCTATGTATTTTTTTTTAGAAGCTAAAAATCATGTAGAGGCAAACTGCAATCATCCAAAACACCCCTATGACAGCAATTTGTGAAGCATAAAACCTGTCCAAATAATAACACAAAACCAGCCCATAGGCATATCATCATATCTCAGCTTCTAATTGACTGACAGAAATGGTACACCTATCAAAATGTTTGTCTTTAAACAGTGAGTCTTTTTAAAGGGTATTCAAAGTGATTCTGGTCCCCCCCTCCACTCCTCTTCCCCCCCCTCCCCCCCCCCCCCCCCCCTCAATAGGCATTATCATCATATCTCAGCTTCTAATTGACTGACAGAAATGGTACACCTATCAAAATATTTGTCTTTAAACAGTGAGTCTTTTTAAAGGGCATTCCAAGTGATTCTGGTTCCCCCCCCCCCTCCCACTTCTACCACCCCCCCCCCCCCCCCCCCCCCCCCCCCCATACCATACATCCAATCTCGGCATTACATAATTGGCTTAATTGACTGATAGAAATGGTACACCTATCAAAATATTTGTCTTTAAACAGTGAGTCTTTTTAAAGGGCATTCCAAGTGATTCTGGTTCCCCCCTCCACTCCTCCCCCCCCCCCCCCCCCCCCCCCCCTCAATAGGCATTAACATCATATCTCAGCTTCTAATTGACTGATAGAAATGGTACACCTATCAAAATATTTGTCTTGAAACAGTGAGTCTTTTTAAAGAGCATTCCAAGTTATTCTGGTCCCCCCCCCTCACTCACACCCCCCCCCCCCCACTCAGCCCCCCTCCCCCTTATAGGCATTAACATCATATATGTTTCTAATTGACTGACAAAAATGGTACACCTATCAAAATGTTTGTCTTGAAACAATGCGCATGTCTTTATAAGGCCATTCCAAGTGATTCTGTTTGTTTTTTCCCCTAACGCCCCCCCCCCCCCCCCCCCCCCCCCCTTGTCTTGTCAAGCATCTTCTGTACAATATATCATAGGTGTACTCATGTGATCATCTGTGTTCTTTTATTAATTTTTTTTTTTTTTAGGTTTCTGGTGAGCTTACATGTTGCATTGTGATGTTGCATGTATCCTTTTTGTGCCCAGTGATTTTAACCTTTGCATAGTTTCTTCCTAAATATATCACAGACCTCCTAGACCTCTGCTGAAATATCTTTCACTGTGTGACATACTGTTGCAATGCCTGTATGATATAGACTTATTAGTGTTGTATTTTTTAACATTTTTCTTGTACAATTAAAAATGCATATTTGGACATTTTTGTGAGTTGCCTAATCTGTGTGTATTCTTAGTGTCTGTACATTTTATTTAAGTGTGCATACATGCAAGTATGAATTGTAGAGGTATGAGTGGTGTGTTGTGTGTGTGTGTGTGTGTGTGTGTGTGTGTGTGTGTGTGTGTGTGTGTGTGTGTGTGTGTGTGATTGTGTGGTTGTGTGTGTGTCTTTGTGTGTGTGTGTGTGTGTGTGTGTGTTGTTGTGTGTGTGTTTGTGTGTTGTGTGTGTGTGTAATGTATGTTTGTGTGTGTGTGACTTGTGTGTGTGTGTGTGTTGTGTGTGTGTGGTGTGTGTGTTGTGTGGTGTGTGTGTGTGTGTGATAAAAATTAGTATTGAATAGGCTTGTTTGTGCACAATAAAATCATTACAAAGTTTTCAGTTTTTCTTGTGTTTTTTTTCTTTCTAACTACATGTTTGGTGAAACAAAACAACTTAATGAAAAAGAAGTGAAGAAAGTTCATGCACTGTTTAAAATGTGAAACCAACAGAGAGAACAAAGTTTTACTCAATTTGATTAGCACTTGTATGCTCTGATTAAAAAAAAAAAAAGTTTTGTTTTGCATGAATTTAAATGGATGCATTCAGGAGTGATTTCTAATCGTTAAATCACTATTTCTGTTAAAAATGCGGTCTTACATGCACACAGACACAACAAACGGTAAACAAAATCGGCCAAATCTCTATTAGAAATTAGATCTAGGCAAGAGTTATCATTCTTGCATTTGTTTTCACGATGTTTCGTCGAACATTTCGGCACGATATAACAAAGTACAGATCCTAAGAAAAAAACAAACACTACTAGAAACTATTTAGAATAGAATCATCACCCTCATTTATTGTTATAATAGAAAAATTTCACGCGAGCTCATAAATTCTGAGAGCACCCTTCGATGACCTAGTTCTTCTGCTCCCTGCATCCCAGTCCGGGATAAACTTGCGATCAACGATAAGTTTTTAAATCTAAAATCATCGAAATTCGATAGTAACTACGTACAAAATAAAAGCACAGCATTTACTTCTTTAGATGTGAGTGTAAATGCGCTGTACACATCGAAAATCTCTATCGACGTTCCCAAGTCTGAAGCATCTATGTGTAGACTCGCTAAGGCCGCCATTTTGGTCAGTTAGAAGGGGGGTGCTGTATGCAAATGAGAATCAGACGTCATTTAACGGAAATAACCGATAAACTGAAATGAGGTTTTTGTTCTTGAAAAAACGAGCTTTTTAACGCTGTGTTGGATTTTTTTGTACGATTAATAGGGAAATTTCTACGACTTCCGAAAAATGTAGGGATTATTTAAACGCATTATACTGTATTTAAAAAAAAACTTCACTAAAGTTTCCTCATATAATCGGTTAGTGGAGAGTTTCTTCTTTCCAATGGTATGCGCTATGAATAGGTTTGTATAGTGAAGGGGTGACAGATCGTGTTGGAAGACGAAGCACGAAAATTCACCGAGTCGCGTTTTCAGCCAGTGAGGCTCCGGTAGCGGCGAGTTTTTAAGTTTTATTACCGATATCAAATCATCGCTCGCACTTATCCAGTCATCATTCTTGCAAAATGATATTACAGACGTTAAGTTAATGCATTAAACTTTTTACTAGTATATTTTTTTTTAGCTTTCTTTTAGATTTGGATGGAGAAATTTGGGTGCAAAGTAGATCTAATTTGCCACTTTCCGCTACGCTTTACTCATTAGCGGCTGCCGTGGTCCTACCTACAGAAAGGAAAGACAATCACATTAATTGCCTTCCTTTTTCTCAGTCCTTCACTCCCAAACACTTGTGTTTATAGATTTACACAAAACATGTCAGCATTCTAACAAATAAGTGCATTTAGGTACATAAAAAAATCGCAACTGACTTGAGCACCAGCTCATCAATTGTATAATTAAAAAATCAATCAATAATTTTTTTTTAATAAAAAAAAAAAAGTATATATATATATATAAAATAATAAAAATAAAAAATATATATATATAACAAACAAACAAACAAATAATTAAAAACAAAAAACAAAAAACAAAAACAAAAAAAACCCAAACAACAAAAAATTATCCCACAAAAGGCACATACAAGAAAAAAAAAAAAAGCAACATTTCCTATAACTAAATATCTCATGTACTGTATCAACACACACACACACACACACACACACACACACACACACACACACACACACACACACCACACACCACACACCAGAACAAACATCCAAACCAAAAAGAAATCAAACAGATAAAATCAGGCAACCCCCCCCCCCCCCCCCCATATAAAATGTTAAAGCCTAACCAAACAACATCAGCATCAACAACAACAATAACCACACACCAACTCACTCACACACACACACACACACACACACACACACACACACACACACACACACACACACACACACACACACACACACACAGTAAAATCAACCATCAAGGTCTAATATCTTATCAAGTCATCAGCAGATCAGTATCCCTTAAAAGTAACATCAAGAGATGAATATAAATGACCATATAAACTGTGGTCATACCATATTTATAATGATAATAATGACTATCAGTGATACTTTCATCTTTCTGTCCCTCGCACACATGCTACATGTAACATTTTTAATTCAGTTGTAACACTAGGCCACAATACAAGTACGTTGGAATGAAACAGTAAAGAGTGATGTTATATCACAAGCAAATGTACACGTTTACAAGTCTTGTTCTATACACTTATCTATGAAATATTTTTTTAGATGTGCTTTAAAATTATCTTTGTTTTTGATACATTTCAAATTTTTTGGTAGCTTATTCCATAGGTCGCTACCTGAACATAGTAGGCTTGATTTATATAGATTATTTCTGGGTCTTGGAAATGTTAGCAAATGGTTGTGTCTGTGTTGATTGATTTTGAAAGTATTGGTAATCTTGGGAGGTGCAGTTTGGTTAACAACTTTTTGCATAAACATGGCTTTATTGAAGGAAAGTCTGTTTCGAAAAGTCAGGACGTTTATTTTCTTATAATCCTCAACTGTCAGGGTACTTGATTTTAACAGGACAAGTTTTACTGCTCTTTTATATAAATGATGAATGAATTTCAAGTTCGTTTCACTACAGGTATCCCATATAGTTGATGCATAGTCAATAATAGGTAGAATATGACAACAAAAAAACAGTTTTCGAGAGTGATGATTCAAAAAGTGTTTGATTTTCGATAATTGACGTAACCTGTGAGCAATGCGCTTTCCTAGTGACACAATGTGATCAGTCCAAGTCATATTTTTGTCAACGGTGACACCTAAAAGTTTATGAGAGTCAACTTCTTCAATTATTCTGCTATCAAGTAACAGAGGTAGGAACTTATCTCTCATTTTTTGTCTTTTCTGTCTTGCTGATACATACATGCACTTTGTTTTTTGTGCATTTAAGGACATATGGTTTAACTGAGTCCAAGTAATCAATTTGTCAATGCTAAATTGAAGTTTGTGAGATAAGCTGCAAGGGTCTGAATCACTACAAAGTAGAGTGGTATCATCAGCAAACATTTCACAGCTACATTGAATAAAACAGGGTAAGTCATTTACAAAGATTGAAAACAAGAGAGGTCCCAATACTGAGCCTTGTGGTACCCCATAGCTAATAGGTAGTAGTGCTGATGTTTGATTATTAACAGTTACAAGCTGTTGCCTATTTGACAGAAAACTTTTTAGAAGCTGAATAATTTCAGGTGTCAGTTTGTACATTTCTAATTTGCGTAATAACAGAGAATGATCAATCACATCAAATGCTTTTTCAAAGTCAACAAAAAGGAGTCCTGTAAATTTATTGTTATTTATGTTGTGTAAGAGACTTTCAGTAAGCTGAGTTAGAGCAGTGTGGCAGGAATAGTTTTTACGAAACCCCGATTGATCTTCATTTATTAGACTGTTGTTAATAAAGTAAGAATTTAGCGATGTTTGTATGTGTTTGTGTGTGTGTGTGTGTGTGTGTGTGTGTGTGTGTGTGTGTGTGTGTGTGTGTGTGTGTGTGTGTGTGTGTTGTTCAGCAAGGATTAGTAGTATGTCTTCAATGAGTGTGATTTATCAGAATTTTTTACTTTAATCTTTTTTTTCTCATTTTTCTGTGTCTATACATTTACTTACGTTTTTCTGATATTTGTCTGTTTCTTTATCTGTTTTGTTTTCTCTGTTAAATTAGTTTGCACAGCTTATTGTATTATTCATTTTTTTCCTTTTGCAGGCAATGATTGAAGCAATCAAGCACGCCATCGTAATGCTGCAGATTGCAAAGGTAACTTGAGTGTGAAGTGAATGTATCAGAATCTTTAGTGGATGTTGTATGTGTTGTTTCCTCAGGCTTTATTTGAAGTTGTTTAGTTCCCTATTGGGGTGCAGGGAACTATGCCATGTTTTTTAAAAAAATCTCCCCACCTTTTTGGAATTTTATGTTGGAAGTTTGGGGCTTTTTTGGTTGCCTTCCCTCAGTTTCTTTTATGATTTTTTTTCATTTCTTCCTGTCAGCTCTCTTTTTGTTGTTGTTGTTTTGTGTCTTCCTTCTCTTTTTTTTTACTATTCTCTTCGTCTCTTTCATTTTTAGAGCCTCTCTCAAAAATGTGGGTTTCTTTCTTAATGTAACGGACCTCTGATGCTCTCAAATGTCTAGAATCATAGATTTGTCTGATATGCTATCAAAACCAGTGTCATCCATTTATCTCTCTTCTGTCAATTTCTTTATTTCTGTCCCCATCTTCCAGTCCCACCCCCCTCTCTCTCTCTCTCTCTCTCTCTTCTCTCTCTCTCTCTCTCTCTCTCTCTCTCTCTTCCTCTCCTCTCTCTCTCTCTCCCTTCCCTCTCTCCCCTCTCTCCCCATGCATTTAGGTAATCATGAGATAAAAAGAAAGTGAATGTTAACTTGAAAGATCTGGACATTTTCATAAAATGTGTGTGTGTGTGTGTGTGTGTGTGTGTGTGTGTGTGTGTGTGTGTGTGTGTGTGTGTTGCCATTGCTGATATAATTTTTTGCTGCACATAGATGACTTTGCTGGAAACAAGTGTGGCTTAAACAGGCCTGATTAACCAATCAATTTATGAAAAAAAAGCTCTCACGTTGTGTTTGGGTAGTTTACCTTTTCTGCTGGCTTCGAATTCTGTCAGAGGATCTTTCTTAAGCCGTATGGTTGATATGGCTTGCATCAATGTTTGATACATATTTTTGGCCAGATTTTTGATTACACAAAATACACTGGCTCCTTTTCATTGTTTTATTGCTTTGTACATCATTTCTTAATTTACAGTGGTTTGTTTTCATCATCTCATTTTCTTTGTGCTGCATCCTTGAACATTTTTATCATTTGGTTTAGCATTACCAGCCTTGTATATCATGTGTATGTCCTGAATTTTTTCCCTATCACCATTGAAAGAAATGATTTCGTGAAAAGTTCTACATGGCAAATGAAAAAGTAAATCTCAGAAGAAAAAACAAGCTGTGGCAAAGTCTAGCAATCTTGAGCCAGTGTGTGTTAGGACATGCCGCTTGCTTTTCTGCAGGGTCAGTTGGCCTCCAGACATGAGTACCGTGGAGTGAAGGTGAACCCTCAGTCCAACCCTCATTGACATGATCAGTATTCAGTATTCTTCTTAGCATTCTGGCTTCCAATACAATGACAGCATGCTTCACAGTACTGGTCTGCACTTGCATGCGTTGCATACTTGTCAACCTAGGGTGTATTTCATTTGGTCCATAACTTCCTTTTTTTTCTATTCATGAATGGGATTTGAAACATTTGTAGTACTGTTATTTACCTTGGGCTTTGTTTGTTTGTTTGTTCTTGTTTTGGGTGGTTTTGGGGCCAGGGGGAGGGGGGGGGGGGATAGTGCAAAAGCAAAGTGAACATTTGTGTAGTAGTATAGAGGGACAAAAAGATAGGTGTTGGAAAGGGGATGTGTTTATTTTTTTACAGACAGAAAAAAGGATAGCTGGAGTGTGTGGTATGACCAGAGGTGATAATGAAAGATGAATAGAAAAGTTGTGTCAGTGATTCCTGTGTCCAGTTTGGTCTATCAGTTTTTCCATGGAAAGATGAATAGAAAAGTTGTGTCAGTGATTTCTGTGTCCAGTATGGTGTGTCCAGTTTTTCCATGGAAAGATGAATAGAAAAGTTGTGTCAGTGATTCCTGTGTCCAGTATGGTGTGTTCAGTTTTTCCATGGAAAGATGAATAGAAAAGTTGTGTCAGTGATTCCTGTGTCCAATATGGTGTGTCCAGTTTTTCCATGGAAAGATGAATAGAAAAGTTGTGTCAGTGATTCCTGTGTCCAATATGGTGTGTCCAGTTTTTCCATGGAAAGATGAATAGAAAAGTTGTGTCAGTGATTCCTGTGTCCAGTATGGTCTGTCCAATTTTTCCAGCTGGCTGGTGAAGTGATGTGTAAGTGGCTTTGGCCACTTTTTAAAGTGCCGCTGCTGTAAGGGATGAATTGAAAGAAGGAAAACGCCATGGCAATTTGTGGTTAGCACCTTGCAGACAACTTAAAACCTTTGAACTTGATGCTGGACAGAAAATTTTACTCTTAAAGTGCTAAACTTAAATTATGTTTATGTTCTCATTTTTAAAGTAAGCAAAATACAGACTTTGGTCAACTTTACTGACCTTTTTGCTAGATTCTCAGCTCTCTCAGCTCCTGTCAGGGTATTGTATGTTTTGTATTTTGTTGTTGTTGTCCTTTTGGGGTGGGGGGGGTGGTGCGGGGTGAGGGGGGGGGAGTTGGGGGGGGAGAAGGTGAGGTAGGGGGGTAGAAGTTAGTCTACAGGGGGTGGTTTATTTTTTATTTGATTGTATGTTTTTGTTTCAAACTAAGTGATAAATATGGATGTTGAAAAGGGTAACAGGTTGACAAGTATGGACTTTTTATTTATCATCTAACATTTTGATTAATGATGGGACTCTTTTGACTGAACTCATTATCCCATTTCCCCCCATTTTTACTGTCAGATATTTTGTTTCGCTTTTATTTGTACTTACATTTAGCTCTTACACATTATTATGCTATACATTATTACGCATTGATCCATCTCCCTTGCTGAATCACGTAAAGGAATTATGCTTACTGGTGTTTTTTTTTTTACAGCTGTGGTCAGTTTTGACAGGGAGAGGCCTTGTGGCTTTAAGATATGTGGGAGGGAGGAAACAGGTTGTTTATATTTGAAGCGGTGTTGGCTGTAGAAATTTGTAATGTATTATAACATTGTCTTTGTTGTAAAATACTTCTGTCAGTATCATTGCAATATCGCTGTGTTAACATGATCATATTGTCATGTTACAGAATGTGGGTCAGTAAAGAAGAATCACCCTCTCATCTGCTATTTTTATGTATTATTTCTCTTCTTTTGGTTTCTTTCAGATGTATTCATTTCTCTTGTTTTTTGTTTCTTTCAGATTTAAAACATTAAAAAAAATCATCAGCTTTCTTGATTAATGCATATTTGTGGAGGTGTCATCTAAGATGTGGATAAGTATGTTGTTATCATAATTGTTTTCTCTTTGTCTTTTGTAAAGAAATTATGAAAGCATTATCAGGGACTTTGAGTCTTTCTGTAAGCCAAGCACACTAGCACTGGAGAACAGGCTGATGCTAAAATGGGACCAGGTGTAGGTCAAGTCTTGCCCTTGTGTGCTGTTTGCTTTGGTTGCACAATTTCACAGAGGGTACTGTGCAAGTGGCTTGGTTTGGCAGGGGTGGGTTTTTTTTGGTTGGGGTTTTTTGGTTTTGTTGTGTTTTCTTAAGTTTTTTTTTTTCAGCGATACAAACTTTTTTACATCATTGATATTTGTGGTTCCTGTGCAT
>CM060323.1:43604510-43659510 GCA_030674155.1 Stramonita haemastoma
AGGTAAAGCAGCGAGGAGAGGAGATGGGCGCCGCCCTCAATATGCTGGCCCCTAGAGAAGCTGAGGTCTCTGATGCCTTGTTCCTCTATGTCGCCTAGGTTACGGGACAACCTACCTAAGATATTAAGTGTTTTGCTTGTTTTATTGCATATTCAGTTTTTTTGTGCTCATATTTCACATAATTTGTATGAGTATGCAGGAAGCATTCAAGATGAGTCCTTTTGCCTGTTCTTTGCTAGTAGATGTAGATTATATGGATTAATAAACTTATCAGTTGTGCTTGAATGGGGGTATCTGTGTGTACTGGTCTGTTTTATTTGTGGACATAATTGTAGATCATTACCACAAAGAATGTTTTGATTATTGTTTTTGAACATGGAATTGATTATTGTTTTTGAACATGGAGCATCTCTATAGATAATAAAAAAAAGATCATTCTCACTCTTGTTATGTATGATAATTTGTATATATTCCTGTATATCTCTCTCAGCCTACCCTGATGCATGCTTTTCCATGACACCACCTTAACTAATAATACACATCCTCTTCTTCTTTATTCCCAATCTGAAACATTGTGTACATGTGTACTCCCCCCCCCCCCCCCTTAACATTGACCATACCTGCTTCTTCCCCTCTTCTTATTTTATAATGATACTTTTTATGTACCATTCAGTATCAGAATTTCAAGTTAAAGAAACAGAGCTTCACTAATACACTTGCAGGACTGCAACAGTATACAGTAAATTCATCTTTTCCTACCAAACTACTTTCCACTGAAGTATGAAAACCATGAGGTGCATGTGTAATGCTTATTAAGACACACTGCGTTATAATCATGTAGGTATTTAATGTGTTAACATTCAATGAATTGGATTACGGTCTCACCCAGAATAGTAAGATTTTCATGTGCTGATGTGTACATCATAAATTCATTCATTCACTTAGTCAGGATTTGTATCAATGGTGTATCTTTTATTTGTGTTATTGATAGTGAGTCAAGTGAGTCAGTCTGTAAAATGTTAAGATGAAAATTGTTTTTGTTGCTGTGTACAAAAAAGTCCTTGTCTTTAGAGAGGTATACAGGTTGCATAATTCTTAGGCACATATTGATAGAAGACGTATGTTCATACCTGAATGTTATAGTGCAATAGCCTGACAAACTGAAAGAAAGTGTGGAAGTGAAAAAGTGATTTACAGATATGGTGATAAATCGAGCAGAATTTGATCAGATCTTCACATCTTTTCAGTGGTAAAAGTATTTCCTTGCATTTTAGTTTGAGTGATTTGGTCGTTGATTTTATTCCTGTAATCTTAATAGTTTTATCTCTCTATAACTTAAAAGATCTGTTGGAACAGTTTTAAAGTAGTGCCCAATATGTTTCTAGAGTTGAGTGTAAGACTTTTTTCGTATTTGAGTGTAGTTTTATACCATTTTTATGTGGGAAAGTTTGCAGTCAAACATTTCAGGTATACGTTCAAAAAGAAGAATTTTAGATACCTGTATTGTATATTGTACTTTGGTCAAAGTTTTTTTTGGTGTTGTTTATTTGGCTGGGGATTTTTTTTATTCCACAGCTCCCAGTTCCTGAGTGATGAGATTTTTGTGTATGTGACTGCTTCTTCCTCCCACCATTTAGGTAGCCACATTCTGACTTTGGGGATGGTGTCATTTTTTTTTTCATTCATTTTATTCTTTTATATCGAGGATATTGGGATAAGCACTCATGTGCTTTTTTACATCCAGTCCCCGTGTGTATGTAGTTTTGTAAATGTCATCTGTTCCCACCGACACACGATGGCCTACTCTTACAAAAGCGGAACAGATTTAACATGTGCGCAAGATGCTCTGCGTCTAAACAAGATACCCATGTGCATGCATATTTAAACAATATTTTTATCCACTCCTACTGGCATGAATTGGCCTAATCTTCTTAAAGGCGGAATGTGTTTTTAATGTGTGGGCAAGATGTTCTGTGTGCATTCGCAATCAGGGCCTCAGTTTATAGTCTCATTCAAAGGACTTTGATATTCAGTTCGATTTTTTGTTGTTGTTAAACTGGAAAAAAGGGAAAGGCAGGGAATCAAATCCAGAACCTCACAGTTTACTTATCAAGCAGGCAAACGTCTTAACAATTATGCCACCCTCCTTCTTGAAATTTGAACTAAAAGTTAGTATGTAAGTTAGTAAGAAGTGATAGCTTGCACGTGTTTATATCTATAATAGTTAAAAGACTGGATTATTTCTGCCAAAAGACTTGGCTGGGAGGATAATATCCTTAGGTCTTTGTATCCCTTGCTGGTACTGTAGAAATTTCACCTAACACCTTAATGAGCCATCAGAATTTGAATGGCAGTTTTCTCACTGCTAGGCTGTCACCTTCTTCAATGGAAGGAAGTTTAGGGGGGGGGGGGGGGGGGGGGGGGGGAAATGAGAAACTTGCATTTAACCCTATCATCAGGTTGTCTCCAGAAAAAGGTCATCATTGTCATTTCTGTTTTAGATTATTAATATTTCCTTGCTAGATTACAAAATAATTTTTTTTTAATCTTAATCAATAGTTCAAGTAATATTTGTACTGTCGTCAGGTTTGTACACAAGATCTTTTAAAGTGTGCATGCATGTGCATGTGTACATAGATTGTCTTGTTTACAGCATGGGTGTAGTCCCATATTTGAATATGATTGGTACTTCCACTCTCGCTTGTAGAGCCATGTGCATTTTGAGATCCCCAAAAGTGAATGTTGTAGGGGTGTTTAAGTGATATACATTGTACATGTGAAGAGGCCTCTGTGAATAGACTGAAAGATTGTGGTAGGGGTGTGTAAGTGATGTTATACATTGTACATGTGAAGAATTCCCTGCAAACAGACTGAAAGCTGATGGAACGGGTGTGTAAGTGATATACAGTGTACATGTGAAGAAGTCTCTGTGAAAAAAAAAGTCTCTGTGAATAGATTGAAAGCTAGTGGTAGGGGTGTGTAAGTGATATACATTGTATATATGAAGAAGTCTCTGTGAATAGACTGAATGCTGGTGGTAGGGGTGTGTAAGTGATATACATTGTACATGTGAAGAAGTCTCTGTGAATAGACTGAAAGCTGGCCATCAGAATTGGAAGGCCTCAGCACAGAGTGTTGCTTGGTGACTGGTATTTTTTAGTTTTTATTTATTTTATTCTTTTATATCGAGGATAATGGAATAAGCACTCATATGTTTTTTTCATCCAGTCCCCAAGTGTATGCAGTTGTGGAAATATTGTCGTCTGTTCCCACTGGCACACAATGGCCTACTCTTACGAAATGGTATTGACATGGTATTGACGTGGTATCGACATGGTATTGACGTGGCATGTAATGTTGCTGTGTGTTGAAGGAGAGTCTGAAGGAGCCAGTGTTGAACGGGTCGGCCAACGAGCCCATCCTCACAGAGGATGCCAACTTTGACCACTTTCAGCCTGCAGGTAAGTCTAGGGGATTTGATTCATTCCTTTCTCCTATCAGTCATGACTAACAGGTGTTCAGTTTTTTTTAGAGAGAAAACAACCACCTATATCTACAACTGTAAAAAGAAAAAAAAAAAAGTATCCGTTACTGTTGAAAAATCAGATTATTGTTTTCTGTATTCTCTTACTTTAATTCAGTCTCTTTTTTTTCTTTTTTTTTAACCCTCTTAGTCCTGAACAAGGATTTGCCAGGATTGAATAATTGCCCCCCTGAATCCTGAACCGGGATTTGCCGGGATTTACACACAGTAGATTTCCATTAGGAAGCGACCATCACTAATTGCTGCCATATGCCAAAGCTCTATCAGGCCAAAGTACAAAGCCTGCTGTCAGCCTGGAAGTAATTATAGCTGCTGGTATGTACTTAGAAGGAGAAAAAAGGCAAGCAAGCATGTGTGCCTGACCTGATTTCATGATGGAATGCGAAATCGAGGGGCAATTTGTGTTCAGAGAATCCAAATGCAAGAGGATTAAAGACTAAGAGATCGACTGAGTTACTAGTGTTAAATGGTTATTGTAGTGACTGTATGTCAAAGTGCAGCAGCATTAGATAGATACTAGATACACTTTGACACAATCTTGTGAACATGTTCAGCAGCTCATGATTCCATCACTGACTCCTCATCTTCTTATGATCAATGGGTAACCAGCGAATAATCTTGAGGTCCTGTCCACTGTGGAAAGTAGCTCATGTAAGGAGCAAGGAATATTCTTTGTAGTATCAGTTTGGAGCAAGCCCTAACGCACAAACTCAAGAAAAAATAGCCGTGCCATTTGCCAAGGTCTGTGTGCACACTAGGCAAACTTTCAGTTTTATTTTGCTTCTTAGATGCGGAGATGGGAGTGAAAAGCTGGCTGAAAATGACTGAGTAGCAGACTTTGAAGGAAGCTTTATTCCCATAGATTGAATGTGGCAACCTGATAATGGTAAAAGGATCACTGACACCAAACATTCACCTTTTTTTTTTTTTTTAAATAGAGAAGGAAACAGTGTTTGTGAAGAAAACAATCTATGTTTTGCAATGAACAGTGAGGGAGGAGGCAGTGAAGAAAACAAATCTATGTTTTGCTATGAGCAGTGAGGGAGGAGGTAGTGAAGAAAACAATCTATGTTTTGCAATGAACAGTGAGGGAGGAGGTAGCGGCCGCTTCTGTGTCCTCTTACCCCAAATCGGAGCTGGATGACGGAGACAATGATGACGACAATTTTCCGTGCACCTCCTATTCCAGCAGTGAAGACGAGTTCTATGATGCCGAGGCTCCGAAAGTCGCTCAGTACGTTTTTTTTGTGCATGTTCGTTTGTTTGTTTCAATCTCTTATTGACACATCCTGTACTGCATACCATCAGTATTGGGAAACATGCACCAAATGAGATGCCGTGCTTAGCATGTTTCAGTTTAACTCAAATACTTTATTGTCGATAAGAAAGGATTCAATATACATGCATAAATTCTCTTGACAACCTCCCTCCTCCCCCCCCTCCTCTCAACAACAACAAAAAAGAGAATGAGAAATATTCTGGAGTCTATCCATATAAGCCTTTGACAGTATTTGTTCACCATTTAGGTCTGCAGATTACTGCAATGCCCAGCTCTCCCCAAGAAAGGTTTTGCCAAAGAAGACACCAACAAAAATTCCACAAACAATGACCCTTGTGCCATATTCCACAAACAATTTCCCTTGTGCCATATTCCACAAACAATGTCCCTTGTGCCATATTCCACAAACAATTTCCTTGTGCCATATTCCCCAAACAATGACCCTTGTGCCATATTCCACAATGACCCTTGTGCCATATCCCACAAACAATTTCCCCTGTACCATATTCCACAAACAATTTCCCCTGTGCCATATTCCACAAACAATTTCCCTTGTGCCATATTCTACAATGACCCTTGTGCCATATTCCACAAACAACGGCGCATGTGCCATATTCCACAATTTTCCTCGCGTCATATTCCACAAACAATGACCATTGTGCCATATTCCACAAACAATTACCCATGTGCCATATTCCACAAATGGCCCTTGTGCCACATTCCACGAACAAATGGCCCTTGTGCCATATTCCACAAACAACTGGCCCTTGTGCCATATTCCACAAACAACTGACCCTTGTCCATATTCCACAAATAATTACCCTTGTGCCATATTCCGCAAACAATTACCCTTGTGCCATATTCGACAAACAATGACCCTTGTGCCATATTCCACAAACAATGACCCTTGTGCCATATTCTACAAACAATGACCCTTGTGCCATATTCTCAAACAATGACCCTTGTGCCATATTCCACAAACAACAACCCTTGTGCCATATTCCACAAACAATGACCCCTGTGTCTTGTGCCATATTCCACAAGCACAGTTTATTTGTTCCTCAACTAGAACTCTAAGGTTCACCGTTAAACGGAGATATTTTTTTTATATGCGATCATTTTTGCCCACCATCAAAGCAGCCATATTTCAACTTCAGGGAGTGTCATTTGGAATGATGTTAGTGTCCTGTGGAACATTCCACAACAACCCTGTCCTGTGGTGTAGGTTATTCAACACTTGTGCTGTGAACTGTAAGCAAAATGCAGACTCTTGAAAAAGGGACATAACTGTGATGCAGGGTGAAGGAGGGTCAGAAGAATGCGTCCCAAAGCAACGAGAACTCTGAATCGAGCGTCGCTCCTCTGGTGATCGCCGCTGAGGATGATTGTTTTGATGGTATGATGTCCTTGTCATTTCATACATATATCTTATACACCTTTTTTTTTTTTTTTTATAATTCTTTTATATCGAGGATAATGGAATAAGCAATCATATGCTTTTTTACATCCAGTCCCCATGTGTATGCAGGTTTGTAAATGCCATCTGTTCCCACCGGCACACAATGGCCTACTCACGAAAAGTGGAACAGGATTTAACGTGTGCGCAAGATGTTCTGCGTGTGTTCGCACACGGGGCCTCAATTTATGGTCACATCTGAAGGACTTTTGGGGCGAGTGGAGTCAGCACTGATGTTAACTCCAGGAGAAAAATCCCCTCGACCGGGAATCTAACCTGGGTCATCAAATTGCGAGTGCACTGTTCTGACCACTAGGCTATCCTGTCCTCCCGTTGTTTTACATCACAGTGTTAAGCTGTGTGTTGGTATGTTTGCATACATGTTTCGTTGTTTGATCTCGGCAGAATCCTCTATCTGAAGTTCAGGCTGTATCAAGAAAAGCTTGTTGCTGTTGTCCAGTTTGATATTTTCTTTTTTATTCTGTGTGTTTGTCCTTATGTACAAGTATTATTAATGAAATGTTTCTTTTTGTGCAAAGAAGTAAAACTGCTTTTGAAGAAGTTCACAGATGCATGAGTAAGAAGGAATCTTTATTTATTTATTCTTTTATATCGAGGATAATGGAATAAGCACTCATGTGCTTTTTTTTTTACATCCAGTCCCCATATGTATGCAGTTTTGTAAACCTTGTCATCTGTTCCCACTGGCACACAATGGCCTACTCTTACGAAAAGCGGAACAGGATTTAACATGTGCGTAAGATGTTCTGCATGTGTTCGCACACAGGGCCTCAATTTATGGTCACATCTGAAGGACTTTTGGGGCGAGTGGAGTCAGCACTGATGTTAACTCTAGGAGAAAAATCCCCTTAAATGGGAATCAAACCTGGGTCATCAAATTGCAAGCGCAATGTTCTGTGTTGAGGGAGACCAGTTTTAGAAAAAGATAAATATGTTTATGTCCTTCTTTATAAATGATTGTTCTCCTGTATTTTTATTTTTCAGATTTGTATGACGTTCAGGATGAAGAAGACTGTGAGTATCATGGTGATTTTTTGTTGAGCTTTATCGTTAGTTTGAGAAACATGTTTTTAGAAAAACAAGAATTGGTAAAGAAAGCAAGATGTTTTCCTATTTTTAGCTAAAAATGCCTGAGTTTTTTGTGTGTGTTTTGATAGCAGGGTGGTAAAAACAATTTGTGTTTTAAAAAATGATAAGCATGTATTTGAACTTAAGATATCTGCTTTACCCCTTGCCCTATGAAAAGTGCGACAAAGCTGAAAAGTTGTAGACTGATGAAAGAATTGTGTGACATTGTCTTCAGTGAACATTCCAAGTGGGGAAGCTGTTGATGTTGCTAACATGACTAGTATTTTCATCTCCCAGGAATACATCATTAGAACTTTCCTATTGTGTTTAAAGCTGCTTTTTATGTCATTTTTGTCTCTGTCTTTTGGCTTAGTTTCTCCTGCCCAGTTTATTCTCACTTCTTGTTTCAAGCAAACTTTATTTTTTCTCTTTTTAAAATTTTTTTTACACACAGTCACTGAATACTTGATACAAACACTTGGATAACTACTAGCTATTCTTTCTGTCCCGTGTGCCACACTCAGCTTCACCAACACACACTGCCAGAAAGTTTCAGCTCAGTGACTCAGGGTTCGCGCTAGGATTTTTTAAAACCGGTACTGCGAGTTGCCATTTCACAGATATCTTGACCAACTCCCCCAAAATCGGTCCCCAGAAAATAAAATCCGGTACGTACTGTGAACTATTCAGTGAGGGGGTGGGGTAGGGGGGGGATTGTTTGGCAGCAAAACTAAATCTAAATTGAACGCAAATCTCTCAGAGACTTAGACTGCCGTGCTGGTGCCACTCGCCTCTTGGGCACGAAGCCATGCAGGAAATAGGATTTTTTTCTAGCGCCTGTGTCAGTCTGTTGTTTTGCATGACATCATTCGTGTGACTTATATTCTTCTTTCTTGTTTCTATGCTTAGCACTCATCTAGATTTTTCGTTCAATTTAGATTTAGTTTTCGACTCTCAAAGCAACGCGCAAATTCATAGTCATAGACCCTCCGCTTTTTGCTTTTGGCTTTTCGTAAGAGCAGGCCATCGTGTGCCGGTGGGAACAGATGACATTTACAAAACTGCATACTCACAAGGACTGGATGTAAAAAAGCACAGGAGTGCTTATTCCATTATCCTCGATATAAAAGATTAAAAGAATAAAGAATAAATCAATCTAGGCCCCATTTACTCATTGTGAATGGAATCACTGTCATGCCGAGAAGAGCGCGAAGCTCTATTCTTTTACAGTAAAGCTCGCTGTTCTGCGTGCTAGGCTAATGAGATTGGCGCCAAAGATGTCTGTGGGAAGGGATGGGAAGGGGTACGTGCATAAGCACAGTACAGGCGCATGACAGACTGTCAGAAAATGTCACTTCAGACTTTTTTTTTTGAGACGGAAATCTAATCGGTCACAGGCAAATAGAATTGGTATGTGGTACCGGCTGCTTCGAAAATTTTCGTTATTCCCCATTTACAATCGGTAAAATACCGACAATTACCAGTTATCGCGAACCCTGGTGACTTAGTGATTCCTCAGGGCTTTGAAGAAGAAGTTGTGAAGGTGATTGTGAATGGTTTCAGTGGGATCGATGGAGAAGCACGGGAGCATCATCGGTCACCTGCTGTCTCAGGTGCGAATTGGCATGGACCTGACCAAGGTGGTTCTGCCCACCTTCATCCTGGAGCGACGATCTCTGCTGGAGATGTACGCCGACTTCTTCGCCCACCCAGACTTCTTCTGCAAGTCAGTGGTTCATTGTTTTGTTTTTGTTTTTGGTGAAAGTGATGTGTGTTTCCTGGTTTTATGTAATAGGGGAAGGATGAAAAGGTACTGAGATAAGTTGTCAACTTATTTTCCTGTTAAAAATCTTTGTTTGCATATGCAGTAGGAACTGTTTGTCAAGTCTTCAGCGGTGCCCCCACAGTCGCCAGACTTAGGGATGGATAGAGAGATATGTAGTAGCTATGACGTGGTGACATCCATGGCCTCTCAGTGTTGTGCATCAGGTGCCTTTGTTGAGGAGGAACTATGTTGTTGTTTATTGTTCAGTTGTGAAAAAGTGTGTGTGTGCACGTGCATGTGTGTGTATATATGTATGTGTATGTTTCCTCTGCCTGTTTAAAGAGATAAAGAACACTTAAAGTGGAATAACACTCTCTCTATATCTGTGATGAAGGATAGCGGAAATGCCGACGCCCAAAGATCGCATGGTGCAGGTGGTGCGCTGGTACCTGTCTGCATTCCATGCCGGTCGGCCCAGTGAGATCGCAAAGAAGCCTTACAACCCCATCCTGGGGGAGACTTTTGAGTGCTACTGGACCTTGCCAGAAGCTCCGCCATGTGAGGTAATATGATCATGTGTTATCTTTTGTTGAATATGTTTCTTGATGGTGTCATATGAAAGAAATTGTCTTTTTGGGATTGTTTGTTCTTTGTGCCTTGTTGGTGCTTTGTCTGTCTTGGATTGTTTGTCTTTTTGTTTGTTAGTTATATATCTCAGAAGTCAGAATGTGGTTACCTTAACCCTCTTGCATTCGGATTCTCTGAACACAAATTGCCCCTAGATTTTGCATTCCATCACGAAATCAGGTCAGGCACACATGCTCGCTCGCCTTTTCCTCATAAGTACATACCAGCAGCTATAATTACTTCCAGACTCTCACAACAGGCTCTGTGCCTCTGGCCTGATAGAGCTTCGGCATGTGGTAGTGATCGATGAAGTCACTGCATGATGGAAAACTATTGTGTGTAAATCCTGGTAAATCCTTGGTTGTGATTCAGGAGGGATAAAAATTTAATCTCCACAAATCCCGGGTCGGGTTGTTGTTGTTGTTGTTGTTGTTGTTGTTGTTGTTGTTGTTGTTGTTCCCCAGCTTAACACTCTGGGGGGTCACCCAGAATGTGTTCTCTGACTCGCTCATCCCACCTGGGAATCACTGTGAGATTAAAATTGCACACTGAGTGAGAAGTTTGCGTGTATGACTATTTTTAAATACCTCGCCATATAGGTAGCCATACTCCGACTTCAGGGGAAATAGCGGGTTAAAAACAGTAGCATATATAAAATCTCACCATTGGTGATCCTTGGAGCTGTGGCAGAGGAACAGAAGAAAACAAGTTAGCTATATGGACTTATTGATGGTGACATTGTCTAAAGTTCAATAGTGGGAAGAAATGTAGTTTGTGCCGATGTTAAAAGATTCATGACAAATGTTGTTTTGTAACTGTTGATAGTCCAAATTTTCGTGTTATCAGATACAAAAATAAGTTTTGTCATTTTAGTCAGTTGGCAAGTGTTGGAACAAAGAGACAAAATAGAATTTTGTGTGTACATTTCCTTTTACATTTCATTTTATGGATGATTGAGATGGAAGTCATGATATATATAGTTGAAGTGGTTATTATTATTATTTGTCATAGGACAAGAATGATGAAGGCCCCATTCTCACAGCAAAGAGGACTCATGTTTTACGTCTATTCTCGTGTACAAAAGTTATGAAGTGATTATGAGTATTTAAGATGCCCATCTAGTTGATATCATGAAAACAAAAAAGGCATCACCAGTTGATAAACTATTATTGTTTGATATTAAAGTTGTTAGTTATCATTACTGTCATTTTTATCTTTAATATTTTTTTCTCCTAATATTACCTTTGTGAAAAGATACTAGATAAAAAAATGATTTTTTTCAGAAGTTTTTTTTTTCATTCCTCGGCTAGAGCTGCGAGGTTTGCCAATTGTGAGATTTTGTGAATGCAGCCTTTTTTTGACCACCATGAAGGTAGCTGCATTCCAACTTCAGTGGCATTGAGAAGTGGTGACACACAGGACTGAGGTGGTGGTGGTGGTTGTGTGTCACAGGACAAGAACGGTGAAGGCCCCATCCCCACTGCCAGCAAGGAGAACCTGTGCTTTGTGGCTGAACAGGTCTCCCACCACCCACCCAGTATGTTCAGCCACTTGATTCACTTTTATTCATTTATCTATTTATTCTTTTATATGAAGGATAATGTGTGTGTGTGTGTGTGTGTGTGTGTGTGTGTGTGTGTGTGTGTGTGTGTGTGTGTGTGTGTGCATTGACTTTGTTAAAAATCTAAATTGTTATTGGCTGCATGCGCAAGAATTGGTTGAATGCAAGTGCTTTGATTTGTTTTTGCAAGATATAGCACTATATAAATTCCATTTATTATTATAATGTAATAAGCACTAGTCCCTGTGTGTATGCAGTTTTGTAAGTCTTGTCATCTGTTCCCACCGGCACACAGTGGCCTACTCTTACAAAAAGCGAAGCAGGATTTAACGTGTGCGCAAGATGTTCTGTGTGCATTCACACATGGGGCTTTGGTTTATAGTTTCATCTGAAGGACTTGTGTGGAGAATGAAATCAGCACTGATGTTATCTCCAGGGGAAAAATCCCCTTGAACAGGAATCAAACCCGGGTCATCAAATTGCGAGCACAATGTTCCAACCTCTAGACTATCTCGTCCCCCTAACTTCATTCCCTCTTGTTGATCAGACTGCATTGTATCACTGGTAGTTGTGTGTTTTGTCGTGCTCTTTGGTATAAAATGGATATGTGTCGTTCATGCTCTGTTCATTGCCAGATTTTTCAAGTTCTCAACAGTTCTGAATTGTTAAATGTGTTGTGATATGTTCCAGCCAGTTGTTGTTGTTGTGCATTCCCCAGCTTAACACTCTGGGTGGTCACCCAGAATGTGCACTCTGACTCACTAATCCCACCTGGGAATAACTGTGAGATTGAAATTGCACACTGAATGAGAAGTTTGCAGGTATGTGTCTATTTTATTCTTTGTGTCTGTTGATATGCTTGGAGATTTCTGATGTAGTATGCTACCTTTTTTCCAGTTTCTGCCTTCTATGCGGAGCACATGAACAATAAGATCTCTCTGGACGGCTACATCTGGACCAAGTCCAAGTTCCTGGGCCTGTCTATAGGCGTCCACATGATCGGCCAGGCGGTCATTTCAGTCATTGACCACGAGGAGGAATACATTTTCACTTTCCCCAACGGATACGGCAGGTGGGTTGACTTTGTAGTGTTGGGTCATGCTGATGTGTTCTGCCAACACAGAATGAGAAAGTAGAGATACTGTGGAAAGTTTTACTACATACGGAAAAAGTGACGTTGAGGCATTGATTTCTCTGTGAATATGGTATGCGAAAATAATAATAATAATAATGATATATGGAATTTATATAGCGCAATATCTTGTTAAAACAAATCAAAGTGCTGAGAATCAGCTAATTCTTACACATACAAATTGTTTTAATCAAATTTACACATTGAAACATGTATAGTTTGATTTTTAAAGATCTCGGGAAAAGAAACTGTTGAGCTTGTGCAGTCATTGTCACCAGGTATCAGATCTCCCTGACAATATTCGTAGCCAGCTTGAATTTTTAAAAAAAATTATGTTCATTCAGAAACAGATATTGCTTACAAACAAAATCTGATACTTCCACAGCTCAGTCAAATGCAAACATGCGTTATCAGTTAGAAAAGATTAACACAAGGTCATGTGCAATCAAGAACTACATTACTTTGCTTTGATTAGAAAGCATGCTAAATACATACATCTTTTTTAATGAATAAAGTCCCTTTTTAATATTTGGTGGCAATATAAAATGCACAGTGAGCATAACAGCCATGTATGGAGTGTACACTGGTGTGTGACAGGTCCATTCTAACGGTCCCATGGGTGGAGCTAGGGGGCAAGATCCAGGTCACCTGTGCCAAGACAGCGTTACTCTGCCACCATTGAATTCCACACCAAGGTGAGCTGCTGTTTATATACATAGCCACATTTTCTTCAGTTGTTCGTTACAAATGATTACCTTGTCATCTACAAGCATGTCCTGTGTTTTGCTCTGTTGACTAAATAAAATAAAAACTCCCAGAAACAGTTGGGTTTTTGAAAAAGTATCTTGGTGGCTTCCGTTAGCATATGTCTGAAGTCAGAATCAGGCATGTCCATTGTCTTGCATAGAATCCAATGTGGCAGTGAATCTTTAGATGCATGTTGGGTATTTTCTTGTCTTCCAAACCACCAGCCATAATCAATCTTCTTTTCCTAAGTATGATATAGATGAGCTTCTAATGTACATGCACAAACCCTTTCTGCCTATCAGAAGAATAGGCTATTCATGCCAGTAAGAACAGATGACAGGAATTTTTTGTATAAAACTCACAATCAAAAACATCTGTATGCTGGTGTGGTGTTTAGACATTATCCTTTAAGTCAGAATGCGGTGACCTTAATGATGGGCAAAAAATGGATGCATTCACAAAATTTTCACCTTTGATAAACCTCAGAGGTCTGGCTAAGGAAACCCCCCCCCAAAAAAAGAAGAGAATTGGTGGATGAAAAAGACCTCAACCAGACACACCAGCCATGACTTAAGATTGATGTTGTGCCTTTCTGATTACAAGTCTGATACCTTAATTCTCGTGCTACTCTGGTTCCCAAAGTGAATCTGTAAATATATATATATATGAAAATACATGAGTATCTCATGTTTATTTTGAAGAACATATAATTTCAACGTCCTCTTGACCATAGTGTTTGTAAATTGAAGGTGTTTTTATGCGTTGTGTGTTTGTTTCAGCCATTTTATGGAGGTAGAAAGAACCGTGTGACTGCTCAGATCTTTGATCCATCAGAAAAGAAGGCGTTTGTGAACATTGAAGGAGAGTGGAATGGAGTCATGTATGCCAAGTACAACACTGGGGTAGGTGTCCGTCAGTTTGGGGTATCTGTGTGTTCAGGATCCCAAAACTACATTAAAGTGATAAAGAATGGTATTACAGTAACATGGAGAAAACAAACAAACATGCCTGCATGTACACAACAAATAAACCAGTGCCTATATTCTTTTTTTTTTCCCAATACCTATATTCATTACCTCTCTCTCTCTTATATTCATTCCCTCTCTCTCTGTCTTTCTCTCAGTCTATTTCTTTCTTTCTGTCTTTTCCCCCACACGCATTTATGTGCAATGGGAGGAAAAAAAACATTCAGACTCCAACAAAAAGTGTGCTTAGATTGGCAGGAGGGATGACAGAATCACTTAAAAGTTAAAATTGATAGCTTAGCTTACTTTTCCAGACTTGGATAGAAGAAAATATCCGTGTCTGTGAAGAGGGTTTGAAAGGAATATAGATAACAGAGTTTCTGTCCATTTGTTTGTTTGGTTTTGTACCTCATAAAAGCAGACATCACAAGTAATCATTATTTTGTCAGTTTCCATCTTCGGCCCTTTTGTTTTCTAGCATGGTACTCTGTTCTTTCCAGACTGCATCAGCATGTTAGGAGATGATAAATTGCATCTGTTACTATAAAAAATGCCTCAGCTTCAGGGGACTGTGCCCCCTAACCCACAGGCACACTTTTTCAGGAGGGGGGCAAGCCTCCCCCCCCAAACCTACCCCTCACCAAATTCTGTTCATGGATTTAATTTTAAAGCTTGGCGGCATATACATATGTATGGCCAGTTCTCTGATGTCTGGCAGCCTGTATACTGCAAATGTAAAGTAACACTGCATGAATCACACCCTTGAATTTCCTAAATAGCTCCTTGAAAAGTCTTTGAATTCTGTTCTGAGAAGAAGTCTGTACAAACCCTGAACATATATTTGATGTTTTTAAAATGGTCATTTTTTTCACTTTTCCGTTGTTTTTTTTAATCACCGAAATTCAGGTACCTTGAAACAGTGCTAGAGAGTCTGTACAAACCATGAATAAAAAAGATTATTTGAGTTGTTCTCCTCTTTTTGAGACTAGATACATGTCAACTTTTATATGTGAAATAAGCCATACATAGAATATATCAAGTTGTATCGTGGGGTTTTTTTTTACCTGTAAGGTGAACTTTGTGTGCAGATGAATGAAGCTTTTGTGGACACCAAGAACATTGCTATCCACAAGAAGCGAGTCAAGCCCTTGGACCAGCAGGAGGAGTTTGAATCCAGAAGGTCAGTTGTTGTTGTTGTTGTTGTTGTTCCCCAGCTTAACACTCTGGGGGGTCACCCGGAATGTGTTCTCTGACTCACTAATCCCACCTGGGAATCACTGTGAGTTTGAAATTGTACACTGAATAAGAAGTTTGCATGTATGACTATTTTCAAATACCTCGCCATATAGGCAGCCATACTCCGACTTCAGAGGATTTTTTCTCCTTTAAAGGAGAGTGCAGGTTGTTCTGTAAAGAGCTTGTCATGGCTGAAGGCAATCTCAACACAACATTTTACAACATCACAACATTTTAGTGTAGGCCTTGGCAATGAGCTGACATCAATAATTGACACAGCTTTTGGCCTGAGCCAAAGAAGGTCAGTAACCAGAGAAACTGTATGTCTGTGCAGTCATAGATTGAAACTGTTCTTTCATGCAAAAATGAATCCTAATTCTTTAAAAAGAAAAAAAAAAAAGGATCCTAATTGTTGGCTGCATGCATGCGTCTGTGTGTGCACATTTTAGAAGGGATTTTTTCCAAGAAAGATTACGCATTATTTTTTTTTTAAGAAGCTCCAGTGACGTTTTGCATATAAGTATAAACACTGTGTTTGTCTGGGATGAAAGATTGTGAAAGACTAGGACATAAAACTGTGCCCTTGGAAAGTTGAGAGAGAATGGGACATACAACCAGATTTGTTTCTTGAAGGATGTGCAAGATTTTTTAAACCTTACTGTTTTGTCCATTGAAGGTTGTGGCAGAAGGTGACGTACAACCTGAAGACCAAGAACATCGAAGCTGCTACAGAACACAAACACGCACTGGAGCAGCGACAGAGAGAGGAAGCGAAGCAGCGCAAAGATGCTGGCACCAAGTGGGATCCAAAGGTAACGTTGTGTGTTCATCATCTTCCAGACAACATACTTACTTGTTTTTTGTATATTTTATTTATGTATTTATTTTATTCTTTTATGTCAAGGATAATGGAATAAGCACTTGTGTGCTTTTTTACATCCAGTCCCCGTGTGTATGCAGTTTTGTAAATCTTGTCATCTGTTCCCACTGGCACACAGTGGCCTACTCTTATGAAAAGCGGAACAGGGTTTAACATGTGCACAAGATGTTCTGCATGCGTTTGCACATGGGGCCTCGGTTGATAGTCTCATCCAACTTGTCGAGTCACTGTTAGGTTTATTCTCACATTTTCATCTCTTGGTATTTTCAAATTTAATCAGAGAAATAAATGCATACACAGAGTTTATGACGAATCTGTAGGCTGCTAGTTTGTTTGGATACTACTCTTACCATCTCCACCTGGTTTCTACCCAAAACTGTGTGTGCTCTAGGTTCAATGGAAGGATTCACAACACAGATGAATTGTTCAGTCTTTTCTTTGTCCCTTAATATCTCTGAGGAGTTATTAAGGTACCATGCTGAACATTTCGCAGAAGAATCTGCCGTGACTGCAAATAGCATACAAAATTTTGTGCTGTGTGTCTTGGATCCTTGTTATTCATGTCACCGACCACAGCTGGTCTTCTCTTTTGTACAAGAAGAATGGGTTTTTAGGGCAGCATTTATTCACAGGATGCTCCTTATAATCTATAGGGCTTTGTAATCCGTACATGCACTATTAAAAAAAAACAGACAAACTTTTTAAACATTTGAGCAAGCTTTGTAATGTTTTCCTTTGCACCTTTTTTTTTTTTTTTTTTTTTTTTTTTTTTTTTTACCTTTGCACCTCTTAAGCATTGACATATTTCACAAGAAACAAGTCACAAGAAATAGCTACCCTATTTCTTGAAATAATTGTTTTTTTTCATTTCTTGGCTAGACCTGAAAAGCTGGTGAAATTTTTGTCAAGCCTATGTGACCCCTTTTTTGCCCCACCATTAAGGTAGTCATTCAGAACTCAGAGATGACGGGTAAAAGGTTGTGAATACTTCACAGGCTAATACGTCAAAGTTATACTTTAGGTGTGGAATCATGAACTGGTATGCACACTTTTCTCTGTGTTTCCAGCATTTCCACGAGGAAGGGGAACACTGGGTGTACAACCGACCCTTGCTGAAGAGGCTGCTGTAACCCGCCTTCAGGACTGTGGAGCCAGGCCAGTGGGCAGGGATGATCACCAGTGTGCATTCCTGGAGCTGACAGACAAACGCAGTGAACTCAGACTGAGGTGTGATCAGAACGACTGATGATTTCACCTGCCAGGTGGTGCAAGGTTCTTAACCCTAGTAGCGCTGAATTGATGGCAGCCGTACCCAGTACTGCTGGCGGAATTAAGCTTGGCCAGTTTTATTTTGAAGCAAGGTGGGGTCAGACAACCCTTGTTATAGACGTGCAAATCTATAAGTCACATGAAAGCTTAGATAACAAGCTTTTAAATGAGTGTAATTTTATCGTAGCATGTAGTGTTAATGATTATGTAAAAAAAAATTTTTTAATCAAGTGTACCCTACCAACTGCTGCTACACTCCAAGATTGATTTTAACATGGTAAACAATGTTGTTGCAGTGCAAAAAAAGTCAAGATTAAGTAAATGCTATCTCTTGACATCAGTTTTGAAAAAGCAAGGAGCTTGTGTCACTTTACTGGTCATCAAATACGCAGAAAAGTCCAGCAACAGTCATGCCATTGTGATCATCATGGTGGTGAACGCTCATTTCGTGCTAAGTGTGGCTTTCTATGCTGAAAATATGACAATCACTTTATTTCATGTGATGAAAAGTACTCAGCAGCATATCAGTTTGACTCAACAACAATTATTTCGGAGCCTTGTTGCATCAAAATAAAGTAAAACAATCTGTAACGTCGATATCACCAAGTAGCAAAAGAGTGCATCCTGCAAAAACTAGAACTGCTCGATTCAGTCCAAATTGTGATCGATTTTTACCAAGTTTTTAAAAAAAATATTCCACAACATTTACCACATCGTCTCTGTATTGTTTGATGCAACCAAATTCAGCCTCTAAAACTCTTCCTCGCTGTCCATATCATTAAAAGCTCTCAAAATTCTTCAAGAAATCCTGTGGCAAATGCTGGATGCCATTTTTGTTCAAGATGATTGTGACTGGTCCAAAAAAAATTATCCTCTAAACCAATCAAAATCTTCATTGCTCCTGTGTGTTGAACAAACTTCAACCGTTTCTGCGACCCTACAATGGCCTTAACATTCATAGGGTGACCTTTGAAAGCAAAAGTGAGCCTTCAACTACAACCACCTTCATCATCCTGCAATATTTCGTGATCCATCACGTGGCTTTGAATGGTCATCCCGAAATGTTCTGGGAACTGCGCTACTAGGGTTAAGAATGGACTACTTTTGACCCCCAGTTTTGGGGTATCCTATATGTTACCATATCAGGCATTTTCATAACCCACTTCCCCCCATCTCCATCCCAAGTTAAGCATAGAAGTTGACAACAGACCCACCTTTGGGGTGGATTTTTGTATGGAGACCATTGTTAGTTTTCCTTCTGTAAACTTATAGTTTTAAACAAACAAACAAAAAGATTGTGTGTGTGTGTGTGTAACTGTGTGTATGTGTGTGGGGTTAACTGTGTGTATGTGTGTGTGTGTGTGTAAACAAGTATGATACTTTGTGGAAATGCTGTGAGTGTGAGTGAGTGTTTCAGCTCTTGTAGCTGGAGATGGAATGGATAGCAAGGACTCGGAAAATAACCTGTGAATCTGATCTTTAGGTATTGTCAAGAAAACATCAATATCTGCTGTAGGTCTGATAAGTAAATAAACATGATTTTATATTGAACTGATACCATCTGGTGTTTACTGAACTGAATGCATTTGGTTGTCATTCTAACTGAACTAAATTTGAAATCAGTTAAAAAAAAGGTTTATCTTTGTCTGTGACAACAACGTGCTAAAAGCCTGCTTCTTGACCTTCAGAATACAAAAAGAAATGCACATATTAAGGAAGAACAGTAAAATAATGATTATAATTCTTGTTGTTATCCTCCTCCTCCTCAATATTATTTTTATTGACAATGCAAGAGAAAGAGAACAAAATTATACATATCTTTTGGCTGATAGCTTTTGACCTATTATCTGTCACTGATATAAACGAAAGGTCCCAAACTCATTGACTTGCAATGAATGACTGACATGTTCATCGGATTGGTGACATTCCTCCAGTGCTGAATTGTTCTATGGGGCCCTGGGCTAGCTGACTTGGCAGGATGTTTGATGCTTGATCTAAAGGTCTCATGTTCAAATCCCACTTTAGCAGCCAAGCGGAGAAACTTATCTTCAATGCCTTTTTTTTTTCTTATCACAGATTCCAGTTCTCTGCGTAGCATTTGGATATGAATTCAAACCCAGGCCACATATGTGAAAGATTGCAAACTTTGCATGCATGTTATATCCCATTTTACCCTTTGAAGTACAATACACTATTATGTGACAGTTGGAATAGATCATGAAGAATAAAACTCACACACACACGCACACACACCGCGCGCGCACAGCACACACACACCCACACACACACACACACACACACACACACACACACACACACACACACACACACACACACACACTCACTCATTGTGTTATGTTTAGTATTGTCCCCAAAGACAGAATATAACTACCTTTAATAGTGATAGTGAAGTAGTGAAATCAGTCACATATTCAAATGTGTTACTGAAGATGAAGTCTGGAGTTTTAATTCACGAAATCCTCTGAAGTCGGAGTATGGCTGCCTATATGGCGAGGTACTTGAAAATAGTCATACACGCAAACTTCTCATTCAGTGTGCAATTTCAATCTCACAGTGATTCCCAGGTGGGATTAGTGAGTCAGAGTGCATATTCTGGGTGACCCCCCAGAGTGTTAAGCTGGGGAACAACAACAACAACAACAATTCATGAAAGAAGAAGGCTTGTTCATTCATTTATTCATTTCATTCATTCCATTGTTCACCAAACTTGTATTGATATGTTTATTTTTTCCATTTTTGTCAAATTGTTCATTCATTCCTGTGTTCGATTCTGTTTTTTGTTTGGACCGTTTTCTTAGTCACCCATGTTTACTTCCCCACCAGTTTATTGTTTGTGTACATTTTTGTGTGTATATATTGAAAGGTGTGTATTTCGTTTGTGTACACATGTCCAGACATTTCTGCATGTGCTCATTATTTTTGAGCATATTTGGCTACAAGAGTATTGTGAAAGTGTGCTACAGTGGTATGTTTTAATACATGTGAAAGTGTGTTACATACATTTATACATATGTGAAAGTGTGTTTCTGACATGTGTATTAGTGTGCAAGTTTCTTGAGCCCGTGTCACCTGTGTGAATGACAATCCACTTCACTTTGAATTTTTGTTTGTTTGATAATTTAGAGGTTTTTTCTTGTTCAGATCTGAGTTCTCTCTCTTACAGATTTGGATTACAAAAGACCAACACACTGCTAAGAGACTCGTCAACTGGTTTACCAAAAAAATGTTGGCTGAAAAGAGAAAAACAAAGAAGGATCTTACTGGAAACTGACAATTATTCACAAACTGTCATATCATTTTACAGTTGCTTTAAGTTCAAACTGAACAAACGAAGTGCTTTCATCTTGGGTACCAGTCATACCCCTCTCTCCCATTGCCAATAACATATTTTTTTCTGTTTCTTTAAAGGGCTGTTTTGTTTATCTTCACACACACACACGCACGCACACATGCACACACGCACGCACACACACACACACACCACACACACACATATATATATATATATAATATATATATATATATATATTATATTATATATATATATATATTATGATGTTTAAAAAATATAGCAAACAATTTCGTATATATAGGCATACCCATTTGCACTAAAAAGAAAATCCTGTTTTAGTGATAATCCGTGACATTGAGTGTGGCGTCTGCCACCAGTCCTGATGAAGTAAAAAAGTTTAATTTTATTTGATACAGAAAAACTGACAAAAATCCTCATGTAAAGTACTTTAATATAGAGCACTGCAAATTAATCTCTGGAACTTCCTACGTGTTCATGTTCAGTTATCTGTATGAATGAGTGTATGCACTAACTGTAATTTTGTACAGTGTGATATTTCTTGACCCACAATATAACAAGGAGTAAAAAGGAGGGGAACTATGTATTTGTGACAAAGACTTATTTGATTTTTGTTGTGAAAAAAAGGAGCAGGACGCGTGTATTTTGTGTGTATTGATGTGCTTGATATAATATTTTTTGTGGTTGATATGGTTGTTAATAATGATGAATATCTGGGCTTGTGTGGACCTAATATGAAGAAAAACTTTGTAGATGGTTTGTGTGTCAGAGTCAAGTTTTTATTTCCACATTGTACATTGTATAAGCAGTAAATTTGCCTTTTTTCACCAAACCACCCATTTCCACCACCAACATAAAAAATCATCAAAAGAAAAGAAGAAAAACATGAACAAATCAGAATGAAAAAAAAAAAGGAAAGATACAAAGGTGTATCATGTTACGATATCTTACCCCCCACCTCAACCATTACTGTTCTTTCTCCTCCCTGTCTGCTCTTCCACAAACACACACTAATACATGTATATATATAATAAGCTCTGTCAGTGGAGGTCTGGGGGGTATGTGTAAGTGAGCACATATGTGATAATATTTGTGTACAGAAAACTTCTTGCATCAATAAGCTTTGGAACCAAACAGAAACTAAATTGCTTGTGGAACATGGCAATGTTTTCTTTCTTCTTTTTTTTTTGGAACTTCTTACATTTCAAACATTTGTGTGATAAAATATCTTAAAATATCTCATGATATCACAATCTGCCTTAGCTCATCGGTGGCAATATTGGTTGTCGTAAACACTCAGTGCAAATTGAATATGACTGTTTTCCGACATGAGATTGTGCAAGAGAGTTATTTTTGGGGGGTCAGTGATGTATTCTCTGCTGAAAGTATGAAATAAATAAGTTATGAACTATAATGTTGTTTCCTTTATTTGTTATTTCTAGTAGTGAAAGTGTGTGGTAGTGTGTGTGTGTGTGTGTGTGTGTGTGTGTGTGTGTGTGTGTGTGTGTGTGTGTGTGTGTGTGTGTGTTGTTTTAGTGTAGTAGTAGTGTGTGTGTGTTTGAGTGTGAGTGTGTGTGTGTGTGTGTGTTCTTGAATATTTAAAGTACATAACTGTATTCTGAGTTTAGATATGCCTCTATACACCTATGTTGGACTTAGAAATATTTTTTACAAATGCTTACAGGAAAGTGTTGATGAAGCCAATAGTTGATTTACAAGGTGTTTTCTGCAGTCTTCTTGTACCTTTACATTGAAAGAATTTCTCGCTGTTCTTGAGGTTGAAGGTAGCCAGCTTCTGCAACTTGCTTAATGCCCAACTGTCTCTTTTATATATATGTATTATAACAAAAGTTAAAGGAAGGAAGGGAGGTGGCAGGATGGTTAAGATGTTAGCCTGCCAACAAGTAAACTGTGAGGTTCTGGGTTCAATTCCCAGCCTCACCCTTTCTTCCCAGTTTGACAAAAAAATCTAACTGAATGCCAAAGTTGTTCGGATGAGACTATAAACTGAGGCCCCATGTGCGAACGCACGCAGAACATCTTGCGCACATGTTAAAACCCCATTCCACCTTTCGGAAGAGCAGGCCATTGTTTGAGGGTAGGAGTGGATGACAAAATTATATATAAAAAAGAACAACTTGCACACAGATGTCACCATCCCTGACGAAAAGTTGGGGAGTTGGAGTCCCCAGGGCGGCTCGGGGCTGTATAAAAAAAATAATAATAAAATAATGGGTAAGTGCTGCACTTGTGGTGACGCACTCTCCCCAGGGAGAGCAGTCCGAATTTCACGCAGAGAAATCTGCTGTGACATAAAAGTGCTATAAAAAAACAACAACATAAAAATGAAAAGTTGACTGAGAGGGATGGGGTCTGCAAGGTTCAACTTTTCTGAGACTTCTTCTTCTTTTGTTTGCTTTACACCGACAGATGTGTCTGGGAAAAATAGTGGCATGTCCTTTCCAGCTCCTCTCAAGGGCTATACAGTTTGGTCTGTTTTGAGTCTGTAATATGAAGTTAATTAACTAAATGTTGTTTCCATATGAAGACTACATTGAGTCAGGCTGGACAGGACACATCATCGGATCTAATGGAAGAATCAGTGGCGAGTGTGATATTTGCATGATCATTGTAAATCCTTTAGAATGCTGAGAAATGTGTGGCATTCCATCCAACACAGCTTGTAGTTCAAACTGAGGCATGACCATACCAGGTCTTTTTTATACGGGACTTAGATGCTGGGAAATGGCAGACACTGACCTCAAAAAAGAAAACAACAAAGGCAGCCCTACACACATGCGTGTGCACATGCGCCCGTGCACACACACACACACACACACAGAGTGACAGGCAGGTTAAAACACATACAAGTGTGTGTGCAAAAATAAACACACACACACACACACACACACACACACACTGATGAATCCTTGTTATCTTCTGACTCAACTTTTATGGCAGTCCATCATTTCCATAGTGAAGACAGAGTATTGACACCAATATATTCTGTGTGCCTTTGCTCAGGAGACCTCAGTTTATAGTCTCGTCTGAAGGACTAAAATAGATAAGAGAGTTTTGATACAGTAAGCTGAACCAAGTCCATTGCCATAAAGCTTTACAACCCATTTGGCATGTATGGCAGAGAGGAAATTCAAGATTATGTCATTTGTCTGATATGGATACCACAGCAGTCTTCTTTTATTGGGGGGGGGGGGGGGGGGGGCACTTATTCCAGGAATACCACTGATTCAGCATACACTGAGTAAAGGTGAACAGTTGTTATCCATCATTCAAGGACAGAACTGAATTAAACTACCTGTGGTAAACCTTGAACCTTGGGTTTTCCCTGCTGGTTCCCCTTTTCATAGAGTGGCCTGTATAACATGTCTTTCTCACAGTATGTGTTCTGCTTTTTGGTTAATCACATGTCAGAACACACAGCAGTTTTCTACGTCTGTGTTCAATACACATAGATACTGCCCTCCTCCTCCTCCCGTGGGAAATTTCAGGGACCCTTTCAGCATAACTAGCATCCCTACCTTCTAAAATTTTCCCTTTTCCATGTGGGAAATTTCAGGGACCCTTTCAGAATAACTAGCATCCCTACCTTCTAAAAACTTCCCTTTTCTATTACTCCCTTTGTTTCCGTCTTTCTCCTCACCTCTCTTTCCTCGCTCTTTTTCCCTCTCATGTTTACTTTCTGCTACCCAGCTCATTGTCCTGCCTTTTTTCAGGCAAATGTGAAAATTTTTTGGTTTGAACTTTCTGATGAACTGCCCTGAAGTCGGTAGTGCAGCCTACATCAACTGAGGCCAGCAGGCAGACCTCCTGCAGAGTTACAAGCTCAGGAGAAGACCAGACACTGCACATTCCATTTAATATGGCTAATTGAATACTCCAGAACATGTTTATAATTATCTCATGTGCCCATAACTTTTTTTTGGTCCTGATTCATCAAAGTTAAGATACATAATTATACAGTCAATCTCCACATTTACATCAATCCACCCATTTTTTCATTCATTGTCGGTTCAATGGTCATTTTTGACTGATCTGAAAAGGAAGCTTGATTCCCAGCAAGCATGCAAAGTGTTAATACAATCCTGTTCCTGGCAAAATTGTGTTGGTCTTGTTCACTGTTACATAAACCTATCAGTTTCAGCGTGTGTATTGTGTCAAAACTGTGTGGAGCACAAGTCTCTTCAGGCAGAGTAACTGCTGAAATTGATACCAGCAACAAATTGATGGCCGGGCCAGGGAACAGTTGAACAATTGCCTGCTTTTGTTGGTGTTGATGATGGGCTGTCCTGTGATCTTATTGTTGCAGGGGATGATGCACGTCTGTGATCTTATTGTTGCAGCTTGATGATCACCACCTGTGATCTTATTGTTGCAGTTTGATGATGCACCATCCTGTGATCTTATTGTTGCAGCTTGATGATGCACCATCCTGTGATCTTATTGTTGCAGCTTGATGATGCACCATCCTGGATCTTGATGCAGCTTGATGATGCACCTGTGATCTATGTGGTGCTTGATGATGCACTGTCCTGTGATCTTATTGTTGGTGTTGATGATGCACCGTCCTGTGATCTTATTGTTGCAGCTGGATAAGTGGCTTCTTGTATTCTGAGGCATGACTGGGCCCAGGATCTGCACAACAGTTGTGAGTGGCAGTATGAAGAAGAGAATGTCGCTTCACTTGTTCATTTAACGTCTTTTTACAAGTTGTGATATTAGACCTTCACCTGTCACGTAGCCCCTTGGACAGTGAGGACACCAATGAAGACTTTGCAACCAGCTTCCTGCATCCCCCCCTCCCCCCCCCCCACGGTCCTCTGCTTTCCGTAGCAAATCGTTTCACCTAAGCCCAGTCCACTCTCCGATGTTGCCTTCCTCGTTTATTCTCTGTCTCAGTGTCCGTGTTCTGTTCCTTATAGGACAGTCTTGGCCAGTCCTACATTCCTATTAGAAAATATGGAGAATGTTAGGCCTAATGAAAGAAGGTGGTTTTGGACCAAGAGAGAAAGATCAGTTATTGTGACGTTTGTGTGGTTATTACAATTTTATTGATTTTCTTTTATATCAAGGATAATGGAATAAGCACTCATGTTTTTTTTTTTTACATCCAGTCTCCTCGTGTGTATGCAGTTTTGTGAATCTTGTCATCTGTTCCCACCGGCACACAATGGCCTACTCTTATAAAAAGCGGGACAGGATTTAATTTAATTCAGTGTGCCTGTTTTTGTTCCCCCCAATTCTGGTCAAATTGATAATAATTGTAGAAAAGACCATTCCTAATGTGATAGACCATTTTGCTGTGAACTAGAGATGCTCTCAGTGGAGAGAAGAACTTTCCAAGTCAACACGAAAAGTGCTTTGACATGTGGGGTTAGGCTACATGCAGAGAGGTAGGCCTAGACCTAACCTGTGACGTGCAACCTTCTTTTTTATGTGACGTCACGAAAGGGATTTCCTTCAAGCTGTGGGGTCACTAACCTAAAAATAAACGAGCTGCATTGTGATCCCCCCCCCCCCCCTTTTTTTTTTTTCCTTCACAGGCTAGGCTTGCGCTTTGGGCTGCGTGCTTACAGTCACGCACCAGTCAGTCGGGCGTATACGCGTACAAAAATGATAATGTACCCTAAGTGACATTGAAGACAGACTCGTTGTATCCTCCGGAAAGTGGTGAGTGTCGGTGTAAACTTGGCCAAAATCACAGTGCATAAAATAAATTTAATGCTGTACACTATAACAACGGTTATGATTTTTTAAAATACTCCCCCCCTCCCCAAACTACTAAGGTCGGCAGTTGGGGAAAAAGTGCTCTTCCTTCCCATATCTTTGTTTGGAAAAAAACGACTAGTCGCGTAGATACAAAAAAGATAAGTATACTAGGCCTAGCCTAGCATACTTTTCGTATAGGCCTAGCCTAGGCCTAGAATCACAAGCAGTCATGCGTCTCTTTGCCTCAAAATGCTATATTTAGAAACATGGACCGCGTGATAAAAAGGGTATTCCTTACGCAATATCTCTGACGATCACTCAGAAAACAACCAATCAGAGCGAGTTGCCCTTCTTTATTATATAATAGCCTGTATGTTGTTTTGACTTGAGTAGCCTTCCTGGCGTAGGAACTGGGCCAACGACATCGAACACTTCCGGGTCATCATTACTACACCCCCAAACAAAGAACATCAAACTGATTTTTGTATGGTAGATTTGCACCACTGATCGCTGATTGAAATGAAGTTTTACCTTTTTTTTGCTATCATTATTAAACTTAAACCAGTCTTTTGAACATAGGCTTCTAAAACAGGTTTGAACAGTCAATTCCCGCCTAGTTGGTACTTGTCCTTGTGTTTACTACGGACTTGAAATCTGTTACAATTTTCTTTTCTACAGGTTGTGCATTACAACCAATAAGTGATTCAAATGTTACAGTCTTTTCATACCTATTTTCTTGAAATATTTACTTGGTCAGCTGTGTGTGATGAAGAAATAAGTTCTGTTTTGGTGGACTATATTTTCAAGGGAGCTAATAAAGGAAACGGTCATTCGGCTGGACAGAAGACGGGAGAAACGGTTCTCAACGGGAAAAGGGTTGTGGACGTATGAGAGAAAAATGGTGAATACAAGGCATAGTAGGGACGTTGAGGTGAATTCTCCGCCCATATTTTTGTCATTGGAGGATAGAAAATCCAAGAAAACAAAATCCGGTGCTGCTGATTTCGATGTAAGTACTTGATAGCAATTTTTTTTCACTTGTGTGTCTAGACATTGGCGCGTAATGGCCGACAGAAAGGCACATCTAACAGCCACAAGTAAATAAAAGTCCTAATCTCAAAGTCATGTTCATCAGAGGTTAGGCATTTTCAAGCAGGATGGAAACATAACCACATTTTAGTAATTCTCTGTATGATAAGTAGTGTTTGTGATTGTTGAATTGATGTATTTGTTCAACTTACTTTGCGCAAATTTCCCGTTTCACCCTTTCTACTCTTGATCTGGATTATTGAAACTTACCTCATGCATATTGAACGTTCTGCTAAATTGATAAACTTAAAGCCTATTTTAAATAGACAATTTTACAACATATAATGTCGATTTAAAATTAATGACGAGTACGAGCAAGCCTCATGAAATGGAAAGTGCGATAATAAAGAAAAACGTGGACAGGTTGACGTCATTTTGTCAGTAGAAGTTGGGTGTCAATGTCACGTCATTTTTTTTTCTCTCCTTCGGTAGGGCCTAGGCCTTGTAGCCTACTGCGAGTATTGAAGTAGGGCAGTCTTTTCACCAGATAATGATGCAGTGCCAATGACATTTCATTTTTATTTGTCAAATGATTTTTAAATAAAGAAAACAAAGTTGTGCACCTTTAAAAAAAAAGGGGGTGGGGGTATAAAGAGGAAAATGCTGTAGGCCTACTTTTCAGTGTCCTTGGTTTTTGATAAACCCTCTATTTACAGAAAGTGATGGGCCTATTTGTCAAAGGATAAGGGGAAAAAGAGTGCAGGAACCGGTGTGTGTGTGTGTTTTTATTTATCGATTAGTTTTATTTATCGATTAGTTTTATTCTCTTATCTTGGGGATAATGGAATTAGCACTGGTGTTTTGTTTTACATCCAGTCCCCGTGTGATTACAGTTTAATAAATTAATAAATAATAAATCTCGTCATCTGTTCCAACCGGCGCATGATGGTGTACTCTTATGAAAGGCAGAACAGGATTTATCATGCGCAACAAGATGTTCTGTGTGCGTTTGCACGTCATGGGGCCTTGGTTAAGTCTCATCTGAAGGACTTTTGGGGAGAGTGGTGTCAGCACTGATGTTAACTCCAGAGGAAAAATCCCTTCGAACGGGAATCGAACCCAGGAAATTGCGAGCGCAATGTTCTGACCACTAGTGACTAGGCTATCCCATGTGTTTGTGTGTGTGTGTGCATGCGGGCACGTGCAGGGGGTGCATACGAGTACACATTATTATGAAATAGCATGTCTAATTTTGAGCTTTATTGATTTTTTGCATTGTTTCAATGTTTGTATTCATAAAAATGTTTGTGTATCTTTTCAAGCCAATGGCCTTATAACATTGTATTCATTGGTGTGTGTGTGTGTGTTGTGTGTGTGTGTGTGTGCGAGCTTCTGTTGTGTGCGTGCATGTATGTCAGGGTTCGCGATAACCGGTAATTGTCGGTATTTTACCGATTGTAAACGGGGAATACCGAAAATTTTCGAAGCAGCCGGTACCGCGTACCGGTTCTGTTTGCCTGTGACCGATTAGATTTCCGTCTCAAAAAAAAAAAGTCTGAAGTGACGTTTTCTGACAGTCTGTCATGGGCCTGTACTGTGCTTACCGCACCTATAGCCCCTTCCCACCCTTCCGACGAACATCTTTAGCGCCAGCCTCATTATTAGCCTAGCACGCAGAACAGCAAGCTTTACTGTGAAAGAATAGAGCTTCGCGCTCTTCTCGGCATGACAGCGACTTCCATTCACATTGAGTAAATGGGCCTAGATTTATTTATTCTGTATTCTTTTAATCTTTCATATCGAGGATAATGGAATAAGCACTCCTGTGCTTTTTCACATCCAGTCCCCGCGTGTATGCAGTTTTGTAAATGTATCCGTTCCCACCGGCACACGACGCCTGCTCTTACGAAAAGCGAGGGTCTATGACTATGAATTTGCGCGTTGCTTTCAGAGAGAAGAGTCGAAAACCAAATCTAAATTGAACAAAGATCTAGATGAGCGCTAAGCATAGAAACAAGAAAGAAGAATATAAGTCACACGAATGATGCCATGCAAAACAACAGACTGACACGGACAGTGGCACAGGCGCTAGAAAAAAATCCTATTTCCTTCGTGGCTTCATGCCCAAGAAGCGAGTGGCAGCAGCACGGCAGTCAAAGTCTGAGAGATTCGCGTTCAATTTAGATTTTGTTTTGCTGCCCAACAATCCCCCCTCCCCACCCCCTCACTGATTAGTTTCGTTTTGTTACAGTACATACCGGATTTTATTTTCTGGGGACCGATTTTGGGGAGTTGGTCAAGGTGTCTCTGAAATGGCAACTCGCAGTACCGGTTTTAAAAATCCTAGCGCAAACCTGGTATGTGTGTGCGTGTACAATAAGTTATGTCTTTTCTCGCCAGTGGTCTTATGATATTGTGTTCATTGGTGTAAGTGCGTGTACGTGTGTGTGTGTGTGTGTGTATGAGTGTGTACACACATATGTAAATAATAATTAAATAAGGTTACATGTCATTTCTAGTCAATGGTTTTAATATTTGTATTTGAACTACATTGGGTGTGTGTGTGTATGTGCATGCGCACGTTTCTGTGTGTTTTTGTGTGTGTATGTATGAGTGTGTGTGTGCACGTGTTTGTGTTTGTGATATTTTTTATTTGAAGTTATCTTAGAATGTTTGACCAAAATGAAATGAAGAGATGTATGAGTGTGTGTGTGCACGTGTTTGTGTTTGTGATATTTTTTATTTGAAGTTATCTTAGAACAGGGTTCGCGATAACCGGTAATTGTCGGTATTTTACCGATTGTAAACAGGGAATACCGAAAATTTTCGAAGCAGCCGGTACCCCGTACCGATTCTGTTTGCCTGTGACCGATTAGATTTCCGTCTCAAAAAAAAAAGTCTGAAGTGACATTTTCTGACAGTCTGTCATGCGCCTGTACTGTGCTTACGCACCTACCCCTTCGTACCACCACCCCGTACCACCACCCCTTCGGACGAACATCTTTGGCGCCAGCATGATTAGCCTAGCACGCAGAACAGCAAGCTTTCCTGTGAAAGAATGGAGCTTCGCGCTCTTCTTGGCATGACAGTAACTTCCATTCACAATGAGTAAATGGGGCCTAGATTTATTTAATCTTTATTCTTTTAATCTTTTATATCGAGGATAATGGAATAAGCACTCCTGTGCTTTTTTACATCCTGTCCCCATGTGTGTGCAGTTTTGTAAATGTCATCTGTTCCCACGGCACAGGATGGCCTGCTCTTACGAAAAGCGAAAAGCGGAGGGTCTTTGACTATGAATTTGCGCGTTGCTTTGAGAGAGAAGAGTCGAAAACAAAATCTAAATTGAACGAAAGATCTAGATGAGCGCTAAGCATAGAAACAAAAAAGAAGAATATGTCTCACGAATGATGCCATGCAAAACAACAGACTGACACGGACAGTGGCACAGGCGCTAGAAAAAAAATCCTATTTCCTGCGTGGCTTCGTGCCCAAGAAGCGAGTGGCAGCAGCACACGGCAGTCAAAGTCTGAGAGATTTGTGTTCAATTTAGATTTAGTTTTGCTGCCGAACAATCCCTCCCTCCCCCACCCCCTCACTGAATAGTTTCGTTTTGTTCACAGTACGTACCGGATTTTATTTTCTGGGGACCGATTTTGGGGGAGTTGGTCAAGATATCTCTGAAATGGCAACTCGCAGTACCGGTTTTAAAAAATCCTAGCGCGAACCCTGTAGAATGTTTGACCAAAATGAAATGAAGAGCTCTTCTATCTTGTGTCTTCAGATTATGATTTCTTATCAAAATGCCTGTCAGTATTGTAATTGCCCGTCATGGGATGATTAAAGTGCTTTTGACTTGACAACCGATCCAAAAAACATGTGTCCTTGTTCCAAAAATTGAATAAAAAAAAAAAAAGAATATAACAAAGTGTTCTTTCTTTATTTTGCAGGGGCATGAAAGTGATGAAAATGGAATTTTGTATCAGAGAAAAAAGCGCTCAGTGTTCGAGGAGAAAACTGTTGAATCAAGGCTTCGCCCAAGAACAGGACCCAGGTATCTCATTTAAAGATGTTTAAAAATTATTGAATTTTTAAATGTTAGCAAAGAAACAACTGCCTCATTTTGAGTGATGTCACAGTGCTATTGTTGATCTCATGCTGTTCTTACCTATGGCTATTGAAGAACCAGATGATATTATGTCATGTGTTTTTCTCTTGTGTTGAATCCCCCTGGTCATCAGTCCGATACACAGAGAGCTTGGAAGATAAGTGAAAAAATTTGAGACTCAGAAAGTAATATAAAAGTATCAAATCTGCAAAATAAGTACTTACTGTGTTATATTTAATGATAAATTTTTTAAAGTTTTTGTGTTGGGGGAACAAAGGGGTTAAAAAAAGACTTTTTTTTTTTTTTTTACCCCTCTTTGTTCCTCTAACACAAGAAAAAAAAAGATTTATCTTTTTATTACCAAATACTTTTCTCACGTATACATTTGTCTATTTTCATAGCTTTTAAAGGACATTGGACATATTTCTAGACACTGCCAGTATTGTTATTTATATCACATTATCAGATAAACTAATAAAGTATCTTCCAGTAACCAGTTGCCATGATGCAGTGGTTAGCGCATTGGATTGTGGATTGGAAGGTCATGGGTTCGATTCCCTTGTCACAGTGATTTTTTTGGACTCTGGCTGGCTCCTACCTAGAGAGAGTGTGCTGTGGGCTTACTGGGGAGACTGGGACCACACAGTCAAGCTTCATCCACTTTACGGATGCAAATTTGAGAGTGTTGCTCAAACTACCAGACCAACACTGCAGCTGTCTGTATCTTTTGGGCCTGGTTGACGCTGGGATATATTATGATAGTAAGCATAGAGTACAACCCTGTCAAGAAGTCTCAAAGCAGATTATGCACTTCCACAGCAGCATCAGTACATCATCCTCATCACCATTGATCATGCAATAACAAAAATTGCCTCTGATTCTGTAGCCCCCATTGCTCTGGTATCATGGTGACCTTAGATTCAGTTTACCCATGCTTTTCAGTGCCTGTGGTAAGTTTGTGTCAAAACCTTTTGGGTTGGGGCTTCGTGGGAGAGGATTTTTTGAGGGACATTGTGGTGGTTGCCACCTTGGGTGGGTGACTCAATCAGTCTGGCTCCGCGACTGAGCTAATACTGTTGTTAGTAGGGGGCTTAGTAGGTGGTGTCCTGCGTATGTTAGCTCAGAAAAGGCACCACTGAACACCACCAAAGTGACCCAGCAGAAGTGCAGGGCCCCTCTGACTGGTGGCCCCATGGTGGCCTAATATTGATGGGCTGCCTGTGCACTCCTGACCCTGGGGATAAGACACAACAAATCTAGGTATGGCCGTAGAGGGGAGATTGATTGTTTCTATCTTTCTCCTTTCTGTCTGTAATTTCTTGTGCTTATTTTCTGCCTTCCCAGTACACTCTCCTGCCTTTTTTCAAGCATCTCTTTCAAACAATTTTTTGTTTTCATTACATGACACTGCCTGTTTTTTTTTCTGGTGACCAGGTAGTGAGTTTTAGACACTGGGATGGGTACATGATGTCCATTCTGCAGTGGTATTTGCCCATGTGGCAATTTATGTATATTTTTGTACTGTAACATGTTTGTTATCTTTTACGTTGTTTTTTTTGTAATCTGGGGATGATAAATTAAGCAGAATGGCTGGCGTCCTCCGCACAGTCTGGTTTATTTGCCTTAGGAAATGAAATAATATAGGTATAGTGTCATTTAATGTTGTTGTTTTTTTGGATGGACGGTGTTAGATCATTGAAAGTATTAGGAACTGTTGGTTTTGAACCTGAAGTTGAAAGTTACTGGAGCCACTCACTAAAAGTGAATGAGTTGACAGCCCTGATATGGCTTTCGTGATTGGTAGGGCTGTAACTGTAAGCACTATTATTAGTATTATTGTTGGAATAGGAAAAAAACCCAAACCTCAACAGTCTCACACAAAAGTCCATTGGCACATGTAACATATGTCATTGCTTTGGTCATACTTGCTGTGATTGCAGTTTGTAGTAAGTACAATGACTACCCCGACCACCATCAGTAAGTTATCAGTAATGTCTGCTGCAGGCAAATTTTCGGTTTTGTTTTTATTAACCATTTTTATTAAGTATGAAATTGTATGCATGCTAAAAGTTTGTACAGTATAACACTTCATCAAAAGACCAAATTATGATTAGCTTCTCAATTGTGTTTGGACAGCATTTGTACTGAATTGGCAGCTTTGATGGAGAGATGATAACTTTTAAAAAAATAGATATTTGATATACTATAGAGTATAGTGTTTTTAGGATGAACAGTATTGAAATCTTGCTTTTTGTTAAAAAAAAAAGTTGTTAGATTTTTGTGCTTTAAAAAATGGACGTACGATTACTAGTGGTATTCTGTTGGGCCCCTACTTTTAGTTTTAGAAATATTGTGATCCATGGGCTAATACTTCAGGATTATTTTTTTTATGTGACTGGTAAGAAATCGACTTTGAATATATATATATGTTTGCTTTTTTTTTTCCAGCAGGTCCTACAACTACGTGTTTGGTGATTCATCGGATGATGGTATGTATGTTGAAGTGTTAAAGAGGAGTGTTTTCACTCATGAGGTAGTGAATGAAGTATTATCTATTCATAATTTATATAAACCGTTAAACGGTACAACAGCTTGATTATCCTTATTGGATTGCACAAGTTAGGTAAGGTGCAAAGCTTAATCTTTAATACCGCCTACAAGCTTGAACATTCAACACTTGTAATCATTTAACCCTTTGCTTGGCACAACGCCCCAAAGCGCCCGACCCTGTCCTTGGGCACAACGCCCCAAAGCGCCCGGCGACATGACCGTCACTTCAGAGCGATCATACATTCGAAATTCCCGCCAATCTCGCTTCAAATCTCGTGAATATAGAAGCCACGAGACTGCCCGCGAGACTTCCGCATGTTTATTACAAATGGCGGCGATTGGAGTGAGTAAACTTAAACGTTAAGCTGATCGTGATCATCAGTAAACAAAAATGGCGATCGTCGGAATGTTCGATGTGTTCGTGCACCATTTATCAAAAAAACTATAAAACCAACAGTAGGTTGAAAATATCTTTTCTATAATTGTTTCTTAATGTTTTAGTTTTTATTTAATCAAAATCCATGCACGCATTCTAAAGTTATTGCAACGCTAACTGTAACACACACAAACCAATCAATGACTTTGTGTGTTTATGCATTATAATTCTAAAAGAAAATAAAAATAATGACAAAAATTGGGTATTAGCAATTTCTTTATTCATTTCTGCATCTTGCTGTTTTTATTTCATCAAGATCCACCTGACCATTGTAGAGTTATTGCATGTTAAATACATACACCCACTCACAAGCCATCCACCTCCATTTTCTCTGCCCAGCAGGAAGGTGACAAATGATTTTGCTGTGCCAAGCAAAGGGTTAATATTACAAACTAGTGGATGGGCTTGAACATTGAACACTTTTGATCATTTTATAAATATTACAAACTAGCTATGGGCTTGAACATTGAACACTTGTGATCATTTTATATTACAAACTTCCAAGTTGCTGGATGATCTAGTATGGTGAAAGAAATAAAAAATAGATAAATTCAGTAACTAAATTAGCAGGTGTTCTCATGCTAACCAAAGAGCAAATAACATACTTACATAGTTTGTATTTGTCTTGCTTACTCTCAATTTATGAAATTGATGGTAGTATTTCTGCAACGTTTCTTTTTGTCATTGTAAAAACAATGTATGCTTGTGAGCAATTTTTAAAAATATCTTATTTCTGAGTCATATCATTTCTTCCATCCACCTCCCCCCCCCCCCCCCTTCTGCCTGTGCCATAGTTGTGGAGCTTAACCCCTTCACTGCCACACCCCTTTTCAGCTCTGGGACACCTATAAATTGCCTGCCAAGGTGTGTTCAGTTGCAGAGGGTAATACAAGGTAGCAGAAAGTCACTTAATATTTTTGGTCTGGTACATCTGGATGTGAGTGATAGCCTAGTGGTCAGAACATTGCGCTGGCAATTTGACGACCTGGGTTTGAGTCCGGTCGAGGAGATTTTTCTCCTGATGACTTCATGATTTTCACTCTCTCTCTCTTTTCTTCTGGAGTTAACATCAGTGCTGACTCCACTCTCCCCAAAAGTCCTTCGGATGAGACTTTAAACCAAGGCCCCGATGACAGATAACATTTACAAAATTGCATATACATGGGGACTGGATGTAAAAAAGCACAAGAGTGCTTATTCCATTATCCTGGATTTAAAAGAATAAAACAAATCAAATTTCTCTCTCTCTCCGTCTCTCTCTACGTCTCTCTCTCTCTCTCACACACACACGCGCACGCACACACACACACACACACACACACACACACACACACACACACACACACACACACACACACACACACACACACAGAGTGACAACAACACACAAACAAGTTTGAGATACATAAAAAACACATAGATACACACACACACACACACACACACACACGCGCGGATGAGACTATAAACCGAAGCCCCGTGTGCGAATGCACGCAGAATATCTTGCGCACACGTTAAATCCTGTTCCGCTTTTCGTAAGAGTAGGCCATCATGTGCCGGTGAGAACAGATGACATTTACAAAACTGCATACACACGGGGACTGGATGTAAAAAAGCACAAGAGTGCTTATCCCATTATTCTCGATATAAAAGAATAAAAATCAATAGATCAAAACACACACATACACACACACGCACGCACGCACGCACGCACATGCACACACTCACAAACACACTCTCACACACACTCTCACACACAAACACAGAGTTTTCTTGTCTTTTCACAGCAGGTGTATGGTATCCCGCTGTTTCCATCAGTGTGTTGTGATGTAAAAATCTGTGTCCACAGCAATATTATCAGCTATCCACCCTGTCTACCCCCCCTTCCAACGTGTTATCCAGGAGGATGAATGTTTACTGTTGTAAACTATTAGTGTCCGGGTAAAGTAACACATAGGGAGCTTTACACATATAAATTTAGACTGAGAACCAGTATGCAGAGAAATTATAAATGAACAGGTGGGGTGATCACTTAGATTGAAGTGTTCCAATGATTTTTTTTGATAACTACTCCAGTTAACTGCAGTAGAAATATTTATTTCTTCTTATGAAGAAAATTTGCACCAAATGCAGGGTTCGCGATAACCGGTAATTGCCAGTATTTTACCGATTGTAAACAGGGAATACCAAAAATTTTCGAAGCAGCTGGTACGGCGTACCGATTCTGTTTGCCTGTGACCGATTAGATTTCCGTCTCAAAAAAAAAGTCTGAAGTGACATTTTCTGACAGTCTGTCATGCGCCTGTACTGTGCTTACGCACCTACCCCTTCGTACCACCACCCCTTCCGACGAACATCTTTGGCGCCAGCATCATTATTAGCCTAGCACGCAGAACAGCAAGCTTTACTGTGAAAGAATAGAGGTGCGCGCTCTTCTCGGCATGACAGTAACTTCCATTCACAATGAGTAAATGGGGCCTAGATTTATTTATTCTTTATTCTTTTAATCTTTTATATCGAGGATAATGGAATAAGCACTCCTATGCTTTTTTTTTTTTACATCCAGTCCCCATGTGTATGCAGTTTTGTAAATGTCATCTGTTTCCACGGGCACAGGATGGCCTGCTCTTACGAAAAGCGAATAGCGAGGGTCTTTGACTATGAATTTGCGCATTGCTTTGAGAGAGGAGTCGAAAACTAAATCTAGATTGAACGAAAGATCTAGATGAGCGCTAAGCATAGAAACAAGAAAGAAGAATATAAGTCTCACGAATGATGCCATGCAAAACAACAGACTGACACGGACAGTGGCACAGGCGCTAGAAAAAAAATCCTATTTCCTGAGTGGCTTCGTGCCCAAGAAGCGAGTGGCAGCAGCACGGCAGTCAAAGTCTGAGAGATTTGCGTTCAATTTAGATTTAGTTTTGCTGTCGAACAATCCCCCCATCCCCCACCCCCTCACTGAATAGTTTCGTTTTGTTCACAGTACGTACCGGATTTTATTTTCTGGGGACCGATTTTGGGGGGTTGGTCAAGATATCTCTGAAATGGCAACTCGCAGTACCGGTTTTAAAAAATCCTAGCGCGAACCCTGCCAAATGTCTATAGATAGATTCTATTTAGCTGTTAAGTGTGTAAACATTGATATAAGGCAAACACTATTTATCGATGGACGTCCTTGAAAATTGAGAGTGAGGTCCTTGAAAGTCCTTGAAAAGTCTTTGAATTTTCTTCCCAAAGCTCTGTATGAACCCTGCAGTTGTTATTAATGCTGTGATATTGGTTTAGTCTTATGACAGTTGTAACAGGTCATAATTTGTGTTCCTTTTTTGTGGATTGTTGATGACCTGAAGTTTACATTTACTGCAGTTAAGTAAGATTTTATCATATCCTTTTTTTTCCCTCCCAGGTTGCTGTTTGGTGTCCAGTGGTATTTTATTTGCAAATTAAAAAAATTCTTTTTTGCCAATGGTTGGCTAGTTCAAATTGTCTCTTAACCATTTTGTTTTATGCTGTTTATTTCAGAAATGACGTCAAGACAACGTTCAAGGATGTTAAGTGAGGAGGAGTACACTGCACCAAGACGTAAGACACAGTATCGACGTATACAGTCACAGAGTTCAGACGAAGAAGATCACAAGGAAAGGAAACGCTGGCGGAGCACAAGAAGCAAAACACAACGCAAAGATCCCAAAGAAGAGGAGGAGGATGATGATGATGATGATGATGAGCATCCTGAAGATTTGGATGAAGATCATGATGAAGAAGACCTCAACAACAGTGCTGTGAGACGAAGCTCCCGTCTTAGGCGGAAACCATACCGGTTTCGTGGGTCTGCACGAAATGAAGACAAAGAGGACACTGGTGGAAAATTTGACAAGGGAAAAAGATGTCGCTCTGGGGAATGTGGTAACTCAAGTGAAGTGAGTGGAAATTATGCATCTGTGTATACATTCAGGTTTTTAAACATGCCTTAGTTATTTGCTTGTAAACATTAATCATGTTTACTGGTACAGTATTCAATACAAATATCAGTTGATCAAAAAGTAGTTTTCTGCAGACCTTAACCTAATCTCATAAGCCCTTCTCATCAGCTACAACTCCATCCCACATTGAAAGTCTCATCTAAAATCAAGAGTTGCCTGAACTGGGATTTGGTTTATGCAGTTTTGTAGTGTCTTGCAATTTCATTGAAACTTTCTTAAGACCTCCCACCTTTGTACTAACGATCTTGAATTGAAAAAAAAGCCTATTTGCAGTGAATTAAGATTTTACTCCCAGATTCTAGGTGGCTTCCAAGATGAAGATGGAAGTACAAGTAAAGATTAATAATGACCTCAAGACTTGACAGATATCTTTTTTGTTTATTGTTGTAGGCATTAACTCCTTATGAAATTGTTTCCTTAAAAAAAAAGTGGCTTTTATGTGATGTTCCAGGAATTTGAGGACATGTACAGCCGTGTAAAGAGAGCACGCACCAAAAAGACCGATGATGACCAACAAGAGAATTCAGCATCAAATTCTGGTATGAATTTTTGTGTGTGTGTGGTTTGGCTGCTTGAATATTTTGGTTTTTATTTTTTTTAAGCTCTGAATTTTTTTTTTTTTTGCTACAATTTCTTTGCCGTCAAGGAATTTTTTTTTTTTTTAAAGTTAAAGCTGAGTAAGTCATTATAAAAGTAGCAAATATTGGACATTGCTTTTTTTCATACCATGCCTTGAGGGCACATGGTAGCTGATTGTCAATTTCTTTCATCAACATAAAGTGTTAACAGTGTTTGGAATGTGTCTTCCAAGGTTCAGGCGTTATACTTGGAAAATCATATTTAAGTTATAGGATAATCTGAAGTTTCAGTATCTGCCCCCCCCCCCTTTCTGAAAATAAAAATGTGATAAAGAAAATTGCAGATCACATATGACTGGTAAATATTTTTAGCAAAATATACACTTTTCACACTATCTTGTTTCCACGATTAATTTGTGGAACCAATATTTGACACTAACTCTTCACTCAAGATGTCACACACATGGTTAGAATGCATTATGGCTTTCTGTTATAGGTTTAAAAGTTTATGCAAACACTATTTAAATTAAACTAAATTATATTGTTTTGCTGGTTTAGTTCAGGGTTACTTTTGCTACTTTGAGTAGTAGCAAGCTTGCTAATTGGTCAGGGCATATTGTTTTTTTTCCTGTCCTTCGACTGCATTCCTCATTTTACTTTGAATTATGTGCAGGTTTGATATGGTTTAGTATATGACTGCCTGTTTGTGAGTTGTAATTATGCTCCATTTTGGTTGGTAGTTTTCCTACAAGTTGGAAGACCTGTTTTAGCAAATTCATGAAGGTGCTTGAAGTTTATTTTAAAATAAGACAATATTCTCTTTAAGTAAAAAGAAAAAAAAAAAAAAAAGGAAGAATATTCTCTTAAAGTTATCTATCCTTTTGGGCAAGTTTTATTGATTATTGATGTACAGTCTATGAACAAAAGAGCGAAGAAAGCTTATGATTTCCACATTTGATTGGAAAAGAGCTGACATATTGAACTCTCCTTTGATTCAAAAAGAGCTGACTTATTGAATCCTTTTGGGCAGGTATTGGTGATTATCAACTTGGTATATTTTGTGAAGTACAGAACAAAGAAAGCTGATGTGACTTCCACTTGTGATTTGAAGAGTACGGATGCATTGAAAACTGTGTCTTGTTCTGCTTTTGTCCGAAAACTTCATTAGAGCTAGAAAATAAGTAATAGCTGCTGCCAGCTTTACATAAGTGTAAAAGCAGCGTAATACACTGTCTGTACCTTTTGTTACTTTGTTTCAGATGGCACTCATGATGATGAAAAGAATGACTCTGGGGATGAAACTCAGCAGAAACGCTCTTACTCTCTGAGAGAACACAAACCAAGGACACAGCTTTACATTGCTCCAGCTATAGGTGAATTGCCATTTTGTTTATTTTTGAGTGCGCATGTGATCAAGTGAAGTCGTGTATTGATTGCCGTAAAGGATTGCCGTGGTGGATTTGTGTCTGACAAAGCAAGGCTGGAACTGTGCATTCAATGTTGTGTAACTGATGAAAGCAGAGTTCAGAGACTAGATTGTTGAAGTAGCAACAATCAAACCCAGTGTTTTTGCTGAGCATGTGAGAAAATTGAATTGATATGCAGGCATTATCAATCTGCAAGCAGTAATGGACAGATGTGAAACTGTCGTCAAGTGCTGATGTATTCTGGCCAGATTTGACACTTTGCACTACAGTTGCTGTAACAACAATGAAAAGGAACACAAATCAGTGCACCTGGTGCTCAATGCTTGCCTTTAAACGATTTTATCTACTGATTCTATACTTTAAGAAAGAGGACATACTTTCCTGACCACACTATCTTGTCAGGAGATGAAAAGTTTGCTCCTTTAACCATAAAAAAGCTTCAGCATCAGGGGCTTTGCCTCCTGACTTCCCTCTTTTCAAGAAGAGAGCAAGCATCCCTCCTGAATCAACCCCTTCCAAATTCTGTTTTTGGATTCTTAAAGTTTGGCAGCGTTGAATATGTTCTGTGGTTGCTTGTAAACTTAGTAGAATTGCTGAATCTGTTGGTCTTTTGTGAATGATTGGTTTGTTCTTGGGCTTTTGTTACATGAATGATTAGTGATTTCTTTTTTCATGTGTTTTGAGATTAAACCTGTTGACAGCCGTGATATTTCCTTTATTGTTGACTAGGATATTGACAACATTGAAAAAATATGGGCAATTTCGTCATTTTCTTGCTATTTTATGCTATGTTAAAAACAGAGGGGAAAAAACGAACCAAGCAGCCATTTTTCCAACGGGATTCACCTCCACCTCGGAGACGGGTGGCAAAGCAATCTGCGTACTGTTCCCCTGCTCATCTTAAACCCAATATACGGTATGGGATAGTATGAATTGTTTTGGAATTATTTGTGTGTGTGCATGTGCTTTTACATTGTGTGTGTGTGTGTGTGTGTGTGTGTGTGTGTGTGTGTGTGTGTGTGTGTGTGTGTGTGTGTGGGAGCTGTTTGTCCAATTTGGAATGATTTTCTTATGATGAACTCTGGTGCCTAGAAAATTTCTGGGCCATTCTGTTTTTTTGTGTTTGTGTCTCTAGAAATAGATCCTGTCAAAAAATCATCACCAAACACGCAGTTATAACCTATTTTCTGATTGGTTACTGTAGTGCTTGGCTGAAATCTTATCCAATAAGATTTCAGCTTCAGAAACCATTTTGTATTCTATCCATGTGCATTTTTGAAGGAGAATGAGCAGAAAAGAGAGCCTGTTGAAGTGAAAAAGATAAAAAGATGCACTAGATGGACATTGATTCTAAACTGGACTTTAAGAGAATAAAAATAGGTCGCAAGAAACATCTGAATCAAACTTATAAAACAGATTACTTGAAACATTTTCCAGTTTATGTAGGAAGAATTATCCAACAAGATCTGGTAGACAGGAAAATGGCCAACACCTTGGACACAGTCACTTGTCACCCTCCCCAAGAGAGTAAACCTTCAGCAGTGCCAGAATTACCGCACAATCAGCCTCATATGCCACCCAAGCAAGGTCATGTTGAAGATTATATTGAAGAGACTGAAGCCACAAGCAGAGACCATCATTGCTGAAGAACAAGCAGGTTTTAGAGCAGGGCGTAGCACAACTGAACAGATATTCAACCTCAGAATACTCTGAGAGGTACCTTCAACATCAAAAAGACCTCTTCCACATATTGATTTTAAAAAGGCATTTGACAGGAGTGGCATGCAGCTTTGTGGGCAATCATGAGTTTGTACAGCATCAATGCAAGTTTAATCAGAGACATCAAAGAGCTGAACAGGGCCACCAGTGCAGTGTACTACAACAGCAACATAAGAGAGTGGTTTTGAACAACAGTTGGAGTAAGGCAGGGCTGTCTACTCTCACCCTCTCTTTTCAACATTTTCCTTGAGAGAATCATGGCTGATGCACTGGAACACCATAAAGGATGAGTCAGCATTGGTGGCAGAACGATCACAAACCTCTGCTTCGCAGATGATATTGACGGACTAGCAGGATCAGAACAGGAGCTTGCCAGCCTAACAGAAGACCTGAACAATGCCTCTAAAACATACGGCATGGAAATTAGTGCAGAGAAGACCAAACAGATGACCAATAACACCAAAGGCATCAGCACTGATATCAGGGTCAGTGACCAGAAGCTGTGCTTCAAGTACTTGGAGCCATTGTATCAGACAAAGGGTCCAAGCCAGAGGTAGTATGCAGGATTACACAGACAATAACAGCACTGTCAAAACTGAACACCATCTAGAAAGATAAAAATGTTTCACTCAACTCCAAGATCAGACTAGTGCGCTCCCTTGTCATATCTATATTCCTGTATGCGAATCGTGGACCCTGACTGCAGAATTGGAGATAAGAGTACAGGCAGTAGAAACAGAGACTGTATAAGCTACGCTGAGATAGCCGTCCGCACTGTTTCAGTGCGACCACGCTGGCAGCTGGCCTGGACGCGTGGAAAACCGGCACTACATACACTGATGACTGTTGTAACTACTGTTTTAAAACACCTGTTTACTCATAGATTACACTAAATTTTGGACACAAATTCACAAAAAGTCAAAAACATTTTTAACTCTCGACATAGAAATTAATTGAAACTGTCAAGAATGCTATTTATGAATAAAGGAGAAGGTGTGAATACTAGAGAATATCTGGTAAATTGATCTCTCTCCGACCTTGAGTACCATGCTTAACCACAATTCATTGTTTGATGTTCCAGACTCTTTATAACAGTTAATAACAAGCTATTGAGTAGTTGAGAGAGAGAGTTTTTTACTTAAAGAGTAGATTTTATAGCTGTTAAAATCATTTGTTAAAAAAAAGGAGATAGATTGAGAGAGAGAGAGAGAGAGTGTTCATTTTCGGTATCTGCAAATATTTATCAATTTCTCTGCATACAACACAGTTTTGTATATATTTTGTTTGTTTTTGACTGTAAAAACACATTTTACTGCCAGTACAATGATTGAATTATGACTGTACCACCACTGAAGCTGACCAGTCACTGCGCTGGTTACCACCCCAGCTGCTGAAAGCTTTGTTGAACTTGGCCGGCTGAGCATTAGCGCGCTCTCAGTACAGCTATAGCGCGCACGCTAACCGCCCCGAAGCTCGTCATCTATCTCAGGGTAGCTTATACAGTCTCTGGTAAGAAAAGATGCTTCCGGAGACTCCTTGGCATCTCCTACAGAAATCACATAAGCAACAAACAAGTGTGTAATAGAATCCAGCAAATGATTGGACCCTACGAAAACCTTTAATAGAATCCAGCAAATGATTGGACCCTACGAAAACCTATCGATCGTAAAGAAGGGTAAACTTAAATGGTACGGGCATGTTACAAGATCAAAAGAACTTGCAAAAACAATACTGCAAGGCAGTGTCCAAGGAGGAAGAAAAAGAGGCAGACCAAGGAAGACATGGGAGGACAACAGCAGCGAATGGACTGGCCTAGAACTCAACAAAATTTTGAGAAAGGCAGAACAGAGAGAGGAATGGAGGGAACTGGTTGCCAAGTCTTCAAGGGTGCCCCACGGTCGCCAGACTAAGGGATAGATAGATAGAAACAAAAGCTGTAGTTATTATTTTTTTTGGCTGCCTGATCTTCTGTGACGTTTCTATCCCTGCTGTTCCCATGCCGCTCATTTCAATCTCCCAGCCACAGCCGTACCCCAGGTTTGCTATGTCTCATCCTCAGGATCAGAAGTCCACCGGGAACTTATCAATATTATGTTGCAGTGGGGCCACCAGCCAGAGGGGCCCTGCGCTGCTGCTGGGTCACTTTGGTGGTGTTCAGTGGTGCCTGTTCTGAGCTAACATACACAGGACACCACCTACTGAGCCCCCTACTAACAACAGTATTAGCTCAGTCGCGGAGCCAGACTGAGCGAGACGTCCACCCGAGGTGGCAACAACCACATCATCCTTCCAGTGACCGCCCTCCCCCTCCGACCTCCAACCCCAAAGGCTTTGACACAAACTCACCATAGGCTCAGAAGCGTATGGGGAAACCGAACCTGAGGTCACCATGAGACCAGAGCAACCAGGGCCATGGAATCAGAGGCAAATTTTTCATTAGACGAGTTTGTGTCAAAGCCTTTGGGGTTGGAGATTCGAAGGGGGCAGTCGTTGAAGGGATATTGTGGTGGTCGCCACCTCAGGTGGATGTCTCACTCAGTCTGGCTCTGCGACTGAGCTAATACTGTCAGTAGGGGGCTTAGTAGGTGGTGTCCTGCGTATGTTAGCACAGAATAGTGAATCGGCGGTCTAGAGGTAAAGTGCTATGTACAAAGCGAAAAGCCTGGGTCGGTGTGCTGTGGTTCAAATCCCTTTTGGGCCCAAAACTTTTCCCCCATCCATTAGATCATGAGTAGTGGTCTGGGTGCTAGTCCTTTGGATGAGACAATAAACTAAGGTCCCCTGTGTTACGCATCATTATTTAGCGCATGTAAAAGAACCCATGGTAACAAGAGGGTTGTCCCAAGCAAAATTATGTAGAAAAAAGCTAGTCTGATAGGGAAACAAGTACAATTAGGAGAAGAAAAAAAAAAAAAGGGTAGGTGCTGCACTTGTTGCGACGTGCTTTCCCCAGGGTGAGCAGCCCGAATTTCACGCAGAGAAATCTGCTGTAACATAAAGGTGCATAAAATAAAATAAAATAAACAGGCACCACTGAACACCACCAAAGTGACCCAGCGGCAGTACAGGGCCCCTCTGGCTGGTTGCCCCTCGGCGACCTAATATTGATGAGCTCCTGGTAGACTTCCGATCCTGAGGATGAGACATAGCGAAACTTGGGTATGGCTGTGGTTGGGAGATTGAAATGAGCGGTGTGGGAACAGCAGGGATAGTATCGTCACAGAAGATGAGGCAGCAAAAAAAACAAACAAACAAAACAAAACGAAAAAAGCAAGCCCCGTTTTCCTGTACCTATACAGAAAACGCCAAGCTTTCCATGGAAGTTCAAGTTCCACGTCTTCAGATTCATCTGACAGTGGAACAGAAACCTCAGATGAACAGCGTTTCAGTCGCAGAAAGACCAAGAGTATGGCTAAAGCCAGATCCAGGTACAGGGTTTTTTTTGGTTTTTATGATTTTGGGCCCCCCTTCCCCCCCTCTCTCTCTCTGATCACTTAAAACAATTTTAAAAAAAAGATAAATATATTAATGATATTGATTGATATTTACTGCTTTAGACTTGCTGTTTCTCAAGTAAGATTTAACGTCCTGCTACTAACTAAATGCAAATGAGACGGTGCCAAAAGGTTGTTGTGGCAGACCCTAGTGTGTTTGATAAGAAAAATAAACTACTTAGAATATTTTTTTCTTTAGTTAGTTGAGTAATTCTGTCAAATTGTACCATAAAAAGATAGATACCACAATCTTCCGAAAATAGTCAAAATCGACCAATCCAAAATGGGATATTAATTGATAGGCCACAAACATTGTGTCTCTACAGCCATTCTAAGTTTCAAACAAAAATTAAAACATATGGAACAATTAAAACATACCTTTGCCAACATTTTCATCCCTAAATCATGTGTGCATGCTTTTTTGTAAAGTTTGTGTCATATCAGAAAGTTGAACTGGTCAGTTATGACTTGAAATGAGCAACGTCTTAAATTTATTAATTGAAGATGTGTCAGTGACACAATAAACCTATTTAGGAAGATGTTCAGTTTACACATATTTAATAAACAGAATAAATCTTCCATGTTCTGAATTCGTGTCCAATCGTCACCACCAACCATCTTGCAGTAAAAATTTTATGTGCTGCCTGTCTCTGCCATTGTAATCTGTTTACAACCACCAGGTCACATGTTCTTCCAAAGATGTGAGACAAGTGAAATATTGGTCAGTGTATTAGTCATGTCCACTGCTGTTTGCATCATCATCACTGACACAGGAATCATCTCTGCAGTGAAAAACACATTCAGTTGCCCTAAAAAATGCATTTGAAGTACTGCCAAATAACAAACGCATTGATTGTCTTGAAGCACACCGCAAGAATTATGCTTTTATTCACTTTTCTGGAACTTCTGCCATGTACGTGTCATCACCAACAGCTCTACAGAAATGTCCACAATCATAACTGACACATTCGTCTAATCAGCCATGTAAAGCAGCGATCAAAAGCTGATAAACTTTACTCATTGGGTTTGTTTTGCCTAGTGATATTGCAGACCATGATTTAAGGGGTTATCTCAATGATGGATTTAATGAAAAAGCAGATTTTATTGTGCTTTTCATGTACATGTCATAACCGACATTCTTTAAAAAAAAAAAAATGTATTAAAGAGAATCTGACTGTTTGTGAGTGCTTCACTGTCTTCAAAATGGGCATATTGAACTGTTTTTTGCTCTACGACAGCTGCAATAGAAGTTTGCATGACATATGAAAAAGTGCAAACATGAACTTGTGTCAGTTATGATGGTGGACATGAAAAGTGTACTCCATTCAACAGTTATAACTGACAAAACCACTGAATTTCTTCATCATTATAGTAGTGTCATCCATCTTCCATGAAAGCCCCTGTTTCATATAACCGTACAATTGTAAACATTTTTCATGTCCAGCATAACTGATTTTTTTGTGGGTGGTTTGACATTATCCATGTTATCAGAAAAAAATAATGCATAAGTCGACTTTTGCTTTTAGTTTTTATGCAGGTAAATGGTTTACATTTCAAACAGAGATTTTTATATGATTTCACCTTTGAAATTCTATGACCTGTGTCCCGTTTTTGGCATGGCCGTTTGGCACTGTCTTAAATATGCTTTGATGTAGCGATTCTCTGCAAAACAACTGTTCGTTTTGTATGTCAGTATCTGAAGATGAACATTTTCTCTTTGAAGATGAACATTTTCTCTTTGACAGTCCCGTATATTCAGATCTTAGAAGTAAATTCCTGGGAATTTTACTAAAGTTCCCATTCAAGTGTTGCTGCAAATGTAAAAAATTCACCAGAACCATGTCTTCTGATGTTTTCCACTCAGCAGTAGAAAGAGATGTAATATCAGAATTAAAGATTTGTTGTTGAAGTATGTTGTGTTTGTTTGCTTGATTTATTGTTATTCTGCTTTCCTATAATTATGGAAGACTATTCTGCATTCCTATAATTATGGAAGACTAAAAGTGAAAGTAACTCTAAAGACAAGCATATAATACACATTTTAAATCACAATGAATGAATGTGTGCTAGAGGTTGTTGTGATGATATTGTTGATGACGGTGGTGATGATACAGGAGTTGGTAATAATAGTTGTAGTAATGATGGTGGTGTTGATAGTGATGATGACGATGTTGGAGATCACGGTGTCAATGATGATGACTTCAATGACGTTGATGATGATGGCATTGCTACCACCAAGTATGTTTCCATTTGTGTACAATTTTGACTATAGATATGTCTAGTAAAACATCATTCAGCATGTTTTTTAACTGAACCCTGACTCGCGCTTTTGTATTGTCGCCAAAGGCTGAGTTACAATAAATTTTCTCAGTCTGTCTTTCTTTCTGCTGTCTGTCTGTCTGTCTGTCTGTCTTCTCTCTTCTCTCTCTCTCTCTCTCTCTCTCTCTCTCTCTCTCTCTCTCTCTCTCTCTCTCTCTCTCTCTCTCTCTCTCTCTCTCTCTCTCTCTCTCACTGTCTCATTGGCATGTAATCTGAACATATAAAATCATCATCAACCATATAATTATTGCCTGATATATTGCTTAGAGGAAGGTTGAGTACCTCCTTGTGAAATGGCTAATGTAGGCATACTTTTGGAACGTTAATTCAATTGAAGCATGTATCGCTTTTTATGCATGGAATTGCTTCTGTTTTGTCATATTAGAGTGGATAGTTTCATTATCAATTTAATTTTTAAAGTACACTCTTAAAAACAAGTCCGTGGTTTTTAACTGACCTTATGTTTCCAGTTGTTTGCATGTCTTGCATTGTGAAAGATACAGCTTTTTGTATTTTGAATATGTTGGGAGAATGCAGTTTGAAATTCTAGGTTAGAAATTGAATTATGTTCTGCATACTTTGCATATAAACTGACTTAATGAATGGATGTGTGCAGGATTTGTCCCCTCAACTTCACTGCTGACATGATTTCTTCAAATCGTGTGCTCAAAGACAGAGTGAGAAGTGGTGCCAGTTTAGCTGACGTGGACCCCATGGAAATTGACAAGTCGGTGAGCGACTTGGTTGCATCTAATTATGAGGATGTAACAAGTAAAGTATGTATTCAAGATTGTGTGTTTGCATGCATATATGTGGTTGTCTTTGTGTGTATATGTATTATGTTTGTGCTTATGCTTGTACTTGTGTGTGTTGACAAGGTTCCCTGAGCTTCATTTCTGGAATTTAAGTGAGCAAGCCAGATAGAAACCTTATGTTTTGATCTTTCACATTCTGAACCAGAGTTTAACCTGCCAGTAAAGCAGTATTTGAATAGATTTCTGTTGGAAATCTCACCATTAGATCAGGGTTCGTACGGTCCTTGAAAGTCCTTGAAAGTCCTTGAATTTTGGACCTCCTTTTCAAGGCCTTGAAAGTCCTTGAAAATCAGGCATATGCCTCCAGGTGCTTGAAAAGTCCTTGAATTTTACTGTTACCAAAGTAAAAAAGAAAGAGAAAGAGAGAGAGATTGGCATGCTAAGATCAGGTATGGTACTGACTGTAAATTCGTGGAATTTTTATAAAAGTAAAAATAGAGAAGAAGAAAAAATAGGAGAAAAAAAAAATCTACGAAAGCAGGTCAAGGGAAATAACTCTTCCATGCCGGTTAGTAATTACTCCCCTTCTCTGCTTTATGTCACAAGGCAATTCAAGCCTAGATAGGCCTAACAAGACAACTTTTTCTGTTGAAAGACCATGTGTACCAACAATGGGTGTCAAGTTTCATGATAGGGATGGACTAGCAGCTCTAATATAAGGCAGAAAGGGAGAGGGGGCTTTCACTGGCTGTTCCACGTGGGGTCAGAGAGCATTGGTTATATTAAATTAAATACAACAGTCAGCAGGCCACTGGCCTCCCCTTTTTTATGGAGAGTCCCCCCCCCCCCCCCCCCCCCCTCTCTCTCTCTCTACTCTCTCTCTCTCTCTCTCTCTCTCTCTCTCTCTCTGTGACACCACACACACACACACACACACTGGAAGTAAATGACTGACTTACACAGGCAGCGCGCGCCACACAACACACACACACACACACACACACACACACACACACACACACACACACACACACACACACACACACACAACTTCTCTCTCTCTGTCTCTCTCTATCTCTGTCTCTCTCTCATTTTCTCCACCTCTCCCTGTCTCTTACACACACAGACACAAACACACCTCTTCCCCCCCCCCCCCTTATATCTTTCTCTCTCTGTTTCTCTGTCTATGTGTGTCTGTCCTTTCTTTCTCTTTCTTCCTCTATCTGCATTAGTGCACATTTGTCTAGAAATATACTCATTTTTGGCTATGTGATTACTTTGGAATAGAACCTCCTTTAGATTGAAGAAATGACAGAAAAAGCATACTTGGAGAGCTTATTTCAGGGCAGAAATTGCTTAGTATCAAGAACTGAAATTAGTTCAAGGAGAGGCCGTTAAACAGGCTAGAATTGTTGAAAAACCTTCAGCTTCGGGGGCGTTGCCCCCTGACCCCCACAAGGGGGCTCTGCCCCTTCACCCCGCCAGGGGGCAATGCCCCCTGGACCCCCCCCCCCCCCCACCTTTCACGATTTTTGGGGTCTGTCAGTTCCTATCCCTGCAACACTGAAACTTGATGGGGCATCAGAGACACACACAGGAATGTGCATACAGTTATATAAGGGTGGAATTATACTTAAATTACTTCAGGATTGATTTTTTTTCTTCAGGATTTGGAATGTCCAGAGGACAAAAAAAATTTGGGTTTCAGGATTGAGAGATTTTTTCACTTTCACCCATGTCAATGTGTTGTGATGTGAAAATCTGTCCACAGCAATACCATCAGCTATTCCCCCTCTCCAGCCCCTCCCCCCTCCCTTCCAACCTGTTATCCAGGAGGATGAATGTTTACTATTGTAAACTATTAGTCTCCTGGTAAAGTAACTCACAGGGAGCTTTACACATATTTAGACTTTGAGAACCAGTATGCAGAGAAATTATGAATGAACAGATGGGGTGATCACTTAGATTGAAAATTGTTTTAAGCTAAGTGCACACTTTAGGCCAACGATTGTTTTTGATTTAGCCCAGTTAACTGCAGTAGAAATATTGATTCTTGTTATGAAGAAAATTTGGACCAAATGGCTATAGATATTTTCTTTTCAGCTGTAAAGTGTGTAGACATTGTTAAAATGCAAGCACTATTTGTCGATGGAGGTCCTTGAAAATTGAGTGAGGTCCTTGAAAGTCCTTGAAAAGTCCTTGAATTTTCTTCCCAAAGATCTGTATGAACCCTGTAGATGTAAAGACTTTGTATATATTTGGTTAAACCTCATATTTTGATAAACATTCAAAGTTTTCTGTTTTCAGGTGACATTTGACAGTGTTGGAGGTCTGCAAGAACACATAATGAAACTCAAGGAGATGGTGGTGTTTCCCCTTCTGTATCCTGAATTTTATGAGAAATTCAAAGTTGCCCCTTCTCGAGGAGTGCTCTTTTATGGCCCACCAGGTAATATTCATATCTGTCAGATAGATAGATAGATAGATAGATTAGACCAGACCAGACCAGACCAGACCAGACCAGACCAGACCAGACAGACAGACACACAGACAGACAGACAGACAGACAGATAGAATCGTCATGGCGGTGAACATATTTTGTGCGAAATGGTGGTGTTCTATGATAAAAATACAATGATCGCTTGATTTCATATGATGCAAAGTACTCAGCAGCATATCAAATTGACCCAACAACAGTTATTTTGAAACCCTGTTGTGTCAAAATAAAGCAAAATAATGTATGATGTCAAAATCGCCGAGTAGAAAAGAAGTGCTTCTGACAAAACTTTTTTTTTTTTTTTTCCTTCGCTTCTGACAAAACTTAGCACTGCTCGATTTCATTGGAAAGTGATAAACACTTCAAGAAATTCTGGCGCAAACTCTTGGCCGCCATTTTTGTTCAAGATGATTACGACTGGTCCAAAAAATTAAAATTACCCTCTAAACCAATCACAAATCTTCGTTGCTTGCATATGTTGACCTTCAACACTCTCTGTGGCCCTACAATGGCCTTAAAATTCATTGGTCGACCTTTGACAGTGAAAGTGAGCTTTCAATTACGACCACCTTTGTCATCCCAGAATATTCCAGGGCTCTCCGTGTGGCTGCTGTGTTTTAAAAATACCCAAACCCTCACTCTGACCACTTGTTATGATGCTAAACTTGTCATTATCACGTCCTGCAGTCTGTCATTTCAATTGTAAAATTTTTCATAGAATTGTTGCAGTTTCAGTCCTTTTTTATACATCTTTAAAAATTTTTTTATTTATCGAATTGCCTTTTATTGTAGAATAATATGTCAATAACTGAAAATTGATCTTTGGTGCAATGTGACTCATTATGTGGTGGAGCGTCACAAATGGTCTTTGTACTTGTGATATCTACTTATAACTAATGTGTTTCAAAGTGTGGAACACTATTCTTTCCTGACTACCTAATCTTGACAGGAGATGAAAAGTTGGCTCATTTATTCATAAAAAATACTTCAGCTGTATTTGCAGCCCCTTGACCCCACTTTTCCAGAAGGGGACAAGCCTCTTTCCTGAATCTTGCGCCTTTCCCACCAAAATTCTGTTTTTGAAAGATTGGCAGCTAAGACTGAAAGTGTTCTGAAAATATAAGATATTTGTGAAGGACATGTAAAGATTTGAAATTATTGATGGTTGAAAGAAAAAGTATGTTATGAAGTTAAATTTTTTGACAGCATGTCTTGTATTCTTTGAGATAGAAATATGTGATGAAATAGTTTGACACATTGTTTGCAGGTACTGGCAAAACTTTAGTGGCTCGTGCCTTGGCCAATGAATGCAGTCAAGGGGCTCAGAAAGTGGCATTCTTCATGCGCAAAGGGGCGGACTGTTTGAGCAAATGGGTTGGTGAGGCAGAGCGACAGCTGAGGCTCTTGTTTGATAAGGTAAGACATACTTTTTGTATCATTCGATTTCAGTTGGTGGTGCAATTGTGTTTCCCTTTTATAGATATAATAGGAATGTTGCAGAGTTTATCATGTCATTTAAGCAACGGACCCATCAGTATTTTTATGTGCGCTGAAACTGTTGGAAATGAATGTGAGATGATGGCCATTCTCATTAAAACCGTAAGAACAAATGAGAAAATAACTGAAATCATCACAAGCATTAGCAAAAGATAAACAGCATTCTGTGGTTTATCAAAGTCTTTGCAAACTTGCGAACATATCCACAAGCATGGGATTTTTCTGCTTTTCGATGTCTATACTTCAAATTCCACAACTTTAAAACATTTTTTTCCACCAGTATTTAATTTTTTCCGCTGTCTTCTGTCAAAATAAATTGTTTTAACAGCAGTCAAAACCGGACCTGGTTGACGCCAGGATATATTATGATAGTAAGTGTAGAGTATAACCCTGTCAACTTGTCTCAAAGCACATGCACTTCCATAGCAGTATCATTGATCATCATGCAGTTGCAAAAATATTGCCTTTGAATCTGTGGCCCCAGTTGCTTTTGTCTCATGGTGACCTCAGATTTGGTTTCCCTGCACATTTCAGTGGATGACTCGTGCCAGCCTGTACGAGAAGCTTGGAAGGCAGTATACTCTTATTCGGAGCCCATAAAACAAATAAGAATAGTATGTGCAAATGTTTAACAGGAATTTTTTTCCAGGAGCACATTCTCCCCTCCCCCTACCCCTCTCTGTCTCTGTCTCTCTCTCTTGTATGTGTGTATAATAGTGATGGTGGTACTGGTAGTGGTGTCTTTCTTAAACTTTTGGAAGCTATCACTTTGACCCCTGTTGTTTGGTGGTCTAGAGGTAATGCACTTGCCTAAAAAGAAAAAAGTGGATCTAATCTGGATCAGGGTTTGATCCCAGTTTGTGCCAAAATTTAACTGTGAGTGGTGGTCTGGGTGCTAGTCTTTCAGATGAGATGATTAACTGAATTCCTGCATGCAACACGCATCTAGTGCACATTAAAGAATCCACAGCAACAAGAGAGTTGTCCTTGGCAAAATTCTGTAGAACACCCCCCCCCCCCTCCCAAAAACAAACAAACATGGAATTTATATAGCGCTATATCTTGTAAAAACAAATCAAAGCGCTTGCATTCAACCTATACAACACACAAGCAATAAATAACAATTTGTAGTTTTAGCAAATTTGAATGAACACATGCGCGTGCTTGCTTATAAAGGTTATACACTTTGGTAGGTAGATGTTGAAGGCAGGGACAGATAAGAGATGGAAACAGAAGGAGAAAATCTTAGGTATGAAATAAGTGTGTCTTGAGGTTGGATTTAAATGTCATAAGTAGGCTTTTGCCGGAGGGAGTGAGGGAGGTCGTCCCAGATCGATGGACCAAAAACAGAGAAAGAGCGGCGGCAAATGGTAGATGTGGAATCTAGGTAAAAGACAAGAGACACTTTGATAGGGAAACAAATACACATATCAGAGCACAGAATTCTCTGCGTTTCTGCGAATTTCCAATTATTTTTAGCAGATTTCCGATGGAAAAAAAAAAGTTTCCTCAGGAAAATAATATGTGAAAAAAAATGTAACTGGATGATATTCTCAAATGGTGCGAGTGTCGTCAAAGGGTTCAGTTTTCACTCATTTGACTTGGTAGGTAAAGCCGATAGAGGGCCATGTGAAAAACTTTAAAATGGCTAGCATATGCGTGAGAATGATCATCGATCGGTCCATGCTTATGACGACAGAGGATGCAAAAATGCATGGAAATGGGAGTGGGTGGATGGTGAAGTCAAGGTTGGGGATCGAAATGTGCAGTGTGCGGATTGGCAAGCACATTGGCAAACTGGATGCTGCAGGCAAAGCGTTTTGCGAAGCTTGCCGGTGTGACATTCTCTATGCTAGCTGTGGCCGCAGAGCTCTTGAAGACCATTTGCAAACAGCAAAACATACAAACAGGCAGACATAGGCATCACTACATAACCCCCTCCCCTCCTTTTTTTTTTTATTATATTTTTTTTTTTTAATTCTGCAATTGCTGGATGT
>CM060323.1:43662010-43769510 GCA_030674155.1 Stramonita haemastoma
CGGCTGGTCTGACATCATTTAGCTACTTATTTACGTCATTACGCCATTTTTAAAGGAGCCGTGCAGGCCTGAAACAAGTGACGTCATTGTGACATAAACAATGACATAGATCGTTAAGGAGATAGCAGAAGCCACCCCGTCATAGCAGGGTTAAAAGCTGGTAGACCAAAGAGTTTTCTAGGCGGTTTTTCAGATCTAGCTAGACAAGTAGCCCTGGCTTGAGAAGAATGACGACGGCATGGGGTAGACTATCCGTTGTGTATCAAAACTGACTTCGATCTCTCTCTCTCCTCTCCTCTCTCTCTCTCTCTCATCCTCTCTCTCTCTCTCTCTCTCTCTCTTCCTGTCTGTCTGTCTGTCTGTCTGTCTGTCTGTCTGTCTGTCTCTGTCTGTGGAGGAAAAAACATGACTTTGATATTGGATTTCACCTCTCCTCATCTAGATTTGATCTCTCTTCAACAGAAAATCTCTCTCTCTCTCTCTCTCTCTCTCTCTCTCTCTCTCTCTCTCTCTCTCTCTCTCTCCCCTCTCTCCTCCTCTCTCTCCCTCCCTCCCTCTCCCTCCCTCCCTCCCTCATAGGGAGGGGGGAGGGTAAGACTTTGATATTGGCGTTCATCTCTCTTCTCATCTAGATCTTTCTATCTCTGAAAGTGGAAATGCTAAATTGACTTTGACTCTCTCTCTCTCTCTCTCTCTCTCTCTCTCTCTCTCCTCTCTCTCTCTCTCTCTCTCTCTCTCTCTCTCTCTCTCTCTCTCTCCTCCTCTGTGTCTCTCTGTGCCATATGGGAGGAAAGATAAGACTTTGATATTGGCTTAACCCCTTTTCTCATCTAGATCTAAATCTAGTTTTCCCTCCAACTCTGAATGGAAATACAAAATTGACTTTTGACATCCCCCCTCCCTCCCCCATATCTCTCTCTCTCTCTCTCTCTCTCTCTCTCCCCCCCCTCTCTCCCTCTCCCCCCCCCCTCTCTCTCTCCCCCTCTCCCTCTCTCTCCCTCTCTCTCTCTCTCTCTCTCTCCTTCTCCTCTCTCTCCTCATTTGGTAAAGGGGGTGGGGGGGGCGGGGTTAAGACTGATTTTGGCTCTTGCCTCTTTTCATCTAGATCTAGCACTCTCTCCAACTCAGAATGTGGAAATACAAATTTGACTTTGACTCTCTCTCTCTCTCTCTCTCCTTCCCCCCCTCCCTCCCTCCCCCCCCCCTCTCTCTCTCTTGTATGCAAAAAATGCATCTCCTATAACTATGTAGTATGTATCCCTCCACATCTGAATGTACCACAATCCCCCCCCCCCCCTCTTCACCTCCCCCCCCTTCTCTCTCTTACTTGTGTCAGAAAATCATTCTACAGACTAGGTACAATGCGTAAGTGTATATTTAATCCTGTCTGCCTACATACCATCCTGTTATTTTTGTTTCTCATCCTTGAAAAATAGCAGAAATTAGAGTAGTAATGGTATTATGAGCAAATACTACTTTTGTAGGAAGGGAAAAGGAGGGGGGGGGGGGGCAAATTTGCCCCCCTTTTTTTCATTTTAGGGGGCCCTTGGGCCCCCTTTTTGGAAATCCTAGAATCAACACTGTATTCATCCTTAGGTCTCTCTTGTCCTAAAGCAAAATGTTTGAATTTTATACTTAGAAGTCTGCATGAACCTCAACTGATCACTCAACAACACCACAAGAATTTTCTACAGTTTCAGTTGTTCCAGACAATTTTATATGACATTAGACATGAGCATGCATCACAAAGTACATTTAAGTTTTTTAGGAATATTTTCAATGCTTCACATAGATGTCAAGAGTGTAGTATATCTTTCAATACATTCTTCGTGGTTTAGTCTCTGTCTGATTGTATTATAGAAATGGAAAACATGATTGTATTTTAGAAATTGAGAAGTTGCCAATTAAGAACACATTTGATATGTAGGGAAAGAAAAATTCAGTGTTTTTTTCTCCCCCCCACCAGGATCGAGGGAACATTTTAAGAATCCACACAAAGGACTGGAGTCCTCCACTTCGTGATGACTTCCTGAGGGAGCTGGCTGAAAAGTGTGCAGGTATGATTTTTGAATTTGTGCTTATTTTTATTTTATTTTTATTTTTTAAAAAAGGTTATTACACTTAAAAGCTCACCCTCACACACCGTCACTCACCCACCTTCCACTCATTCTGCTTTTGAATAACTTGTTATTCTTGTTTGGTGTTGATTCCATTGCCACCTGGCTGAGTGAGTGAGAGGGAATTCATTTCTTCTTGAATTCTAGTCCCTAAATAGGATTACTTCATTGGGACTATAGTACAATTTACAAATGCTGGATATCTGGGGAAAGGCAGTGCTTGTTAATTCAGTTGGCCCTTGTGTGCTGGTCTCATGATGAACTTAATTTTGGCTCTGCTAGGTTTGTTTAGATTTTGTTTTTTGTTCCTTGGCTAGAGCTCTGAGGCTCATCAGTGTGGCTAGAGCACTGCGGTTCATCAGTGGTGAGATGTTGTGTATCCATTTGCTCACCATTATTGCCAAAAACAATAGGACATGCAGACCTGTGCACCATCCGTATTTTTCTGTATTTGTTCCTGGAAAAAATGGAAATAGTCAAAATCTGATTTTTGTCAACAAAAAAATCTGAAAATCGAAAACATTGTCTTCTGTCGTTCAGCAATGCTGTTATATCTCGCGACACGTCGTCTGCTATCATTCAGATACTTGTCTCCCCTCATACCGCATGCGCCCAGCATCACTTTCAAAATAACATGGCAAAAGTGGTGGAGACTTTTGCAGAGAAACAGACCAAACTGACACACTTACAAGCAAAGAAAGAGGTGAAGTAAACGCAAAATGACGCTAACAGGCCAGGATGGGGCTAGAAGAGGTACAGTTGCAGATATAGATGCACAAACAGCAAAAGTGGCTGTTCGTTTTGCCGAGTAAGGTTTGAAACTTGTGCTGCGTCTCTCACATTAGGCTATTCGCTAGTGAAAGTTGAGCTTTCATTCATTTGCTTTCATGGTGTCGGAAATTGGAACACAGTCAGAAAATAACAAACCATGGCACTTAAGTTATAGAAGCGCTGATTTCTTGGCAAATCATGGACCAGCAAACCTTTTGCATCTTTTGGAAATCAGTCAATTGTTAAAATTGCAGAGTGACTCGTTCTGAAGTTAAATCATGTTGAACACGGCCTTCGCTCTGCTGCTGTACTGGACAGCAGCAAAGCACACACATACACAGGACTTGTTTTCTGGCCATGCAAACTGTCATGTTGAGTCTACTCCAAAATCAGATGAATTTTTTTATCTGCTTTTGTACGGGGGCTTCAACTTGATATTAAAATGAGAAAGGCATGAGATCTTCTTCAATCTATCTTCAATCTTTACAGAGATAGCGTATTGATCTCTCTCTCTCTCTTCTCTCTCTCTCTCTCTCTCTCTCTCTCCTCTCTCTCTCTCTCTCTCTCTTCTCTCTCTCTCTCTTTCTCTCTCTCTCTCTCTCCTCTCTCTCTCTCTCTCTCTCTCTCTCCTCTTTCTCTCATCTCTCTCTCTTCTCTCTCTTTCTCTTCTCTCTCTCTCTCCTCTCTCTCTCTCACACACACACACACGAATGAATAAAATAGATAAACACACACACACACACATTCTGTTAATCTCCTCCCCTCCCCCCTCTCTTCAGTATTCTGATGCCTCTCACCTCATTGTCCCTTTCCCTTTTCACTAGTCTAACCCTACCCACCACCATCCCCTCTCCCTCACACAGTTTCTCCCCCCTCCCCCACCCTTTCTCCCTCTATGTCTTTCTTTTCCCCACTCCTCTGTTCACTAGCACAGACTCACATTTACACACACACACACACACACACACACACACACACACACACACACACACACACACACACACACACAACACACACGCACACACACACAGAGAGTTACACACACACACACACACACACACACACACAATTTTGGTATCATCTTATTTTATGAAAGCTTTAAAAAATGATTTTGAACAGTATTCAGGACAATCCCATAATATCACTTATCAAGTTATCAGACCTGTCCAGATTTGCTAGTTGATAAAAAAAACCAACAACCCACAAACTTATGAGCTTTTGTACAAGGGAAGAAATTGGAAGAGGGATGAGCAAACAAATGATGGGGGGAAAAAAGCCAATTAGAAAAAAAGAAAAGAAAATAAGATGTTTATTCTTCCTGTTGAAAAAGTGTGTCACGGACAACGGGCAAAAATACTGAAACTCGGTGAAAAATACTGAAAATTGCCACAAAAATACTGAAATCAGTAGTAAGGGGGTGCACAGGTCTGGACATGTGTAAATAAATGTTGAATTGTGTGCAGGTTACTGTGGAGCAGACCTGAAATGTCTTGTAACAGAGGCCACCCAAAATGCCCTGCGCCGTCGTTACCCACAGATTTATACCACCTCTGACAAGCTGCAGCTGGACATGTCCTCTATCACACTGACTGCCAGTGATTTTGCTCAGGCTATTGCCAACATTGTGCCAGCTGCCCAGCGGGCAGTACCCAACCCAGCTATGGCTCTGGAAGTATCTGTCCGACCTCTCTTGACACGTGCCTTGATCAGACTTGAGAGAGCTCTCGGTGCCAGATTTCCGTATTCAAAGCTGAATGCTGGACCAGGATCCTCAAGGGCCTTGCAAGGTTTGAGAGTTTGGACTTACTTTTATCTCCGTTTAGAAAGGATTTGCTTAAGTTATTTAAAATAAATACCAAGTAAACCCCTAACCAAAAAACTTTTAAGCCCTGTTGTCTTAGGCTCTTGATCTTTTTTTTTGTCTTCTTTTATTTGTTGTAGTGAACAGGATCATTTCATTTTGTTTTGGATGTTCTTGATCGGTAGATGGCTAAACATTTTAAAGGGGTTGGGCTGGCTATTTAAAAAAGAAAATCATTTTGCTTTATTTTTTAGACAAATATCCTGGTATTCTGTGTTAAGACATGAAGTTCTAAAAGAAATAGTGGAAGTTTATTTTACAACACTACAGGTCACATTTTCTTCTTGTGGCTGTGGGTAATTTATGCAAAAGTGAAAATGATTAGTTAGAATTTGAATCAGCCATATGTATGTGAAAGCCCTTTTGCAGATGGTTGCAGTGATGGTCCTGACATGACAGGATTGATGATTGATCTCCCAGCAGATGAAGAGGAGAATGCTCCTTCCATCTTCATGCCTGTTTCCAGAGGAAACAGGCTTACAGTCAACAGCCCACTGCTTCTGTTTCTTTTCTCAAGTAAGTTTGTCCAAATATGATGCTTGATTCATTATAAGTTAGCTTGTGAAATACTGTTTCATCCTATTACATACAGTTGAACAAGACTTATTGTCCATTCTATTCCTCAGAAAAAATGAAAGAGAATGAAACTACCACCAACTAAAAGATTAGCCCTAAGCAAGTGTACACTTTCCCTAAAATAAAAAGGAATAAAAGATACTTTGTGTTTGGCAAGAAAATATGATTGGTTTGTCCTCTTCTTCACTTTCAGTTTAGCTATTCTGCTTTTTCTGGCTCTGAAGATTATGATCACTATTGTCGTTTTATTCAGATGAGTTATTTCAACAATGGATTTTGTGACGCTTTATTATAGTTAATGCATACATAAAGAGTATGTGTAACTACTCTTTAGTGCTCTGCAGGCACATCATGTTGCTGAACTGATTATTTCCCTTGCCTCTGTGGGCGCATCCTGTCACCAAACATGGGGTGTTAAAATTTCGCGGCTCATCAGCACAGCTTCAGTGACTAATAATAGCAACATGCAGTGTTGATTCTAGGGTGTGCCCTTGCGGGATTCCCGCATTTTTTTCAACTTTGCCGCAAAATAATCTAACCAGTGCGCCCTAACGGACGCAAAAAAACTGTGAATAGTGCATATTTGAACAAACAGTGCGCCCCGGCAACTGCTGTTTGTATAGTTTCAAAATAGCGCTACATGCGTTGGTCATTACGTTGATACCCCAGGGACAGCAAGATGCACTGATTAGCGCCTACAGTCGTCACAACCATCACAAAACGGCTGGTTTGACGTCATTTCCCTACTCAGTTACGTCATTAACATCATTTTCCAAGGAGCCGTGACTCCTGAAACAAGTGACGTCATTGTGACGGAGATTGTTAGTGGTGTTAGTGGAAGAAGAGCCGGCGTCCCAGCAGGGTTCAAAGCTGACAGACCTAAGAGTTTTCAAGCTGATTTTTCAGATCTGGCTAGACAAGTAGCCCGTGGGTGGCAACAATAATGATGGTATAGGGTAGACTATGGGCTGGATATCAAAAATGACTTTGACCCCCCCCCCCCCCCCCCCCCCCCCCCCCTCTCTCTCTCTCTCTCTCTCTCTCTCTCCTCTCTCTCTCTCTCTCTCTCTCTCTCTCTCACTCTCTCTCCTCTCTCTCTCTCCTCTCTCTCTCTCTCTCTCTCTCTCCTCTCTCTCTCTCTCTCTCTCTCTCTCTCTCTCTCTCTCCTCCCTCCCTCCCTCCCCCCCCCCCCCCCCCCTCGTTGCAAGGGAAGAAAAAGACTGATATTGGATTTTACTTCTTTTCTCATCTAGATCTCTCCTTAACAGAATCTCTCTCTCTCTCTCTCTCTCTCCTCTCTCTCTCTCTCTCTCTCTCTCTCTCTCTCTCTCTCTCCCCCCCTCTCCCTCCCTCCCTCCCTCCCTCCCTCCCTCCCTCATGGGAAGGGGGGAGGGGCAAGACTTTGATATTGGCTGTCACCTCTCTTCTCATCTAGATCTCTCTCTAACTCAGAAAGTGGAAATACAAAATTGACTTTGACCCCTCCCCCTTTCTCTCTGTCTCTGTCTCTCTTTCTCTCTGCCACATGGGAGGAAAAGATAAGATTTAGATATTGGCTTTAACCCCTTTTCTCATCTAGATCTAAATCTAAATCTAGTTCTCCCTCCAACTCTGAATGGAATTATACAAAATGGACTTTTGACATCCCTTCCTCCCTCCCCCACCTCTCCTCTGTCTCTGTCTCTCTCTCTCTCTCTCATCGCTAAGGGGGGGGGGGGGGGGGGGGGGGGGGGGGGGGGGGGAGGGGGGACTGAATTTGGCTCTTGCCTCTTTTTTTCATCTAGCTCTCTCTCCAACTCAAAATGTGGAAATACAAATTTGACTTTGACTATCTCTTTCCTTCCTTCCCTCCCTCCTCCCCCCCCCCTCTCTCTCCTCTCTCTCTCTCTCTCCCCCCCCCCCCCCCCCCTCTCTCTTTCCTGTGTAAGAAAATCATTTTACAGACCATCTGCAATACATAAGGTGTATATTAAACCCTGTCTGCCTACATGCCGTCCTATTTGTTTTGTTTCTCGTTCTTGAAAAATAGCAGATATCAGAGTTACTAACAGTATTATGAGCAAAATACACTACTTACTACTTGTCCCCTTTTTTATGAAGAGAAAAGGGGGGAGGGAAAAAAGGGGGGAGGGGGGCAAATGCCCCCTTTTTTTCATTTCAGGGGGCCCTTGGGCCCCCTTTTTTGAAATCCTAGAATCAACACTGAACATGCATCACTTTCGATTCAGAATGAGATTAAAGTTTCCTCTACTCGCGTTGTTTGCATTTTCTTCAAAACAACATGCAACAGCGAATTTTGGAAAAGTAAACATCAATTTTCAGGGTTTGTTGCACACTAAAACGGTGGAAACCGATTTTGAACGATTTTTGTTGAAATCTCTATCGAATCTGACTCTGAAAATGATTTTGAAGGCTTCTTGCTTGTTAAAATTGACATTGAAGTCCTGGTACGTGATCTGGGTCACAGTGATAGTGTTTCTAGTGAGATCGATGATGATCGCGAATATGATGTACCAAGCAGCCGTAAACATTTGTTGCTGGCTGGCATCATGGAAATTTTGGGTTGATAGGAGATGCCTGATGGTATTTCGGAGTGAAAAGTGTTTTATTTGTTTATGACCAATGAAATTATCACTTTGTGACTGACTGAAGTGCCAGTCTGGTTGATAGATGATGATCGTGAAGACGATGTTCGAAGTCGCCATGAAATATTTCCGCTGATCAATTTCACAGAAAATTTTGGTCCAAAGAAGATACTTTGCGGTATTTCTGAGGAATGACTCTTTTGTTTATTTCTAAAAGACGAAATAATCACTTTGTGACTGAAGTACAACAGTTTAATTCTTTCATTCCCACAGCCCGGTTTACCGGTCTGCAAACTTTTCTTCCTTTCCATCCCAGCGCCCGGTATACCGGTCTCCACTAACAAACACCCTTCCTTCCCACAGCCCGGTAAACCGGGCTCAGCAGGGAGCGCTCTGTTCTTCCCGTTAGTTGCTTATCAGTTGTCAGTCACTAACGGGTCTTTGTTTATGTAAGAAATTCCAGGCTGGGCAGCCTCCCTTCCTCCTCCCCTCCCCCCCCCCCCCCCACTCCCTCATTAATCTTGACCTGTCAGCATCTTGCCCCTTCAGCCACTACCCAGTCTATGTGGTAGTAGCTGTGAATGGAATGCAGTTCCAGCATTGGTCTTCCAGCTCTCACCCCCCCTCTCTACCCCCCCCCCCCCCCCCCCCCCCCCCCACTCGTGAGAAAGTAGTCGCTTGAGAAATTAGTTGGTTTTAGAATGAGTGTAAGAGTGTGTGTGAAGATGTGGCTTATTTCTTGGCTGTGAAAATGGAAGGTGGAGAGAATTCGGATTCTGATCAAGGTGTATCATATATGTGTCACCTATGTGTGACATATCATGTGATACTTGGACAGAAGGCAGACATATGTACTTAGAGAACATGTAAATACTATCTGTATATAAAAAGTGTGCAAAATAGTGTGGGGCTTGCTCTCTTTATTGGTGTGTGGTAGTCATACACAGTCTACAAAAAAAAGAATAAACTGTTGAAGTGTTGAGGACAATCATGGTGACAATGGAGACAGTTCTCATGGAGTATTCGCATAAACAATGCAAGGGGATGTACATGAGGCATCGGTTGGTGAGTACAAGCACGAAACATACAACTGGCTAGAAAAATACTGATCTGCATGGAGTGCATGATGGCATACCTGTTTTTTACTGTCAACTTACCTGTTTTACACCTGTGTCACCTGTCATATTACTGTGAAGTGTCAACATGGTCACCAACACCATCTCACATCAATTTCCTACACAATGATATATGACATTCTTTGGTTCATGTAATATGGGCTACTGCCGTAAGTCTGTAAAGTAAGTACCCCATTATGCTTAGTATTTTGGTCTGTAAATCCGGGAATGAAGGGAAGAAACAGACAAGAGGAAGCTGGGAATAAAGGGAAGCAATAGCAACTGTAAATTGGGGAATGAAAGAGTTAAAAGATTGCACTAAAAAAACTCCACTCACTGAATAAAAGTCAGCATGTGTCTGGTTTTTGTTTTTCTTTTTTTCCCCCCCAATGTCAAAACATGCATGGAAAGCACAATACCTTACATGAAAACATTCCTTATGCCTTCTTTTATTAATATACAAAAGAAATCAAGTATCTACATTAAATACATCCAGTTTTATAATGGTTTTAAACAAGCAGGCGCTCATGATTTTTGCTCACCGGAAAAAGAAGGCTGGGACAGAGGAAATCGGTCCCCAAAGATTGCAGAGTTCTAAAGGTTAATGCATTTTTCTGATATGAAAGGTTGCACTGATGTATCTTTTGCACAAATTGCTTTTGTTTGTTTCCTAAAACAAGCAAGTTGTTTTATTTATTTATTTATTTTTAATTTTTAGTATCCTGCAGAGTAATTTAACACAACACAATAGAGAAAAATATAATATAATAAATATAATAAATATCACCTTATAGATTGTGTTAAATCTTGTCTGTGTTGTTTTCTGTCCTTGTCTGTCACTCACCCATTTACACTTGCAGGCATTTATGCACAGTCACACCTAAAAAACCCTCTGCCTGGTGAGAGGTGGTTTAAAAAATTAAAAAAAAACAACTTTTGTTTCGTTACTACCTCACACATAGACAAGCGTACTGGTACATGCACACAAACACCAAAGCACATGCATGTACACACATGCAACTACTCATGCCTTTACATTCTATGAAGGTGGTTGTGATGGTCAAGTCATTTAGGTCTACCACATCTTCTAATAGTTGCTATCATTGTTTTTTTTTGGGTTTTTTTGCTTAAATTTTTTTTAAAGTGTGAAATCTCATCCATACCTGCTTGCCAGAAGTAACGACACTGTTTGATGCTGTATGGATCTCAGGAACACAAGCAATCTGCCTCTGGTGTTTCGGCCACGCCTACTGGTTTCTGGGGCAACAGGGCAGGGTCAGAGTGTTCAGCTGGCACCTGCCGCCCTCCACCTCATGGAGCATCTGCCAGTCCACACTCTCAACTCTGCCACTCTCTTTGCTGCATCAGCCAAGATGCCCGAGGAGGCCTGTGCCAATGTGAGTAGGAAGAGTGCACCAGATTACACCCTGTATCATAACTATCTTATGTAGAAAGCATAGGAAGTGGATCGGTGGTGTAGAGGTAACACACCTGGCGAGAAAGTGAAAAGTCTGGGTGGGAAGTGTGCGATGGTTCGAACCCCGTTTGGGCCCCAAACTTTCCCCCATCCATAAGACCATGAGTGGTGGTCTGGGTGATAATCTTTTGGTTGAGACGATAAATTGAGGTCCTGTGTGTTACACAAAATTATTTATCGCACAAGAAACAACCAAAAAAATCCCCCACTGCAATAAGATTGTCCTTTGCAAAATGCTGTAGAAAAAAAGCCACTCTGGTTGGGAACAGGCCTGCTTACATGTACAATTTTATTGTATTTCTGATTTTTTTTTAACCCCAAATAGGAGTTTACTGCTAAAAATACAATTTTGACAATGGTTTTGGGAGGGGGGGGGGGGGGGGGATGAAACCACAGCATAGGTTTTAAAGGATGTAACTTTCATGCCGATTACTTCCCTTCTCTGCAGTAGATCGCAGTCCTTGCTGGGAATGGTAGCAAGTGAACTTTCTCTGTTGAAAGAAGGGGGGCCACATGCGAAGTACCAACCCAGTTTATCAGATTTCAAGAAAGGAAGGACCAGCAGCAGCAACAGAGGGGGGAAGGGGTAGAGTGGGTGGGGATGGGGGACTTTCACTGCCATGTGCACAGTTAGAGTGCAAGGGTCCCCTTCTTTATCATCAGCTGTCATCACCTTGTCTGCTGTTTACCCTAAGAACCAGCAAGGCCACCAGCCTCCCTTCTTTTTCATGGACTCTCTCTCTCTCTCTCTCTCTCTCTCTCTCTCTCTCTCTCTCTCTCTCTCTCTCTCTCTCTCTCTCTCTCTCCCCCTCCCTCCCTCCCTCTCCCTCCCCCCCCCCAACATACACACTCACTCGCACACACTCCTCTCTCTCTCTCTCTCTCTCTCTCTCCCTCCCTCCCTCCCTCCCTCCCCCCCCCAACATACACACTCACTCACACACACTCCTCTCTCTCTCTCTCTCTCTCTCTCTCTCTCTCTCTCTCTCTCTCTGTCTCTCTCTCTCTCTCTCTCTCTCTCTCTCTCTCTCTCTGTCTCTCTCTCTGTCTCTCTCTCTCTCTCTCTGTCTCTCTCTCTGTCTCTCTCTCTCTCTCTCTCTCTCTCTCTCTCTCTCTCTCTCACTCTCTCTCTCTCTCTCACTCTCTCTCACTCTCTCTCACTCTCTCTCACTCACTCACTCACTCACTCTCTCTCACTCTCTCTCTCTCTCACTCACTCGCGCACGTGCGTGCACACACACACCCACACACACACACACCCACACACACACACACACACACACACACACACACACACACACACACACACACACACACACACACACACACACACACACAACGAGGACAGCACACACACACACACACGCACGCACGCACGCAGTGTATTGGTTATGCTTATAATATTTTGCAATATTGGAGCAGTTTGGAAATTTCAAGTATTCATAAACCATTTCCTGCTGGAAAGGGAACTGAGATGTGCAAATGTAGCATGAAGTGACATTTAGTGGTGGTTGCACTCATGCGTGTGCATGTGGGTGTGCATTGTGTGTGAATGTGTGTGCTACAGGTGTTCCATGAGGCCAAGCGCACGGCTCCAAGCATCATCTTCATCCCGTACATCAATGAGCTGTGGGGGGTGGTCAGTGACTGTATGCGTGTCACTTTTCTGACTATGATTCGCAGCATGAATCCTTCTTGCCCTGTCCTCATCCTGGCCACCAGTGAAACTACCTATGCTGGCCTAGATGATCAGGTAATTTGTAGGCTTCTTAGGTGGTTCTGATGCAGCAAGTCAACATTTGAAACAGACATATAAGAAGGAATGTGGCATGATGGTTAAGATGTTCCTCTGCTTAACAGATAATGTGAGGTTCTTGGTTCGATTCCTGGCCTTGCCCTTTTTTCCTAGTTAGATGAAAATATTTAACTGATTGTCAAAGTCCTTCGTATAAGACTATAAACTGAGGCCCTGTGTGGGAATGCATGTATTTTGTTAATGTGTTAAAATCCCATTCCACCTTTCGGAAGAGTAGCCACTGGGTGCAGTAGAAATTGATGTCAAAATCCTAATTCCCCAAACGCATTCACACAGGTGTCGTGTTAAGACTTCCCCAAAGTCAGAATGGAGCTACCTGGGGGGGGGTGCATACACACAAATCTCGCCTTTTGGTGAACCTGGCAACTCTAGTCAAGGAACTGGGGAGGGGAAAAAATACACTCACATGTGCAATGGCTTATTTGAAGGCAAGATTCAGTATTATTTTGGTGTTTAAAAAAGGCTGTATGTATGGCATTATTAGTGTTTGTGCTAAATAAACAAAACAAAAACCTGAAACACAAGAAACCTCAGTAGAAAATATAAATATTGTTTTGACTCTTTGCTTTAGCTGTAACATGTTGTGGTATAAGAAGCATAATGAAGAAAGTGTTGTTAACATGCTTGTCTCTGTGTATGTCCACAGTTAAAGGGATTGTTCAGTGTTTCTGGTGGAGAGGTGGTGGAGGTGGACAGCCCCACCAAGGAAGAGCGATACAATTTCTTCCATGATCTCATCATGGTGAAGACAGCTCTGCCCCCACCCACACACAGACAAGCAGGTGAGTGAGGCTGTTGGTAACAGTATTCGTGTATTAAATCACCAGTTGTTGTGATACTAGGTAATTGTCTTGTTTGTATAAATCAACAGGAGTTAAGGCTATTATCTGATGGCATACACTAGTATTGTAAAAGTTGGAGTGTGTGTGTGTGTGTTTGCATGTGTATTTGTGTCATTGTTGTGAACCATGATGAAATGCCCTTTAGATTTGGCATGTAAATCAGCACAGAAAAAACCAAAGCTAATGACAACTAGGCCTAAAGTGAACTTAAGGCAATGTGAGGCACTAAATTTTACTTTTTACAAATGAAGAATTAAAACCTAGTCTTTGATATTAACTTATAGTACTATGACTTCTAACTTAAAAAATGTTACTTGTTTTATGTTTGTGAGCCATGTTTCCATGGAAACCAAGATAAACATCCGCCATCTTGGATTTTTAGGAATGATTTTTTACCCATAAATTCAAGTGGTACATTCATGATTTTTGGCACAAATGTACATAATGGGTGTATTTACAGTTAAATAGAGAGACATTCTTGAAAAAATTCACTGTTTATTTTTTATATATTTTTTTTTTAATGGACACTTTTTATACACGGTATTATGTAATCTGATCTTTTTAACAGAAAAAATACTCATAATATTAAAAAGTCTCTCTATATTACTGTCAAGAAGACCATAATGTGTAAGTGTGCCAAGTTTCATCAATTTCTGATAGACAGTTTTTGAGAAATTTTGATCACAAAATGCATGTGATGCAAAAAACACAAAGTGGAGAAAAAAGAGGAAAAAGAATACAAACATGTACAGACCACCATATATTACTCATAGCCTTGTTGGAAAGCTTCAGTTCACATATCCAGCCTTTTAAAAACAAGAATAAATAATCAGAACACCCCTGTAGGCTAGGTTGGGCCACTTTCCAGCACCATCAGCTCCTCTACCCCTTCAGTTTGGCAGCTCTCAGAGTGTCGCGCCTCTTGATCACACTGGCCCTCTGGTACCTGAGGCTGTTCTTCTCCTGTCCTGCTGTCTGGATGCCCTCAGCCTCTTCATGTGCACACTTATATCAAATCTAAAGCAACTGGCAGTGTCTTGGGCAGAAGCAGGACCAAAGTTGAACTCATGGATGGCTGTCAGACTGCAAAGAGAACTCGCCAGCATGATGTGAGCTTGTCCATGGAACAACAAATTTCACAAGGCTGTTCAGGCACTCTTTGAGTCTTGCCAGCACCACATCTTTGAAGCAGCTGCATCTTTGTCATTCTCTCATAAACAGGCATGAGGTAGATATGCTGCTTCTCATAGTTCAGGGGTGTTGTCAGCTCACTGAAGATATCACACCTTGTCGCATTCCATGGTGCACACCACAGGACTGCTTCAAACTCCATGTGAGCTCATAAATTGAATCAAGATATACTGATCTAGATATAACAATTTATTTTTGGAGCTCTGTGTGTGTGTGTGTGTGTGTGTGTGTGTGTGTGTGTGTGTGTGTGTGTGTGTGTAGGTATGCATGTAGACACACACACACATATATATACACACATATATATACACACACATATATATACACACACATATATATATACATATATATACATATATAAATATATATACATATATATATGCTAGTGTGTTTGTGTATACTTGCATGGAGAGTATGCTGTAATCTAGATCTAGTATAATGAATTTGTTCAAACAATAAAGTTGATTTCCACTCCATATTCATTTCAGCCTGAATCCTTTTGTGAAAACTGTTAATTAATTAATTCATGCAGTTTTATCCTACACTTCTGTCCATAAATGCAAAAATATATTCATGTTTTGCCTCATTAGAATTACAGGTATAAATAAAGAAAATTGTGTCACACACACACACACACACACACACACACACACACACACACACACACTCATGCATGTGCACACACACACACACACACACACACACACACACACACACACACACACACACACACACACACACACACACACACACACATGCATTTACACACACACACACACACACACACACACACACACACACACACACACACACACACACACACACACACACACACACAGATATAAAACAGCTAGGCCTACCAGTAAACTTGTTTCCCACCCCAAATCCCCCTACAGCTTGCTTACTGGTGAAACACAACACACATTGAATACACAGAACAACTAACCCATGTGGTTTCTTTTCCTCTGTTCTGAAGCCAAAAGTTAGTTTACACTTGGAGCAGTTTCTGCTCATTACAGTTACCAGCTGGCTCAGAACTGGCATTTTCGAACCTTTTTTTCACAAACGGCCTGATATGGTTCATGTTTGAGCAGAGTACAAGCTTTCTTGCTTAGCAAAACACTCTCAGTACGCAGCGATCTTGACAGCGAAGCAGACGATGAGATTTCACTTTTAGAACACTGTAGCACTAAGTCAGACTCGGCACTGATTCTCAACAATTCGTCCGTTTCCTTCCATGTTTTGCACTGTCGAGCAAATGCAAGGTGTTTTTCGCGACTCGGCTTGCATTTATAAGCCAATTGAAGCGTTTATTTCTTCAAACGAGTCATTTTTCTGCTTGAAGCGGAGGTACGAACTCGATGTAAACAGCGGCCATTTTGCGTCACGTGACCCGATTCAACTAACCGGCCAGCTTGCTTTTGAATCGCTCTCTATATATAGAAGTTGCCGTCGATATGCTAATCGACTGAAATGACGTATAGCTCGTTGTGAAGGAGTGTTCGTAGTAGAAGCTCTTCGGAATATTGTAGGGGAGACAATCTAGTTACGTTTGGTGTATGATACGTCATACTTTGTGAACTAGAAATGCATGTTGCTAGGGCATAAATGTCGGCATTTTCACGCATTTTTCGGAATAAAAGAACACAAACTCGGTTGGGTTAGGTTAGTAAAACGTTTTTTAATTGCATAAAGACAATGTATTTGTAAAATCTAATTATGTCATATGAATATATACGTGTTCTAGAATGTAAAATTGGAAAAATCTCAAAATAGCCAAAATGACCCAAATTTAGTAATGTTGGGTGCCGCACATTGCCTTAATGAGGATCACAGTCCCTGGCCAAGACCCGAGGTTTATGCTGCTGTATGCTGGAACTGTCTTCAGTGAACAAGGCTGTAAGACCAAACTCATTGCATTTACTTGGTTGACTTCTAGTTGGCTGAAAGTAGTTTCCATGCATTCATTCCAACCACTACTTACCACATCACACCCCCTTTGAATCAGACCTGGGAATACTTATGTTATCTCACAATCTCTATTATGTTACAGACACAATCACAGTGTTCTGTTTCATGCTAAGAATGCTTTGATTGTAACTCTATGGCACCATATTTTCCCAAAGATGCAGATTTTTGTGGAACAAAATTGAAGCAACAACCTTGACACTAAAGAGTTTTACATTAAAATAGGCGAAAAGAAGAAGAAGAAGTCCATGCAGGAGCTGCTCATGAAGCATCAACAGTGATAACAGTAAAATGTGAATGAAAAATTAAGCATCAGTCTCTCGACAAATGTGAACTACTAGATTGGTGTTGATGTATTATAGGATATATGGATGCTGGCAGCAGAACTCTTAGAAAGATCTTAATAGTAAAAATTATGTTCTGTAGAATACTGCAATACTATATATTTTTCACTCAGAAGACATCCAGTTGTGACTCCTGAAGATTTGCTTACCTTAGGCCTAGTGGAAAAAAGTGAAAGGTTAGTCTTGGATCAAGAGCCATATAATAGTCTAAATCCATCCTGCAAGGTGGAGAAGAAGGGAAGAAACAAACAGGGGAGACAGGTAAAAGTATGGACAATAAAATATACACTACTGAGTTGATAAGAAGGAACTTTGTTGCTAACCAAGCTCTTCTCCATGACTCCCAGAATGCCAGTAGTAGCTATAGGCAACATGCTAAATTTAGCTGTGGAGGGTTAATGGGCCAATAAAAGTTGCTTAATGTTAAACTATACTTAATCCCGGTTTAAGGTTATGCCTTGCTATTTTAGGCTGCTGAAAGAATAAATGCTTTTTGGGAAGGAAAACTGGTGTCTTGATTCATATATTATTCATATCTATCGAAGTACAAACTCTGCAGGCAGTTGCTTTAGATTTGACATTGGTTTGGTAAGTATAGTTAATGTAATGAGTTTTTTGTGGGTTTTTTTGGTGTTGATAAAAATTATCTTTTATCAATTGGCCACATCAAAAGATTGTAACTTTTCAGGATATACTGCAGATGGCTGCAGTCGTTTCTTCCCTCAAGACCAAAAAAAGACGAAGGCAGTTGTATATGATTTTGAACTTTCTGCCAGAAGTAAGGTTTATCAAGTATTGAATCGTGGGAAAGATTACACTCCAAAACCAAGAAGCAAACACACCAGAATTTCTGAAGGAAATTCTTCCCAGGCCCAAACCTTCGACTCTGTTCAGGGGTCAGGTGGAGAAGGCTCCACAGTATGTATATCTACGTCATTGGACACTCTTTCTGACAAGACCTCAGGTCTAGAGGAAGCACTTTCATCAAAGACTGACAAGTCAGCAACAACTGAAGTTTCTCACGGATGTGTTCCAGAAATAGCCTCTACATCCAGGAATCAGGATCAGGCAAAGAAATCTGACAAGCCATCATTTGTAGTTATCAAGCGGATGACAACATGTCCATATAATTTACGTAAAAAGATTATATCACCTTGGGGCTCATCAGAAGTAAAAACGGTTGTTCCGAAACCACCAAGAGAAGAAAAAGCAGAGTATAAAGTCATCAAGACAAAGCAGAAAAACTATTTAAACAGCAATTACTCTGCATCCAGTTTTCTAGTACCATATGTACCATTGTCTCCTATACTGTCAAGTCATCCTTTCAAGCGCTATCCTTCTCGGCGATCTCCATATAACAAAAAGTTTGAAGCCATGAGAGTATATATGTGTTTGACACTTGGCATCAGTTCAATACCTTGCCATCAAGAGCTTACAGAGGTATTGTTTCTGCAAGGCCGTGCCTTTTCTTTTTTGAGTTTTAAAGCATGAAGTTCATCATACCTTATTTTCAGTAGTGGAAAGAAATCTACAAGCTTGCCAATTTTCGGGTTTTAAAAAACAAATTTCCATCTTTTTCCTTAATCGGTGGCTGTACTTAAACAAAATGCAGCCTATCAAAACACCAAGAATGAAGAAAAAATACTTTCATTGAAAGAAAAAAAAAAGCCCTGTTCCCATTTAATCGTTCCCTATCAAAGTCCCACACTATTCCACCCCTATGTGGAGAATTGGCATTCTTGATTTTGATTGGCAAAACAGTTTTTATCTTCTCATTTCTTCCTGTAGCTTTTTTTTTTTTATGGCTTATGGTCATATTGATCAAGTATCTTGATAATGTGTCATTCCATATATCATTTTTGCTTGTGTTTTGCTGATTGAATTGATTATTAGGCATGAAAAGAATACATCCTAATTTTGATATGATTAAATATATTTCGTCCCTTCCTTTTTCTGTTTTATTTATCTCAATCAATATTAGACATGTTTGTGAATGATTTGCATTTCTGCTTGAATGCAGTTCAGGCAGGTGTTCACATTTATTATTTTTAAATGCATTTGATATCAGAAGAATGGGCATCAGTTTATGTTGCATTACAGTATGAGTTTGCATGGTAGAGGTTTGCAGTATTTTGAATGCAGAATGTGCAAAATGCAACCAGTTATACATGGATTGAGTATGCCTGGTTCCAGACTTGAGTTTTGTATGAGAAGTTAATTTTGGGGGATTTGTGGGCAGCAGGATAAGATGAAGTTGATTATAATCTATGGATCAAACATTAGGAATGTTTTGAAGTGCTAGCACTTTTTTTTAACAGTAGAAATAAACTTGTATTTGTTTACTTGAGGAAAAAATGTTTTTAAAGGTTTGGTTTATTGGCACATTTGAAGAGTGGGAAGAAGGCAAAATCCTGGTGAGGTACTTGAAAACTGAATAGAACATTTTAAATTAATGTGTTGATATATATAATTTTTTTTATGTTGATACCAAACTGAAAAGACTGCATAAGCATCATAGGTTATGAGTAAATGTTTTGAGAAGAACAAAAGTTGCTGCTTAAACCTGAACTATGGGACCACATATTTTTTGGCTTGTTTGTGTGTTTGGTTGGTTGATGGTTGTTGTATATAGGAGGAGGGAAGTATCAAGTTTTTGCTATAAATAGAATGGTTGAAAGAAAGACGTCCTTGTTGTACAAGGTGCCTGGAACGCCAAGATAGGAGTAGATGCCCACAAAGACTGGGAGTCTGTGGACCATACTGCAACAAAGAAACAAAACGAAAGAGGCTTGATACTCCTGAATTTGCCAGAAACAACAATCTCCAGCTAGTGAATACACTTTGGCCACATAAAAAATCCAGAAGATGGACATGGCATAGCCCAAATGGTGAACACCAGAACCAGATAGATTACATCATGGTGAAGAGATGGTTTCAGTCTAGTGTAAACATTGCACAGACATGAATCTTTCCAGGAGTGGACATGGGATGTGACCATGACCTTGTGATGATGACATTCTGACTGTGTCTCAGAAACATTCATAAGCAGAACATCGGGATCAATCTTGACCTCGAGAAGCTGAAGGATCCAGAGGTAGCAGACATTTTTCAAGCAAGGATAGGTAGGAAGTTCGTAGCACTAACTCTGATAGACTCAGATGGTACAGAAACAGATACCCTCATGGATAGTTTCGACACAGCAGTGACTGAAACAGCAAGTGAACTTCTTGGCAAACATTGATCAGTCAAAAAAACGTTGGGTCATCCCTAACATCCTACAACTATGCTGCAAAGGTAGAGAGTTGAAGAAAAATGAAATAGAAGGAAGAGCAGAACAATATGACAGTCAACAAAAGAACCAGGAAGTCCATGACAAGCATAAGAGAAATGGATCGGCGAACAGTGCCAGGAGATTGGAGAGAACATCAAGAAAAACAAAAGCTGGTGAAAGACCTGATTAGCATGAAACGGGGGGGGAAAAGCTCAACAATCCAAGACAAAAATGGGAATGCCTCACTGCCGACCAGGATATTCTGAACAGATGGACAGAATACTGCTCCGACCAGTTAAACTACAGAACCACAGGAGATTCAGAAGTCCTCAATGTCCCCACAAGCACAATACGGTCACCCTATCTTCCGAGAAGTTGAAGCAGCAGTCAGATCGCTGAAGAAGGGGAAGTCAGCAGGGGCTGACAATATTCCAGCTGAGTTGGTTCAGTCTGGAGGGGAAGCCATGATCAACGCTCTACTAAAAATCTGCAACAAGATCTGCTAGACAGGAAAATGGCCAACACTATGGACAGTCACTCATCATCACCTTTCCCAAGAAAGGAAATCTACCACAGTGCCAGAACTACCACACGATCAGCCTCATAAGCCACCCAAGCAAGGTCATGTTGAAGATTATGTTGGAGAGACTGAAGCCACAATCAGAGACCATCATTGCTGAGGAATGAGCAGGTTTCGGAGCAGGGCACAACAGAACAGATATATATACTCTGTGAGCAGTACTTTCAATACCAAAAAGACCTCTACCACATATTTATTGATTTCAAGAAGGCATTTGACAGGGTGTGGCGTGCAGCTTTGTGGGTAACCATGAATTTGTATAGCATCAGTGCGAACCTGATCAGAGTCAGAGCTGTGCAACAAGTCCACCACTGCAGTGTACTACAACAACAGTGGAGAGTGGTTGGTTTCGAACAACAGAGTAAGGCAGGGCTGTCTACTCTCACTCACTCTTTTCAACATCTTCCTTGAGAGAATCATAGCTGATGCACTGGAGCATTGTGAAGGATCAGTCAGCATTGGTGGCAGAACGATCACAAACCTCTGCTTCCCAGATGACATTGACGGTCTAGTAGGATCGGAAAAAGAGCTTGTCAGCCTAACAGATCACCTGAATAAGGCCTACAAAACATACGGCGTAGAAACCAGTGCAGAGAAGACCAAACTGATGACTAGTAACATCAATGGCATCAGCACTGATATCAGGGTCAATGACCAGAAGCTGGGAACAGTTAAAAGCTTCAAGTATTTGGGAGCTGTTGTTTCAGACCAGGGTTCCAAGCCAGAAGTAGTATGCAGGATTGCACAGACAATAACAGCACTGTCAAAATTGAACACAATCTGGGGAGATAAAAATATCTCGCTCAACTCATGATCAGACTAATGCATTCCCTTGTCATACCCATATTCCTGTATGCCTGTTAATTGTGGACCTTGACTGCAGCTTTGGGGAGAAGAGTACAGGCGGTAGAGATGAGATGCTTCTGGAGACTCCTTGGCATCTGCAGAGACCACATACACAACGAAGATGTGCTTAACAGAATCCAGCAAACCATAGGGCCCTAAGAAAACTTAACAATTGTTAAGAAGCATAAACTTAAATGGTATGGGCATGTCACAAGATCAAAAGGACTTGTAAAGACACAACTACAAGGCATTGTCTTAGGAGGATGAAAGAGAGGCAGTCGAAAGAAGAAATGGGAAGGCAACATCAGCGAATGGACTGGCCTAGAACTCAACAAAACCCTGAGAAAGGCAGAACAGAGAAAGGAATGGAGGGAACTGGTTGAAAAGTTTTCAGGGGCGCCCTCACAGGGGTCATACTATGGGATAGATGGATAGAAAGAATGGTTGTGGATTGAATAAACCTTCCTCATAGTTTCCTAAACAGAACATTTTAAGTTTTGTCATATTTTGATACAAAATTTTAGTGCTTTTTATCCCCTGTGTCTGTGCAGGATGGTACATTTTTTAATTTGAACTTCTGAAAGAAACTTGTGGGAAAGCGAATAAGGTGAATATTATTTTGGTAAAGTTTGTAGATTTTAAAAAGTTTAGGTCCCGTGTGAGCCCTTATCATATAAAAGTTTTATTCCTGAAGTGAGAATGCGGCTACCTTAATGGTGGGCAAAAACTGCCACATGTAAAAATCTTAACATTAATGCACCTTGGAGGTGTGGCTGATGAACAATAACCACCTCGAAAAAAGATATGTATTTGTTTAAAAAAATGTTTTAATACATAACTGAAAAGGAACAAAGTAGGTGTATATTGTTGACAAGAATTGAATAGTATGGATTACTTTTGAAGAAATATTTACAAAAAGGTTTATGTTTTTATAAACAATACTTGCATTATTAGGTCTTTGTCATGTTTTTATTTTTGTTTTGGGTATCTATGTTTTTGTTGCATATTTATGCTGTGAATTGTATTTATCAGTATGTTAGAGTGATAAATGTATTTGACAGTATGGTAGAGTAATGAGTGATATCAATTCCCCTTCCAGCTCGCCGTGTGTTGGAACCTTTGGCAAAAGCTCCACCTCCTGAGCCACGCAAGCTGACAGACAAAGAGCAGAAAAAGTTGAAGGACAGTGAGGAAGACACGCTGAGGGAACTGAGAATCTTTCTGCGAGACATTCTGGGCAAACTGGGCAGAGAGAAAAAGTTCACCATCTTCACCAAACCTGTGGATGAGGAAGAGGTAGTGGACCTGATTTTGCTCATTTATATATTTTATCTTTCCATGATTGTTTTGTTTTCTCATACTACTTGAAAGTTTAGATTTTGGGGGTTGGTTTCTTTGTTGGGTCTTGTTTTGAGGGCTACTACATTAGTACTCTGAAGTTGGATCAGTCTAGTAAAAGTTGACGTAGTCCATTCCTATTGCTCATCCCTACCCCCACACTACTATACTTTCCTGATCTAATGTGCATTTGTATTAGTAGGACATGAAATCCTGTCTCAGTTTTAAAAGCACCTGTGGAAAAGGGGTTTTCTGTAGTAAGTTACTAAAATTTGTCTTAAAAAAAAAAAAAAAATTGATTCCCCCCCATAAATGTTGTTTTTCTCTCCTAGGTTCCAGATTACTACAGTATCATCAAGAACCCGATGGACTTGTCCACAATGATGTCCAAAATTGACCTTCACGAGTACAATACCGCAGGTGCCTTTCTGGATGACATCTTCCTGATCTGCAGCAATGCTTTGGAGTACAACCCAGACCGTGGACCTACAGGTCAGGCAACAGTGGTGTTGTTTTACCTTGAGGATTTCATTCTTGGCTAAAGGCAAAACTTGTGGCAGAAACCAAGTAACAACTAAATGGCAAACTGAATTGCTCAATAGACAATGTAAATGCTTGATCTGGATGCAAATTGTTCTGCGCTGTATTTCTCTGTTTCTTAAACCAAAATTTTTAGGTGTTGTTTTCATAGTTATACCTTTCTGAAACCACTGATTCTCTTCCTATTATTGAAGTTAAGAAGTGTCCTGCCTGGTTAGTATTTGGATAGGTGACCGCCTGGGAACATTACATTCTGTTGGCAATCATTTCTTCAGCTTGGTATTGTTGTTAATGCAAGATTCTGTGCTACGTAAGACTTGTTTAAGATCAGTGTTATGGTTGCTTTTATTACACACACACACACACACACACACACACACACACACACACACACACACACACACACACACACACACACAGCTGAAATATTTCAGGCTGTACTTGATCATAGTTAAAACACACAGAGACCTGCACTCAGACATGCAGACACACTTGCACATGTGCGCACGCACATGCACACAGATTCATTCACTCACTTGTGCATACACATGTACATGCATGTGTACACACTTAAAACACACACATGCATGCACGGATGCATATGAATTTATTTTCCATTAAAAAAAATATTACTATATGCACACATATTTTAATGTGTGTTGCATAGTAAAAATTAATTATTGTGTGATTGTGGCAGTTGGAACCTGTTGCTGACCATAGTTGGTGGATGCACAAGAGTGATCGATCCATCATCCCATAACATTAAACTGTACACAACACAGATTTGTATACAGAGAAACTTTGTGGATATGTTTGTTTTTTTCTTTCAGATTCATAACCCTGTATATGCATATTTTGTTTTGGTTCATTTACTCAGATCGAGGAATACGTCATCGTGCCTGTGCTTTGAGAGACATGGCTCAAGCTCTTCTGAAGTCAGAGTTGGATCCGGACTTTGAGAGGATTTGTCAGGAGATAACACAGTCTAGGAAAACCAGAGGTTGGTATCAGTATAGAATGGCACACAGTTGTTAACACATTGCTAAAAAAAAAAACCTGAACATTCCTGTCAATTTACAACCCCAGGTCTAAGTACACAAAACACTGAGACAAGTGTGATGATGGCAGTTACCCTAGGTAAGGTTGAGGGCAGAAGAAGAAGAGGCAGACTACCATTATCAGGCTATATTTGTCTGGGAGGGCTATACGAGTTTGTAGAAATCAGCAGTCAGGTGGTGAGCCCATTTGGCTTTGTGCGGAGCTCCTACTGACAACAGTAGCAATAGACGCAGTTGAGGTTTACATTTGGTCTCAGAACATTTTGTTTTGAGAAGAAATCTGTATTTTCAGCTGTTACATTTAGTAGTACAAGAAAAAAAAAAGGTGACAGGAGGGTTTAGACATTTACCTGCCTAACAAGTAAACTGAAGTTTTGGGTTTAATTCCTTTTTTTGTGTGTGTTAATTTCTAGCCTTGCCCTTTGTTTGTAGTTTGATGATAATGACGAAGAAGAAACTGAATGTTAATTCTTGTGGAAGAGACTTAAACTAATTTGACCTGTGCACTTACAGACTTTTGCACACCAAAAGAACCCATAGCAGTTCAAAATTGAAAAGAGCAGGGAGGTACTGTCTTAGCAAAATTGGTAGGTTCAATGCCTAGGTGTATCCCTAAAGTTGGAATGCAGCTACCTTAATTTGGGGGGGGGGGGGGGGGGGGGAGAGAATGGTCACATAAGTAACTCTATAGGTGCTCACAATTGGTGAATCTCTTATGGAATTCAAACCTGCAATGTCTTGCCCTTAGCTAAAGGGGCTAACCACTGCCAAAGTGGCTTTTTGGAAGTATAATGTTTTGGTTTCTAAGTACTTTTTTTGCCCAGTCAGAATGTGAAGAAGCTTTAGCTGATATGGCTGGACAAGTTGTATCTTATCGCAGATATATTGGCTAGTGATCAGTAACTTGTTATATATACAGTGGATTAAAATTTTCCAGAATTAAGATATTCATGGCTTTTGTATTTATTTTCTTTGTGTTGCCAGGCTTTACCTAATTATAGAATTTTTGTGATTGGTTTTGTTTCTTTCCTTGTGTATTGTACTAGGCTTTACCTGATTTTAGAATCTTCACACTCTATGATAGCGATTTTTTTGTTTAATCAGTAATATTGCAAGGTTTGCCATTTTATAATTTTTCTTTCTGTACAGGTGTGGATTCTTCTCAGAATGTTCCTGCTTTCTACCACACTCGTCCTTCAGAAAAATCGCCTGTAAGTGGTTGTGGTGCTGAGGCATCAAAGAATTCTTCCTTGCCTACCAGCTCTTCTGCCCCAGAAGGTTGTCGTTACAGTCGCCGTGTTCGGGGTCTGGATGCTGACCGCATTCCCCCACTGGAAGCTGTGGAGAGGACAGCCCAAGTAGAGAAATCACTCCTGGGCAAGGGCCAGGAGTCTGACAAAGAACAGTTGAGTGTTGCAGAAGTATCCATGCATCAGAGAGGAGATGCAGAGAAATCCGAAGAAGGCAGCAAGAAAATAAGTAGCCAGAACTCGACTTTAGACATTTCCAGTTTGATTGACAAGGATGTAGAATCTGCACAAGCAGACTGCGCATGCTCCAGCTCTTTTGACAAAGGGCCCACTCCCGTTCACTCAGGAAAAACTTCCAAAGGCAGCAGTGACTCAAAACATTCATCAGCACATGCACACAAAAAGGCCAGTATGAGAAAAAGGTGCCCATGGCTGATTACACGTCGACGCAGGCGACATCATTCCACCATACCTCACAAGCCAAATATGGCAAGTCCGGCATCAGATTTTGATTTGGTGACTGATGAAGAATCTATGGATACAGAACCCAGTCCAATCGCAAAACAACCAGAAGGCTGGAACAGTTTGGAAAGTCATGAGCACTCACCAGTATCTGCAGCCAATCCATCTAACGTGAACCTCCCAAACACCAGAACTCGCAGCAGCTCTGACAACATTCCCACATCACAGGATAAGGAGTCGGGTCCAAGGGAACAGTGCAAACAGAGAAGAGCACCTGTCCTTCAGGAGAAACGCGATGACAGTGGCAAGCCTTTCAGGTCAGTTGTTCGCAGTCTCGACATGGAGCTGATGGTGGGGAACGTGGACAGTGGCATCAGCAGTGAAAGCAATGGAGACTCACGAGATAGCCTGGACCACAACAACAGCAACCGCAACCCTTCCACAGTGAGTTGATCCACACATAGGCAAAAGTGTTTTTGATAGATAAACTAGAAAAGGACTGCTTCTAGACAATGAGATACTGTTCAAAGTAAAATGACCAGATGGGAAAAGAGACTTTGGCTCTCTACTCTTAACTCTTTTTTTTGGTGCTGCCTCATCTTCTGTGATGTTCCTATCCTGCTGTTCCCACATGCTAGTCTCTTATCTCCCTGCCACAACCATATCCAGGTTTATTACGTCTTAACCTCAGGGTCAGAAGTCCACAGGGAGCTCATCAATATTAGGCTGCTGCAGGGCCATCAGCCATAGTGACCCTGCACAGCTGCTGGGTCACTTTGGTGGTGTTCAGTGTTGCCTGTTCTGAGCCAACATATAATAATAATAATACATGGAATTTATATAGCGCTATATCTTGCAAAAACAATTCAAAGCGCTTGACACATGACTCTCACAACAAACAAGCAACCAATGACAGTAAATAGTTTTAGCAAATTCGAAAGAGCACACACACACACACACACACACACACACACACACACACACACACACACACACACACACTTATAGAGGTTATACACTTTGACAGGGTGAAGGGAATTTCAAATGTTGAAGGCAGGGACAAATAGGAGATGAAAGTTAGTTAGTTAGTTAAAGTCTGTCCCGAGCCTAAGGCTCATCAGGCCGGTGCTTATCCCGGTTTCTGTGGCGCTAAGCGACTGAGAGTCATAGACACCCCCCTGGATAGGACGCCAGTCTATCGCAGGGTTAACCCCCCAACACAAGGTTGGTACCCCTTTTACACCTGGGTGGGGTGAGAAAATAGCCGTAAAGTGCCTTTTCCAAGGGCACAACGCCATAGCCGACAGCTGGGATCGAACCCGCAACCTTTAGATTACGAGTCCAACGCCCTAACCACTCGACTACCGCGGCGGCAGGAGATGAAAACAGAAGGCAAAAATCTTAGGTTTGAAACAAGTGTGTCTTGAGGTTGGATTTAAAAGTGTTGTATGTAGGCTTTTGCCGAAGGGAGAGAGGGAGGTCATTCCAGATTGATGGACCAGAAATAGAGAAAGAACGGCGGCCAATATATGGTAGATAGGTTGAATCTATGTATTTTTAGGGATAAGGTATCTGCAGCCGAGTGGAGGGAACGAGAAGGTGTGTACACGTGAAGATATTCACAGAGGTAAGAGGGTGCTGTTTTGTGGAGACATTTATAACAGAGGGTACTGATCTTTACTTTCTGTGGTACTGAGAGCCAGTGGAGAGATTGCAATAGAGGGGTTATGTGCTAAGATTTTTTCTTTCTGAGGACCAGTCGAGCTGCGGAGTTTTGTATACGTTGGAGGGAGTGGATAGATGATGCTGGCAGACCAGCCAAAAGAGAATTGCAATAGTCCAGACGTATGCAGGAGCCGCCGCTGTAGCCTAGTGGTTAGGGCGTTGGACTCGTAATCTGAAGGTTGCGGGTTTGATCCCAGCTTTCGGCTATGGCGTTGTGCCCTTGGAAAAGGCACTTTACGGCTATTTTCTCACCCCACCCAGGTGTAAAAGGGGTACCAACCTTGTGTTGGGGGTTAAGCCTGCAATAGACTGGCTTCCTATCCAGGGGGGTCTATGACTCTCAGTCGCTTAACGCCACAGAAACGGGATAAGCACCGGCCTGATGAGCCTTAGGCTCGGGACAGACTTTAACTTTTTTTTTAAAGACATATGCAGGACACCACCTACTAAACCCCCTACTAACGACAGTATTAGCTCAGTCACAGAGCCAGACTGAGTGAGATGCCCACCTGAGATGGCAACCACCACAATATCCCTCCAATGACCGCCCCCTTGAACCCCCAATCCCAAAGGCTTTGGCATAAACTCACCACAGACACAGAAGCATGTGGTGAAACCGAATCTGAGATCACTATAAGACCATAGCAACCAGGGCCACAGAATCAGAGGCAATTTTTTTCATTGCATGATGATTGATAAGAATGAGGATGATGTAACGGTGCTGCTATGAAAGTGCATGTGCTTTGAGACTACTTGAATACTCTTTAACACTTAATTAGATTGTAGTTTACTTTTGTACATAAAAACCTTCCTTTGTCCACTCTTGACTCTGGCAGGTGGCTGTAGAACCTCTTGACCTCAAATTGGGCACAGTCATGTATAGTTTTTTTTGCAGATTTTGTTAACTGTTTTGAAATAACTTCTGCTTGTTTACAGGTAGAAAATCACGACCGTGTGGAGGATGGGAACATTGCAAGTACATCGACATCAGGTATGTAAAAATCAGTCTGCAAATTCCCTTAACATTCTGATTGTGAAGTAGTATTGCTGACTTTGCCATGAGCTTATAAATCATGAGAATATGGTTTTAGATTTTAAAGCGAAGTGTTAAACAGTGTAATATATTATTGCTGACTTTGATATGAGTCTTGAAAATAGAGTTTTGGATAAAAAGTAAAGTATATGATAAAGAAAGTATCATCTGTAAAGAAGGAACATCATTTACAGTATGAACATATTCATTTTTATCTTAACTGTAGTAGCATGGTTCCCAGAACATTCTGGGACAATCTTTCATAGCCACATATTCCAGGATGACATAGGTGGTCATAATTGAAGGCCGACTTTGTTGTGCATTCAAAGGTCACTCAGTGAATGTTGAGGCCATTGTAGGGCCACAGAAATGTTTGAAGGTCATTCAACACATGCAAGCAACAAAGATTTTCATTGGTTTAGGGGGTATTTAAACAATTTTTGGACCAGTTGTGATCATCTTTAAGAAAAAGGGCGGCCAGCTTTTGTGCCAGAATTTCTTAAAGTGTTTTGAGAGTTTTTTGACGATATTGACAGCGAGAAGGAGTTTTAGAGGCTGGATTTGGTTGAATTAAACAGTGACAGAGATGATGAGGTAAGGATTGCGGATTTTTTTTTTATAACTTTGTACAAAAATTGTCGCGATCCTACGGAATGAAGCGGTGCTAGTTTTGTCTAATTCGCTTTTAAGTGATTTTGACATCATACATAGTTTTACTTTATTTTTGATGCAACAAGGCTTTGAAATAATTGTTGGGTCAAATTGATATGCTGCTGAGTACTTTGCATCACACAAACTCAAATCAAATGTCATATTTTCATCATAGAAAGCCACCACTTAACATGAAATGAGTGTTCACCACCATAATGATCCTGATGGCGTTTATAGTTTCTCTCTGGACTTTCTGAGTATTTGACGACCGATAAAGTGACACAAGTTCCTTATTTTTCTCAAATCTAATGTCAAGAGATAGTACTTTCCTAATCATGACATTTTAGCACCGCATCAACACTGCTTTTTATGTTAACCCTTTGCTGGGCACAGCAAAATCATTTGTTCACTTCCTGCTGGTCAGAGAAAATGGAGGTTGATGGCTTATGAGTGGGTGTGTGTAACATGCAATAGCTCTACAATGGTCTCATGGATTTTGTTGAAGTAAACATAGCAAGTTGCAGAAATGAAAAAAAAATTGCTGTTTGGCATTTTGTGTTGTTATTTTTACTTTTAGAATAACAATGCATAAAGACGCAAAGTCATTGATTGGTTTGTGTTACAGTTAGTGTTGCAGTAACTTTGGAAAGGATGCATGGATTTTGATAAAATAAAAACTAAAACATTCAGAAAACAATTAACAGAAAAAGCTATTTGCCTCTGGACCCCTTTAGGGGCCTAGCAGCCCCCAGACCCATTCCACATTTTGCTCTTATTTGACTTTTTCTGTTCTCACCTCTTGAGTGTGCTTACGTTCTTGCATGCACATTCACTCACACATATTCTTGTTCACACTTTTTTGCTCACTTGCTGTTAAACTGATTCAGAATCATTACTGTCAGAAATAAGGACATGCTCAGTACAAGTTATAAACAGCCTTCGTTGTAACGACAATTTTGATTATTAGTTTCTTCATAATTCAACCTTCTGCTCCAGGCTCCTGCACACGCACACGCTCACGAGCACAGAACCCACTGCAGATGAGTGCCATAGCAGCCTTGGAAGCAGAGGCAGGCCATGTGGTGGTGGATAAGGAAAAGCTGAAGCGACTTCTGGAGAAAACGGTGCAACACACAGAGGCCTTCACTGTGGAGAAACTGCAGCGTCTGTACAGTGTACTGAACTGCGCCGTCTATAACCACAGATACCAGCTGGACAAGGCTCCATTGATTCAGGTAAAACCCGAACTAAACTATCATTGGTTGCTTTGTTGTTATTCACAGCTGTTTTTCTACATGGCAGGTTATCCCTTTATGAATAGCTTGCCGCCACAGCAGATACATGATGTTACCCTGTCAGTAGGTTTTCCTGCAGTCTGAAGTAAATACACAGCTATAATTATCAACCTGTCAACAAGAGGAGTATATTTCTTTTTTGAATAAACATGAGCCAGATTCTAATTTAGGGTACATCATTCATGATGCAAAACATTGGCCAAATATCTTGCCAATCAGAGCACAAAGCAAGTGAATCTGAAGAACACAAAGTGGCTTTTGACAATAAGAAACCAGGGCCAAACATAGGCAGACAAAGATAAATAACCAAAAAAAAACCCCTCTTCTACTAGTAGAGAAAGTACTTCCAATGCTTGATTTCTCAAAATTTGAGGAGAAGGTTAATTTGTTGGATGCATGATTAGAATGATAAAGTTGAATATTTTTTGGTTTTTTGTTTGTTTGATAAAGCTGAATCTAGTTTGACACATCTGTGTAGCAGTGTGTCTGCCAAATAGGAGAGGGATGACTTAAAAGCAGAAATAAGAAAGATTTTCATAAAAAAAAAACCCCAACAAACAGAAAGAAAGAACCTCATTGGCTGAAGTTGGGTGTAATAGGAAAGAGTTTTTCAACAGCTTTTACGCATTTGCTCTGAGGCCCCAGAGTAGTGGCATTTGTTTATATGGCAGCTTGAGGGTTCAAATAAATAACAGTAGCTTATGTTTTGTGTGTGTATATTCAGTAACATGTTATTGTTGTGTACCCCATTGAGTGATGAGTGGTTTGAACAAATTTCTGAATGTAATATCTGCCACTGACTTTAGGTTTGGTGTCTTTATAAACCCAGATTGATTTGTAAACATCCTTATTATTTCTTAGAATGTAAGTGTATAATGTGCTGATAATAACCATCACTGTTTCTCCTATTTGTACAGGAGATGGAAGCCGCTGTACAGAATGCCAGTCAGGAAATGGGATACCTCTGATGACAGTTCTGACGTAATGTCACACAATGTGCTTCTGATCTCGTGGTGCTTGCCAATCACTGCCACTTGCTATCAGGGTTTTCCATCTTTGTCTTCTAGTATTTGCCTCTTGATTTTGAAATCAGGTCTTTATGTGCCTGATGTCAGGGAGTTTTTGACTTTTTTTTTTTTTTTTTAAAGAAGAGGAAATGTTATTTGATTGATTTGTACATTTTTATCCCAGTTCTTTACAATCTACTTTATGAAATGTGTGTGGATTTGCTCCTAAATCAGTTTTTTCCTCCCAAATTCTTATATTATTTATTCAACTTACTATATTGGAGTATATCTGAGTGTGACCTGCTTGGGTTCAGGACTGGTTGGTGGTTTGTGTGTTGAGTGCATGTGCTTTTACATTGATAGTCAAAGTGTACATAAAGGAAGATGATAAATCCCTAGAAGATAGTAGCAAGTGTGGTTATAGGCCGTGTTGAGGGCAGTATTTCTCTTACAATTTGAGTAGTAGCTGTCAGGAAAGTGCTAATTATGGTTTCAGTAGATACATCCCTAAGCTGTACTAAGCCCTAACAAAAACAGTTGCCATTTTGGGGGGGGGGGGGGGGGGCAGGAGAAGCACTAAAGTCAGTTTATAGAATACATTTGATGTGACATTGTTTGTAGCAGTGTGACAGGTGACGATAAAACTTGTGGTCTGTAGTGAGTTCTTTTGTTTATATATGTGTTTTTTTCCTATTAACTGTTGCTTGTTTCGGTAAAACCAGTAGGCCACATTATAGCCATGTACCTTACTACTTCTGCCTTGTGTATCATTTAACAGACGATTGGTCATGAATAATCAGAAAGTACATTTTCAAGTAACAATTTCTGATTTCCAGTTGAAATGTAGCTATCTTTAGTGGTTGACGCTATTGAAATTGTGATGGTGTAATTATTGAAGAGGCTACTTTTTCATCTGTGTAACTTGTATGGCTTCTTATATAGTTTGCAAAGAAGGAAGGTTGCAGGATGGTAAACATCTTGCAGGATGGTGAAGATGTTTCCCTGTCTAACAAGTAAACCATGTGGTACTGGGTTTGATTCCCAGCCTTGCCCATGCCAGTTTGACAAGAAAATTGAATGTCAAGTCTTTTGGATGAGACTATAAACCATGGCCCCTTGTGCCAGTGAACAAACGTCTTGCCCAAATGTTAAAAACCAGTTCCGCTTTGGAAAGAGTGGGCCTTTTGTGCCAGTAGGAAGAGATGACAAATCTATAAAAAAAAAAATGTGCATACATGTCATGTTTAGACACTTAGACACCATCCCTGAAGAAGGAATGTGGCTGGGAGGGGGGGGGGGCAGCTGTATACACAAAAATCTCACCATTATTGAGCCTTGGAACTCTAGCTGAGGAATGACACCCCCCAAAAAACCCAGATTTATTATTATTTTTATTATTATTAATTAATTAATTAATTAATTTTAGAAAGGATAGAATCTTTCATAGAATTGGGAGTATGGATTTGTCCACAAATCTATGTTATATAAAACATCCCTAGATGAGATTTTTTAGATACCTTTTTTTGAATGGTTTATATAAGTTGGCTGCATAGATTTATTGTAAAAAGAATGGATACTCTGGAAAAAAAAAAAAGGGGGGGGGGCACAAAATCAAGATATGAGGGATGATAATACATTATGATAGTCACCATTATACCTTGTGTCCAACTGCAGATGGTCTTTTTCTGCGAGATCAACAAAAAGATAATACACTTAAATTTGACTTTATGCCATTTCCACACTTCTTCCATCACTGGTAGCATTCTTTTTCTTTCGTTGTCTTTGTTCTGTTGTGTTGTTTCTTGTAACTTGGTCTACTAAAACAGAACAAATCTTGGCCAAAAATGAGAAGAACCCCCCCCCCCCCTGAACTTAAAAAACAAAATTAAAAAAACAAAACCTTTTAAAGTTATGTGACACTTGTAATAACACCTCACAGGTGCTTTGGAAAAGTATCGTTCTGTCATGTGATGTGCTGGCAGTTTCATGTCACTATTCCAGTGTTGAGTATTGTGGAATTTCAGATACAGGAAAGGAGATGGAATAGTAGAGTGGTTGGTGTCTGACTACTGGTCTGATACTAAGGATGTGCATTGGAATAGAGCTGATGTTTCCATTTGAGGGGATTGTTATTTTTGAGTTTGCACTGTGTCTGAGTCCTTTATCCCAGCAGGTCCTTCTGATGAAATGTAGAGATGTCACATACATAACATGTTGCATACAAATTGAACCCCCTCCCTCCCAATAAAAATCCCACCCATCCATCAGAGAAGAATAGGCCAGCTATGGCTATGGCCACTGATAAAGGTGACATACGCAGCATGCAACCTGCAGAGGAAGGGTCTCTGCCAGGGCTAATGTTCCCAAGGCACATTGCCTGAAAATTGTCCGTATACTGCCCAATTACTCAAAAGAGTTAATGGAAAGTAAAAGTCCAGTTGCAGAACGCATTTTAATAAACTTCTATCATTGCTTCATGCTTTTTCTTTTCTTGTAACTGTAGCTACAGAAGCTTTGTTCTGTAAGAAATGTCTGGTATTTTTTTGTGAAAAGATTGTGTCCCCTCATGTGCCTTCAGCACATTAGTGTATTTAGCCTTTGCAAGAAAATGATTCTGGTCTTTGTCATCACTTGATGCTAGCAGTTTTTGCCCTTTCTTTGGGAAGGAAGCTAATTGAGCTGATAATGCTGCTTGATCAAACTTGCAACAATATTGTATGCTGTGCTGAGGAGTGGCTGACACACAACAACGAATTTTTAACTCTTGTTAAATACTCTGTTATGTTTGTGTTCATATGTGCTTGAATGGCAGTGAACAGTTGTAGGATGTTATCAACATATGTTGCCTGCTAAATATGCCAGTTTTATTATACAGTTCATTCCAAGTGTTTGGCAGACATTCACTGATAAAATGTACTCAAATTGATCCTTGTTTTTTTTGCACTAAAGATTCAAGGTGGTTTGATTGTTTTTAGGGTTTGGGTTTTTGGGGGGTTTTTTGCTGAGAATTTAGCTATATGCAGTTCTGTGATTTAAACTCTCATAGAAAAGCCCGTAGTAAAGATTTTTTTTAAAGATTGAGGAAATGAATATATGAACCAAGGTGGAAAAATCCACCTCTAAGTGGGAATTATGTCAGCTCTGTAATGTATGTTGATGTCCACTCTTACCAGCAGCATGACACACTTAAGACATTAAGTGTTCATCAAGTGCTGAAAATAATGGTCAGTTTGATCTCAAGTCTTAATTGAAAAGATGGGTTTTTTGTGTTTGTGAATTTCCTGATGATGTGATTGAGAGCATAATACAATTGTGGCACAAAATTGAAGTCACACCAAGTGATTTAATCTGTACACCATGCAGCCTTGATAAGTGTGTTATTTTCTGATCTGTGAAAGTTACATTTTCTGTGCAAGACCACAGAGCCATCATTGACCTCAGAATGTTCAATCTTTCACCATTGCAGGCTGACTTTGTGGAGTGGGGATCCTTTGAAATGTTGGTTTGATCACTAGATTAAAGGCACTAGTAGCTTTGTAGTGTAGAAATAATTTGTAAAATTGCTAATACTCAATTTGGCTGTAGTTAAAAGCAGTGTGTGGTCGTAGAATGTAATATTAACAGACTGAAGTGATTACAGAGACATGAAGACTAACTTGTATCCAACATTCCCACCTCTTCCTTCTCCAAACTGACTTCCCACAAAAACACATAGTAACCTGACAGGATTATTAGGAGGTACATACTGTCAAGTGACAGAAGGCTGTTGAGTGTGTGGTTATTGGTCTTAAATTCAAATTTTTAAGTGAAGGTAGCATGCTAAAGAAAAGAATGGGACCATTGTTGCTCAAGGTAGATCCTAATCTTGAGTATTTATATATGTTTTTAAAGCTTGAGGAGGACTCGATATGTTTTTTGTTATCAGTAAAGGTGACAATGATTTTTGCCTTCATGAATAAACAAAAGACAATCGATGTTCATAACAGAGCTGTGTTTGTGAAGGAGGGTTATACTTATTCCACTCATTCAGTGCGGAATGGAGATGTTTGTTGATATATGTTGAAACGTGTTGTCAAAAAACCTGTGCATATATGCATATATATTTATGTTTGTTGACTTTTGTGTCAAATTTATTGTGTGCAGTTATGGATATATTCGTGCACATTCATGTGCAGGACTAGAAAGCTGTAAAAGCATTACTTCATTAAAAGCAAAAAGGCAGCTTTTCAGTGTTAACTGCCACATCTCTACCCCCACCCCTCTTGTTGTTCTGAAAGGTCTTTTGGTTTCTGGTGGAAAGCAGTTAAAAAATGTCTATGGCTGTGACTTTTTTCAGATGGTGGATTGTTAATGGAAGATTGCATATTTCCATTTCAGCTTAAATTTTTTTTTTTTAATAATTATTATTTATAATCGTCATTAGTACAAGTATCTCTCAGGGTATAGAGGAATACAGCAGAGGAGCCTAGATTGTAGTTCTATAGGCATAAACACGGAGTTTTGTATTTAAAATAGGTAATTTCTCTCTCAGGTAGTTTGGTAAGCTTTGTTTCCAAATAGCCGCTTCTGAAAGTGGAAAAGTGATGCTTTATGCGAGCATGTGTTGTGGCGGTTGTTTGGTTGATATCACTTGTAAGGCATAAAATATTTATCAATAGGAAGTGGTGTTTTGTGCTCAGATACTCTGTTGATGTTCACATACACAATAAATACTGTATCTGGAGTGTAAATTAATTGTTGAGAGTTATATCTGGTGATTTAGTCTGAGAAACTTGCATGTGTTTAGTTTTTATTTATTTAATATACTGACAGACCTGGAGAGGTGTTAAACCAGTGACTTAATATACCACCGTGATCACTTCTGACAGGGCAGCAACACCATGTGAATAGTTATTTAAATGTTCCATCAAAGCTCAAGTGACTTTACCATCACAGACTTGCAGCATAATCTATGGGCCAGTACACCAGCAGCATTGGACATGTATATTTTCCACCAACATTTGCTGCTGACCATCTATGCACTTTCATACCAAATGGCATAACCTCAAGTATGGGTGTTCTCTGGGAAATCAAAATATTGTTTGTACCTTTATACGTCTATGTATTTGGTAACATGTTGATGAAAACTTGCTGAGGAGTGAAATGTCATTTTGTGGAATCTGACTAGAATGTTGTGCTTGCAATAGGCTGTAATGCAACTGTAAGTTCCAAGCTTTTTGACTTTGAATATATGTGAAACGACTTTAAAAGTTTTGGGGTGTTTATTGGTAGATGTGTGATTATCTTGAATTCAGAAAACGGTCAGCATAAAGGAAAAAAAAAGTGGAAAATAAATGAGACTGAATGACCGCTGTTGACTTACTTGTGAAAGCAGTGTGTGGATGTGTGCATAAGCAAGCATTTGTGTCTGCATTTCTCTTTGGTTAGCTTCAACATTTTTTTTAATCCATGGAGAGATGCCTGGGACTCTTTCAGTATAAATTGTATCCCCACCTTTTTATGCTTGAATTTCCCCTTTATTCGGTTTTTGTCTCAAAATCTCATCTTTCTGTCCTTTTACATATTTTCTGCTTTCCCAGTCAGAATCTTTTTTCTAGTGAAGTGTTTAATTTTTATCAAATTAACTGGCTTCAAAATGAGCAGCCAAATATTTATTAATTCCAGATTGTACATTTAATTCTGTCACAATCTATTTTTTTTTTTTTGTGGGGGGTAACTCACTTGAGACAGCCAGTTTTCCCCCCTGCCATTGCCTACAGACAGCCCGTTTGTTAAGGTTAAGGAATATATAAAAAAAATCGCACACAAAAAAAAACAAAATATGTAAGAAAATGATCTTTCACAACTGTTGATTAACATGTTGGGTTAGTAGATGCCAAAATTTGGAAGCCCCACCCTAATTTTTTTCCCTAGCTTTCTGAACTATGTAGAATACATTCCAAATTTTGGGTTGCCATCACAATACACTCACTGACAGTTAAAGGGTTGGATGGGGGGAGTGTCATTCAACAACATGCTTCTCAAAGAATTGCCCAAGCAAACTTTCCATTCAGCCTTGGACAAGCTGATTTGGACATACTTAGCAGTCAGCCGCGTGTGGTCATGTGATAAATTTTTGAATACCAGAACTGCTGTAGCAGTCCATCGTCAAAAACTATGGAGTGTGTGTGGACTGTTATAGCAGTTTGTTCCAGAAAGAATTAACTTCAAATCATACACTTTTGGAAAAAATATTCATCCTACTATAGAAAAGAAATGCTTATTACCTGCTGTCTTTGATCTTTTCTCCTGCTTCCCAGTTAAAAAAAAAACACCATAACTTTGTTACAGCTGACTTCTGACTTGTCTCACTTCAACATTTCTTCACAAGTTTTAAACCTCCAAAACAGCATCAGTATTATGTCTGAAAATTAATTCTAGAAGTTATAAAGATTCGCCAATTGCCAATGTCTAGCACACAAAAAAACCTTCAAAATAGTGTCCAAGGACTTCCTTTCAGGAAGTCGCAAGTGCACTGTGGGATATGCAGTTGTGAACGTGATTATTGACCTATTACCAGTAGTCAATCTGGTATTTAGAAACAGAACATCCTCACAGTTGGAATGCGGCTACCTTCATGGTGAGCAAAGGCGGTCACATATGCAAAATTTTTCCAATAGTGAATCTTGGAGCTGTTGCCGAGTAATGAAAAAAAAAAAACAAGGAAAAAAAGAAACAGAACTCTGATCAGTTGGTCATGGTTGATCTGGATAGCGCTGGGTTAATTCCTTTCTTGTACATGCACACACAGAAGATCAAATCCACACGTTAAAGATCCCATACTTTCTGTCAATGTTTGGTGGGTTACAGAAACGCAAACATAACTAGCACACATCCCCGAAGTCAATGCCGCTACCTTCACAGTTGGGAACCAGTCGCTGATGCAAAATATCGACATCGGTGAAGCTCAAGCCGATGAATGAACCCCCCTCCCCCCAAAATCAAATAGAACTAAGTTTAACCTTTCATCGCTTTTTGACAAGAACTCTCCTAGTATTCGGAAAATTTCAATCTTTTTCTAGTAAAACACAGTTCCTTGTAATAGCACCACCATATAAAACTATGATAGTAGAGTCTTGAAATTTGAAGGAATGTTCATAAGTTGTCATAGTTTACTTTGCATCAAAATTTGACAGTCCTGCTTATATATGTCGTGTTGCTGTCCCCCTTTTGTCACCAAATCAAGGTGACAACATGGTTCACTTCATGCTTTAGTGAAAATAATATGCTCTACATCCATTCTGCACTAGTATGCGTCAAAATTTTTTTAAAATAGTGTCTACTACAGCCTCTGTAGGATTCCAGTCAGGGTAATCGATTGAATAATACACATCACATGAAGATTGTCACCAAGTCCATTGTCTGGGATTGTACAGTTTTTCTACAAACTAAATGAAAATAAAAAATACCAAACACGGTACATTATTTATCACGGGATGGATTGCTCGTGCCTTGAACTGGGCTTGATGTCATTGAGAAAGGGCTGATCTTGTAGAGAGGGTCGTATGGGCTGTCAACGTCCAGGTGTGTCATTGTGTCTCTCAAATGATAATATTGATTCAGCTTCAAAATCTTGTTTTGGGCATGACAGTATGATCATGATGAGAAAAATTTGAGTCAGTGGGACCAGTACTTATGTATTTGGGCAGACGATTTGATTCCTCTTTATCAGTTATAGGAGGTAAGCCTGATTTCTCAGGTGTTGTGTCTGTACACAAAGGATCAGAAGCCACTCTCTAGCAGGATCTTTGTTTAGCATACTAATTTGTCTCATCTGCCGCACTACGAAAAAAGTTGGGGAAACAAACAGAAAAAAATAATCCAGGGGCTTGGCACTGAGCGGTAGTGTGTGTTACAGGGCCTGCAGGCAACTGAAAATCTTTCACTGCCAGCGCTGTGTGCGCCGCGCGCCACGTCGTCTGCAAATTTAGTAGTGGAATGTTGTCTTCAGGGTCACTTTCTACTGCATAATCCTCATCTATTTCATTCCCTTCCTTCTTCAGTTTCAATTTCAACATCAGATTCTCTATTCTGTTGTCTTTTAATCTCCTCAACTTGACGCATAATTTCGTCAATTTCATCTTCTGGAAAATCTTCCCACATTTCATCTTCGTGCTTTGCCGCCATTCTTAACTATGAGAAAATGTGTGAATGAAAATGAGAGACGCTGACTAATTTCTTGAGAAGGGAAGGATGTGTTGTGCCAGAAATAGTACTGAAAAGCCATTGGGCTATCCTTACTATAGCGGGAAAAGTCACTCATGGTGTGTGTGAACTTGTTCATGCTCACAGCGTGATGGAAAATACCCACTGGCCGCGAGCGATTCTCGGCATGCTGCGGCACGATAAAATAAATGGGGCCTTTTCCGAAAAGCCCGCTGCGGCATTAGAAAATGGGAGAGGGTTAAAACAAGAATTGTTTAAAGTATTTCTTTTATTGAAAGAAAATGAATGGGAAATATAATTATGTTTGATGTTGACAGGATGAATTGTGGAAATATATTTTAAGAAAGTACACATATAATTTGGAAAAAAAATCCATATTACATTCTCTGTATTTCATGAATGACAATATTACTAAAATATGTGCTAATGGATTGCACATAACTAAGTAAAATTATTTACTTATCCCTTTCTTCACCATTGTGCCTCATTTCAAACAGAATTCTGGGTAAATATTCTGCAGTTAATCTTTCAGCTGGGATGTTGATACATGAACAGCTGCTGTTAATCTTTCAGCAGCAATATTGATATGCAAACAGCTTTTTGCTTTACAAAATAAATGACAAAAAAACAATTCAAACTCGACCTAAAGCTTGCTGAGAATTCACTTGAACCATATTGAAAAGGCAGTTGCCATTTGCATGGAAGTAAATATGATCATGTGACTAGCAAGACTGATGACCTTTGAACCATAGCTAAATCAGTGGATGGAAGTGAAAGGATTAAAAAATTTCCAACAGACATGTGGGACACTTCATAGTTTTTGGTTTGGTTTGGTTGGGGATATTTCTTTTTTGTTGTTAAAATTGAGATATAGTTGGGTTTTGTTTTTGTTTTTAACACCAAAGTCACAACCATTTCTCTGCATGAAATTCGGGCTTTTCTCCCCAGGGAGAGTGCATTGCCACGATAGTGCCACCCATTACTTTTTTTTTCTCCATTTGTTTCCCCATCAGAGTGGCATTTTTCTTGTTGCCATGAGTTGCTTCAATGTGCTAAATAAATTTGTGAAACTGACAGGACCTTGATTTATCATCTCAATCGAAATACGAGTACCCAGACCACCATTTATGGTCGAATGGATAGGGAAGTTTTGGGCCCAAACGGGGACTGAACCACTGCACACTTCCAACCAAAACTTTTGCTTTCTAGGCAGGCGTGTTACCTCTAGACCACATATCTATGACTTGTCCTTATGATTCATGTTATGTGTGCAAATCCTTACCGCTTGTTATGGTTCATGAGAACATTTTTCTTAAAGTTGCCAAAATTAGGCAAACATATAAAATAATAAGGGGTAGTGTAACAAACTCGGACACCAATCACTTACACTGATTTCTTTTTAGATTCCAATGACATCAGGATGACCCAAATGATAAATGAACATAAACTATTAGGTAATGTGCATAATTTGTCACTATTCAGGACTGTAGCTAATTTCCATCCATTAAAAGACCGAATGAGGCAAACTATTAAGATTCATCATCAAGTTTTGATAGCAGAATATATATCGTGATAAAATAAAAGTCAACACATCAGAAGCCACAGCAATTATTTAATTCGGAGGTTGATCAATACACATGATGTGTAGTTCAGAACAGTCATACATATAAACTCATCCATCAACTCGTAGGATGATCACATCATACACTTTTTGACTAATACATTTGTACACATTTGAGTTTTAAACCTAAAAAATATGACTTTTAAAATGTCACATTCTAAACTTAGGGGGGAAAAAAAAAGACATTTGAAATATTGAAGCTGATTTTGTTCAGGCACACTTAACCACACTTAACACTGGTTCTAGAATGTTTTTGAATATTTACACAGAAGTACAATCAAGACAACTCCCAAATGGTGAAACTTCTGCCAGTACCATCTTTTTCACATGTATCATTCATTCCATGAAAGCCAAACCCCTCTCCCCCCCTTTGAAAAAAACAAACCAACTCACAATCACTAAAAAAAATAAAGACAAGACACTTACCAAATAAATATAAAAATACAATAGGTATGTATTCACAAACAAAAGATTTGACATTTTCTCTCTCTCTTTTGAAAAAAAACAAAACATGCCTACACACCATTAAAACAGTTTCATCAGTTAATACCACATCTAGGTATCACTTGCACTCACACAACGGAATAAAAGCTGACTTTCTTTTCTACAGAAATGAAAACAGCCACTGCTGTTCCAACAAACTTAACATATTGTACTACTACAGAAAAAAAGTTCCTAACAAACAGAGAAACACAAATGACAACGTTACACCAATTGTGTCACATGAAGGGCAGATGACTGAAATGTGCAGATGAAAACGGGTCCAATGGTCATGGTTGACGTACAACTAGGCTGCGTGTCTTTGTTTTCACCTGGGATACCGCTCCACAATCATGGCATGTCCCTGCACACAAACATGTACAAACAGGCATTACTTATTTCAACTTGGCAGGGCAGGATCAGAAATGAAATGTTTTCTGCTCCTGACAACTCAAATATGAGGACAGAAGATGCCCCACAGAAGTTGGGATCGTTGTTACAAGCCAACAAGGCTAAAGCATCACTAGGTAGATCTTCAATATGCACATACTCTGTGAAGAAACACTTCCATCATTGGAGGGAAGTATACCACGTTTTCACAGGCTTCAAAAAGGTGTTTGATACTCGGACAGGAGGCACTACGAGCCACACTAAATATCTGGCAAAGGTGAATCAAAATCCAACAACTGCATTCGAAAGCAATGAGGGAAGAATTTACAAATGATTGTGGTGTCTAGACTGAAACCTGTAAAGGACAAGAACTCGATGAAAAAATAACGCTTCTTCATACTCTAGTATATTCCATCTTTTGGTATGCATGCAAAAGTGGACATCTGAGAGCAGATCAGGGAATAAGGTGTTACTGCAAGATGCCATGCATCAGATACTCAGACCATACAACCAGTAATGCTCCACCATGCAACCAGTGCCAAACCATCAAATAGTACATCAGAGTTTTTCAGCTAAACCTAAAGCTTGGAACATGGACAATTTTGTTGTTTCTGCAAGCTATGGAGCGAACCTTGTTCTATTAATCACTACACTAGAAAACCACAAAAAGGACGGTACCAGTCCTCCAGCAGCGCAGGCAGCGACCAAGCCAAACTGTCCATCCTCCTTGTGCAGACGGTTGGCAGCAGTGGTCACCAGGCGTACCCCAGTGGCCCCAAAGGGGTGTCCCAGAGACAGGGACCCTCCCCACAGATTCAGCTTGTCCATGGATGGGGCACCCGCCTGGCACAATCAATCACCCACACATCAAAGTGTCAGTGCCTGTAGCGGCTCAAAATGTTGGTTCCCCATTCACGCTTAGTACTACGCTTGTTGCAGTCTAAAACTTATTGATAAAAAAAACAGACCAATTTTCATGCTAGTTTTTTGTTTCAAAAACAATTTTTATAAAACTTAACTATTGATGAAAAAACAGACCAATTTCCATGCCAGTTTTTAGCTTTAAAAATAAAAAAAAGATTATTTAAGTTATGCCATTTCACTTTGCAAATGGCAGAAAAATAACATGGAAGAAAAAATCATACATCACATTGTTTTAATGCGACCAATACATTTATTGATTTAAATAGTTTCACGTCAAACATTTTTTCATTCGTATTAACTTTCAAATTTTCATCAGGTGTGAATATTGGCTTGACCAAATTAATTTCTTCTGGCTTTTTATAACCATACTCTTTCTGCAGGTTCTAAGTGACACATTTTTTCCATGAAAAAGGCCGAAAAGATTGGACAGCAGATATGGGGGGCAGACCTCACCTTGCCCTGACGTCCCATCATGTTGGTTCCAAACCAGTCTGAATCCAAAGCCTTCATGTTAGCCAGGATCTGACCCTGCCAGACACAAAAGTAATCAAGTGTAGTAAAATGACTGGCATACTTTACCAACAATGAACAAAACCTACGTCTACTTACTGGAAATCAAATATAATTCCTCACAAAAACCTGATTTGTGTTATAATTGATAATAATCCAATACAGATAAATATTACAGTCATCTCGAATGTACTTCAAAATTATATTTTATATCTATATTTTATACCCCTTTATGTCTGTCACAGCAGATTTCTCTGTGTGAAATTCGGGCTGTATTTTATTTTAAAATACATTTTCCACCAACATGACCACCAATAACTATACCAGATAAATGACTAGCTATGTGAACATTCTTTTGTTGATCTGTGACAAAGCATAACCATCTGTATTCAGCTGTACTGACTTTGCAAACAGTCCAGGAAGAGCTGACAGCCTCCCCAAACTTTTTTTTTTTTTTAACATAGAACTAATGCAAAGCCACACCAAACACATGCACAAATATTTATTACTTAGAAAACACTGTAATGATCATGAAGCTTCCAGTAACTAATATTAGTCTTATTCATTTCATGTTTTTAGCCTATTCGATTACAGAAATCACACCCAAGCTGTTGTTTTGGGAAATACAAAATGAGTGAGGCGAAACTGCCGATAACTTACAGCAAAAGCTTCGTGGTATTCAAACACACTGATGTCTGACATTGTCAGTCCAGCCTTCTCCAGAATGCGGGGTGTGGCATACGCAGGACTGAAAAAGATCATAAAAGCAATGCTTTCAGTTGAAAAGCAAACTTTCTTAACCGACTACTTTATGAGTATAAGCTGATACGTACAGAATTTGACAAAACAAGTTAACCATTCAAATGATGCCAAAAGTATAGAAAAAAATAATTAAAACGATAGCATGAGTACTAGAAAAAAATTCGTAATAGAGTCCTGCTTCGTAGTTAATGTATTTTAGCTTTGTTTTTTTAGTGTGTGTAAAAGGTTTTCAAAAAGAGAAATCAACATGTGCAATATTTCAGACACAATGTAGGGCTTTGATTTCAGACAGAGAAACAATTCAATATGATACAACCAATTTCAGTACATTGATTTACTATATACAGTCTCCGCTATATTCCAGGAGAGAGAGAGAAGAGACACTGACCCCAGGAGCAGTTGGTCCTTAGGATCCTGGGCCACATAGAGGAAGTCTCTGAGGTAGGCCAGTGGCTTGTAGCCCATGGCCAGGGCTTTCTCCTCAGACATGATCAGGCAGGCAGAGGCACCATCCGTCTGCCACACAAAACACCAGCTGACAATAGCAGATGTTCAACTATTGCCCTCTTTGGCTACACATTCATGTACTTGCAGTTAAACATCCTGGGTCTGTGTCACTTTCTTGTTAGGTTCGTCTCCCAAACTGTTTTGATGAATTGTATATGAGCTTATCTTTTTCCCTATGTTCTCACCCTAAGCCTGTCCATTCTTATCTTGTTGTCATTGTTCTTTGAGAGCAGTACAGTGTGAAGCTCAAGGTGGATTAGAAACAAACTTTATGGGAACAGACAGCCACATGACACAAAGCCTTGATAATGAAATGCACCAATTTCTAGCCAGGTATAATTTGTAAAGAAAAAGGATATCAGAAAGAGCCAAATAACATGGAATGTTTATATATTCTTCCTTAAGTATATCTGGTACAATATTAGAAAAAAAAAAGTGGAACAGGGATAGGATGTTAGACCAGCAGCCTCTGCGTCTCTTTGCTAAGCCTCATTTCTATATATGCTTCTTGGTCTACACTTCTTCTTCTTCTCTCGTTCGCTTTACACTGTCAGATGTGTCTGGGAAAAATAATGGCATGTCCTTTCCAGTTCCTCTCGTGGGCCATACAGCTTGGTCTGTAGGGTTATCTCCGTCAGCCACACTTTCTTCCTCAGGTTGCTGAATAGCGTACACCTTTGAAGGATGTGCTTCGCCTGTCTGGTTTTCTTTACCACAGGCACACAGGGGAGAAGGAGCAAGTTTCAGTTTTGTGGACATATGGTGGTTTAGCCTGTTGTGCCCAGTGCGGAGTCTTACAATTCTGACTTGATCTTCTCTTTTGAGGTGGTGGTAGTCATCCTTCTCTACTCTAGGTCGGGCCATAGATTTGATGATTGTCTTCTTTTCATGGAAGGTAAGGCTACTTTCACACTGTTCTTTCTGTGCCCCCTGTTTTGCAAGTTCATCAGCTTGTTCATTGCCAAGTATGCCACAATGGGCAGGAATCCTTGCAGCTTTACACGTTTGTTTTGTGTAAGAGGCTGTAGTTCCTGTCTACACTTCTCTGCCTTGACACCAGCTGGCTGTTTGAAACACAGCAGAGGTCAAAACTCAGATGCAGTAAATAACATCATACTCTTTTATAACCTTTAAAGTTGTCAAACCTCCTGGGTTCAGCATGTCTAATAAGAAAAAAAAAATCCACCACAGAATTGCCAAAACACACATATGTATGTATTCTTTATAACAACTTAACCCTTCTACTGTCAACCTCTATGTTTTCAAAGATGATGATGATGTTGTGTGTTCCCCAGTTAATACTCTGGGGGTCATCCAGAATGTGCACTGACTCACTCATCCCACCTGGCAATCACTGTGAGATTGAAATTCCACACTGAATGAGAAGTTTTGGTATATGTTTTCAAGCACCTTGTTAAATAGGTAGCTACACTCTGACTTCAGAGGAGTTTTTCTCCTTAAAAGGAGAGTGCAGATTGTTAGGTTAAGAGCTTGCCATGGCTGAAAGCAATCTCAACAGAACATTTTACAACATTGCAACATTTTAGCGTAGGCCTTGGCAATTAGCTGACATCAATAACTGACACAGCTTTTGGCCTGGGCCAGTTTCCAAAGATGACATTTAATAAGACCATAACCCCCCCCCCCCCCCCCCCCCAGAAAAACAAACAAACCTACCAACCCAAAAGACACAAAAAAACAAACCCAACAACCCCCCACCCCCACGCAATACAAAACAAAACAAATAAAAAAACCCAACAAAACAGCAAAAACATATACACCCATGATCGCCTCACAACTCAACCACTGTGTTGTTCCAAAACGTGGCCTCCAAACAGACAACAGAGGAAAGAGACGTAGAGAGAGAAACACTGAACACAGCAGAGAAGTGTCCTGTGCACTGACCAGAAAGGAGGCGTTGGCGGCGGTGACTGTTCCGTGGGGCTTGATGAAGGCCGGCTTCAGTTTGCCCATGGCCTCCATGGAGGAGGGCGGATCCCGTTGTCCTTCTCCACCGTCTGGGCCACACCTGCCACAGTCACCACCACCACACCCCCGCCTTACTGCACCACTCCAACATCTACTAGCTTCCATCATCTCCCTTTTTTTTTTCTTTAAGTGCTCATCTACTACTCTCTTATTTATAAAACAAAGAAAAGAATATTTTTGAAAATTCATATAGCATATCTGTCTGTCTGTCTGTCTGTCTGCTTCTGTCTATCAGTCTATCTATCTATCAGTCTATCTATCTATCTAATATTTTTGAAAATTCATATAACTGAGCACACTATCTATCTATCTATCTATATCTATCTATCTATCTATCTATCTATCTATCTATCTATCTATCTATCTATCTATTCCTTAGTCTTGCAACCGTGGGGACACCCCTGAAGACTTGACAACCAGTTCCCTCCACTCCTCTCTCTGTTCTGCCTTTCTCAAAGTTTTGTTGAGTTCTGGGCCTGTCCATTCGATGATGTTGTCCTCCCATCTCTTCCTTGGCCTGCCTATTTTTCTTCCTCCTTGGACAGTGCCTTGCAGTATTGTTTTTGCAAGTCCTTATAGCACATAACTTTTGACATCCATGCATGCACTCATGTATGTTTTTCAGATATGTTACATGTTGACAACATGATCCGAAGTACAACCCCCACCCCCACCCCCCCCAATAAATAGCTTCACACCAATGCAAAAACAAAAAGTGTATGAAAGTGAAGGACACATTGCAATAAAAAAAAAGGTAAGTCCTCAGGCCTGATTTGAAGCTGTTGACTGTGGGCTTTGGGTGATGAGAGTAGAAAAGTATTATAAGTATCAGAGACAAGAAGGCGCTACTGCATGAAATACTACTAGTAATAATAAAACCAGATGGAATTTATATAACGCCAATTCTTGTAAAAAAAAAAATCAAAGCGTTTGGTCATTCAAATAGGCACAACTGGTAGACCAGGTTGTAAGTGATTTCTAGATATACAACCTGTCATTTTCATTTTCTTTATTTAAAAATGGGGTTTAAAATGAATGCTGGAAAAATGCTGACAAACATCAAATTTACTGATCAATGCAAAACCAGGCATTTAAATAATGTATATCTAAAGGAAATAAGTTTCTCACTGGCACCACAGACAATATATAGTCCTTTCTAAAACTACTAAAAATTCAGATTCCCCCCCTGAAAAAAAAGAAGCCACCCACACAAAGAGTAGAGAGGATACCAAGCGACAGAGAGAAATCAAAGCACACCACACAAAGCTGAACTTTGCTGTACCTGGGACTTTGTAAGGGATTCTGTCCGTCAGCAGCCCCTTTTCTGAAGCGTCGTGGGCCAGGGTGTGGGACCTCAGAGCAAACTCGTCCTGGAGAACGATCGGTCAGATGTGAGAGGCAGCCACTTGACACTTCACTACCTCACACACACACAGCTCATCACGCCTCACGCAATAGAATCACTTGGAAGACAAAAGAAATTCTTCCTATACTACTGCCCACATCATTCCCCCCCCCCCCAAATATAAAAAAACCCACCCAACTAAACCAAGCTGAGCTCATCATCCTTTTCCAGGTAGCAGGGTGCATGCTGGGTATTTTCATGTCAACTTAACATGTGCACAAGATGCTCTGCATGCATTCATATATGATACATCTCATTTTATGTCTCACATGAAGGACTTTCAAAGAAGTGGAGATAGAACCAATCAGATATAAAAAACAAAACAAACCCTGTTGAACAGACACTTTATCAGACACTTGAATTAGCATCCTCAGATCATAAGTTTGCTGTTCTAACCATTAGGCTATCCATCCCCCTGTTTTAAATTATATATACTTTTTTATGAAAGCAAATACCAAAAAATGCTCCATCTATACAGCCCCAAATAGTTTTGTTTCACTAGGTGACCAAATAAAAAAAAAAAGATTGTGAAAATAAAAGAGTAATGATGAGGGAGAAAAAAAAGAAAAAAAAGAGAAAAAGCTGTGATGGCTTTACCTGTTCCTTCCTGGTGACGTTGAAGGCAGCAGCCAGGCGGTCCCCAGAGTGACCCATGGTCTCGTTCGTGGAGAACTCCGCAACAGCTGGCAGCTGAGAGAGAAAACACACACACACCCCCACACACATTATTCCTTCCTTTCTCATTCACAGCACTGCCATCATGCTTACCATTTAGAAATTCTCATGCACTCTGTAAAACCAGATGTTCATTTATTTTGTTCATTATGCACTTGACTTATAAATGAAGTGTTCTGAATAAGTGATGCTGCACAATCAATAGACTGGACAACCAGGATGTATATCTATGATCAAAATGACTGACGAAAGCTACTACTTTGAATAACAAATATAAGTGTGTACACACATACAAATCTCAAATATTCTAAATGTGGCGCTCCGCACGAATGAGTCACTTAGCACATTACCCAATTTGCGCTAGGAGCCTTAAAGGCAGGGGGTCAAGTTGTCAATTGTGATTTTGATTGATTTTAACTAGATCTGTTATTTATTGATAAGAAATCAAGGTATCACTTTTATCCTTTGCTTTTAAATGTGTTTTGAAATACCAAAGCACTCATTCTGACAACCTGTTACTAAAATAAACTTGCCGTTCTCATTTTGTCACTCCTGCAGTCTATCATTTCAATTTGTAATAATGTTGCACAGAATTGTCGATTTTCAATCTGTTTTTGTATTTGATAGTCACTTTATGCACATTAATAACATGTCAATAACTAAAATTGACCTCATGTGCACTCCGTCTTATTATTGTGGAGCGTCACAAATTGTTTGATTATGAGTGTTAATTTAATTTGCAATGGGCAATGCAAAAGAGCACAATGACTACACTTTTTTTTGCCTCCCCCCCCCCCTTCCTGGCTAGAGGTCCATGGCTCATCAATAGTGACATTTTTGTGTATGGGACTGTTTACCCACCATTAAGGCAGCCCCATTCAAACTTCAAGGAAGATGTCAAAACACAAATGGGCATGCGTTTGCAAATCTAGTCATCTGTTTCCACAGCATGCAGTGACCTACTCTTCTGAAATGCACAATAGGTTTTAACTTGTGCACAAAGATTTTCTGCGCATGTTTGCATTTACGGCTTCAGTTTATAGTCTCATCTGAAGGACTTTGAGGGAAGTGGGTCTGTACTGAAGTTAACTCTAGGGAAAAAAGCTCCCTTGAAACAGATTGTCTTGGTGGTGGCTTGAACCTAGTGTCAGATTGCAAGCTCAATGCCCTAACCACCAGGCTTTATCCTGGAAGCAGCAGCCCTTTGTTCCCAAAAGAATTCATAGGCATAAGTAAGTCACCAGGCTATCCTGCTCCCCCCCCCCCCCCCCACTTCATTGACACTAATTCCACTACTCCCGAGGCTACATATACGATCCTATCACATCGTAGCTGATGACAGGAAAGTCTGAAAATCTGATCTCAAAAAAAAAAAAGACAAAAAAAAAAAGACAATAATTCCACGACAGTACAAGGCAGGCAGTCACCTCAGGAGTGAGGGCGGCAGGGGAGAGCATCTTGCTGACCAGCTGCAGGCGGGCGGGCACAGTCTTGGCCTTGTTCATGGACAGCATCAGGCTGCGCATCTTGCGGCTGTGGCGGATGGAACGTCCGACATGAACTCCACACCCCCAGCGATCACAGCGTCACACTGCCCGCTGGCAATCAGGCCCCACTGCGTTCACACACACACACAACACACACCAACACAGCACACACAACACACACAATCACACACACACATACACACACACAACACACACACAACACACACAAACACACCACACACACACACACACACACACACACACACACACACACACATCAAACACCACACCACACATGCCATTTAGTCTCACCAGCTAACAGCCCGGGGGGTAGCCCAGAATATTTTCCTTCTTGATTATCACTCCTGGGAATCATGATGATATCAAAAGTACATACTGATAGAAAAAGCTGTGTGCATGACAAGTTTATAGAAAAAAACCACCCTTGTAATGCATTCTGCTTACTGCAATGCATTCTGCTTACTGTATCTGTTTTCACTGACAGAGCAAACTTTAGCTCCGAAGTTTGTTGTTGCTCCAATAAAATCTTACTGCTGATGATGATGCAGGAATTTGTACACGACTGTAACACGCTTAAGCCTAATGCTCTGCCATACAGGCCATCTTCATAGAACTTTTTTCCCTTAGCAGTAGAATGAAAGGTATGTGGAAGGAGTTTGTCAAAGATTACAGCAATCCCAACATAACATTTCAATTTATAACTACTCTATGATGTAGGCTTGGGCACTTTAAAAACCTTTTGGTCACGGCCAATATGAGAGAATGCCTCAAGGTTAATCGATACATTCTTCTTACTTAACCTTGAAACCCCACAGAGTCACGGGGACACTGCACTGAAAAGCTACTGACCAAATTTCTCTGCAAGTGTTGCAGGCACACCAGCAACCACAAAAGCACTGTGCAGTATGTACAATCTGGGTGGCTAATCCCCCCAAGAAAAAAAAGTGTGCAAATCCAGAGATCATGGGTTCAAATCCGAGTCAGAACTTGTACAGAAAGGGGCAACAGAGAGACATCCAGAGTCATGAACTGGATGTGGGCTGTGTAAGGAAGATAAAAGGCCCGAAACACTTGTCTGAAGGGGGTTTCTCCTCTGAGGACTCTCTGCTGCCACGCTCTAGTTGAGTTTCTTACCACTGGAGTCTGCTTACCTGTTGTGATGGCCTGGTTGGAGGAGATGCAGGCCTGGGTCACGGTGTGAGCGGGTACGCGGTTCGAAATCCCTGCGCCCAGGGATGCCTGCCAAAACACACCAGTCATAAGAAACAAATTCAATGTAAGCATGCATACTTATGCATGATCATACATGTATACACACACACACATGCAGAGACACACACACATAGATGCACTCGCAAACAGAATTTAAAAAACAAAACAAAACACAATCACACACACACTTATATCTGAGCCATGGTTAGACTGTGAAGTGGATTTATACAAGAGTGAACTGAATGAAAAAATCAAAACATAAAGAACATCAAGATTTAAGATGATGTCGAAGCAATTCATATGATACAGGGTTTTTTCTTTGTTTTGTATTGGTTTTTTTTTCCATATGATACAGGTAATAGAACTGTAATTATGTATGAACAAACTGCATTATTGTAGCACACAGTCTAGAACATGTCATCACATACAGAAAAACCCTAATACAATCAATCAAGCAAACAACCAATCAAACAACACCCCCCACCCCACCCCCACTCCACCCAAGTTACCACAAACAGAACAGGCATGCTTTAGACACATACAACACTTAACGCTTGGAAAAAAAAAAAAAAAGCACAGTGAACATTTTTAATCTGGTGTCCTTTCCTCTTAACCTCCAATGCAATCAAAAGTGTCATGTAAAAAAAAAAGGAGAAAAAAAAAAGAAGAGAAAATTCATATGAAAAATAAATGGAAACACTGCTATTCATTGAAAAAAAAAAAAAAAAGGATAATCTAGAAGTGTGACTCGGGGAGGAAAGGGGATGTTGCATATAACATGCATTTGCTTTCCCACATAAAATATTAAAGTAGCTGTACACATTCACTCTATACTTGGTTTAATACATCTTTTTTGAGGCCTTGCATCATCTGTAACAAAACTCTTTTTATATACTGTTTTCTGTTAAACTTGATTTTTGTCGTTATTGCTATTCTGTTACCCCTGTTTTAGTATTAATGAAGATACTCAAGATAAATGTAACTCTACACCGTTTTTTCCAAAACAAAAAAAAATCCCTTGCAAGATAATTGAAATATTGATATGTGTAACACAATCATAATGTCAGAAGGCTACACACTGTATTGGCATCGAACATTTTGTTGTTTGTTTTCGCTTTAACATCTTCCACTTTAAATGATATTGGATGATAAATGAACGTCCTGTATTGATGAAGATGTATGTGCTTTATGAGTGAATATAACCTGCAATGCAAGGTAAAAAAAAAAAAAAAAAAAAAAAAAAATCATATGAAAATGAGAAAGAAGATGTACCTCTCGTGCAACATTGCTGGTTTTAACTTCCTGAATGACTGTCCCATAGACCACATACTCCACAGCATCTGAAACAATGCAAAAAAAAAAGCACACGAGTGTTGTGGATTTTATTTAAAACTTAAAAAAAAATTGTTAAGCAGTTAGCACATGAGTGTTTATTCCATTCTCCTCAAAATTGAAAAATAAATACCCCCCCCACCCCCACCCCAAAACAATTAGGTTGGGACTTGGAGCCTCAAGAAGATGGAGGCCACTAAAACCAACATCACATTAACATGTGCACATAAATGACTGCGCGTGCACACTTACACACACACACGTTCAACAGGTTTCTGTTGTTTTTTCCCAACTCCTTTTAATAGATTTTATACACACTTTTTTGTTGTTGAAAAGCAATACAAAAATTTCTTGACACCATTAACACAACAAAAATGCACTTTCATGTCATGTGCACTAAATCATTCAGTGAAATTAATCTTTTTCAAACAGCTTAATATCCCTGAGGGGATGCCGGGAACTTGTCAGTATAAAAAGCACCCACCCCCACCTTCTGTCTTCTATGCGAGAATTGTAAAAAAAAAAAAAAAAAAAAAAAAATTCATAAGGTCATTACCACAAAGACTTTATTTTACAAGTAACAAGGTTCCTCAGACTATAAGACCCCCCCCAAAAAAAACCCCAAAGCCCAACCCCCCCAAATAACACAAACAACCCCCCCCCCCCCCCCCTAAAAAACAAACCAATAACAGCAAAAAATCAAGCAAAAACCAAAACAACTGGAAAAAAACCAAAACAACAAAAAAAAGCTTCAACAAAACAAAAACTGAAAAATGTAAACAGTTCATTACATGCAGCACATTACACGAACTGGCATCTTTTGATAACTCTAAATGGGAGCAACTTTCTTCCCCACCACATGAAGATTAAAAACAGGGGTCAGTTATAGAAAGGAAATAAAAAAGGAAACCCAAACAGATGGAAACATACCTGTGGGCAAGCTGGTTCTCTTCAACAGTCCTCTGTCAAAAGCACAGAAATGATTTTGTCAAAGAAATGTTTTTGCTAACTGAATAAACTAGAGATGTCTATTTAACACAGAGTTTTGCATCAACAGTTGTTCACATTTGGGCAGGAAAACAAACCAGAATAATGGTATATATGACTTGTTTGATACATAATCATTTATGGCAGAAATTTTCTTTTGTGAGCTAAATTTCAAACACAGAAAACTTCATTCTTTTCTTTTGCAGCTCTGTCTGATTAAAAAAAAAAAAATCTCTTTCAATATGAAACTATTCAACTTCAATTTGCAAAGCACTTATTTAGCATAAACAGGAATGGAAAAGAATGGACAATATTCACAACAACAGATATTGAATAATTAAAATTGCATAGCTGCATACACTCATTTCAAGAGACTCACTGACACCATTTTTGTCAATTCCTCTGTCTCTCTCCTCTCAAACACACACATACACTACTCACACACACACACACAGACACACGCACGCACGCACGCACGCACGCACGCACGCACGCACACTCACTCACTCACTCACTCACTCACTCCACACACACACACACACACACACACACACACACACACACACACCACACACACACACACACACACACACACACACACACACACACACACACACACACACACACACTCACACACACACACACAACCTGGAAAAAACAAACAACAGAGCTCCAGGACACAGAATAAGAAAAAACAGTGGTTTTAAAACAGAACCCACAGGATCTAGAGACAGACTGAAAGCAGCGTAACAACAAGCAACACAAACAGAATAATACTGACTGTAGAGCTGTGCGGGCCAGATCATGGGGCATCAGGCTTTTGTAGAATGTTCCTGACTGCAGGAATGGAGTGCGCACACCATCCACCAGCACCACATTGCGGACATTTTGCTTGGCTAGAGATTTCTTTGCTGCTGCCACACAAACACAGAGAAATCCACCATTCAGCATATCATAACCACCATTCTTTTCTTACTGTTTTTGCTTTGTCTTTCTGAAGATTAGTCTATCACCACCAAAATATAGCAGAGTTAGGAAATGATTTTAACTTACATTTCTTGTCATTACCCCCCTCAAGAAAAAAAGAAAAAGGTCAGGTAAAGATACTGTAGTTTTCTCTTGGATAAAGATGGTGATCTACTGAGGCTGTATGATTTAAACTCAGATCTCCCTGAAGTCAGAATGTGGCTACCTCAATGACAATGAGGGGTAAAACAGTTGTGTATGTATATATGTATATATATATATATATTATATATATATATATATATATATATTAAAAAGTTAAAGTCTCTCCCAAGCCTTAGGCTCATCAGGCCGGTGCTTATCCCGGTTTCTGTGGCGTTAAGCGACTGAGAGTCATAGACTCCCCCCTGGATAGGACGCCAGTCTATCGCAATATATATATATATATATTTATTATATATATATATATATATATATATATATATATTATATATATACAAAATCTGGCCCCACTGGTGAGCCTTGGAGCTCTAGCCCAGGAACCAAAAAAACTTTTAAATATTAACTTCACCAACTATATAGTTTTATCTTTAACATGTTTGTAAACTGGGAGTCAAATATCTTGTTTTCAATGTTATTAGCCATTCACAATACATTGATAAGTTAAAATGGCAGTAAAAATCATCTATTCTTTTACAGCACATATAGCATGCAGATTCACCCCCCCCACCCCCACACACACTCATGTCACTAACTATGCCATTATTATTTTTGTCAACAAAAATTTGTTACACTGCCCAACAACTAGCAGTGCTACAATTCTGACTTACCCGGCTGTGGATTGGCATTATGAACCGAGGAACTGCTGATACATCTTGCATAATCTGAAAACATAAAAGAGGAAAGCCATGAATCATTCTGAATGAAAAGGATATATAAATAGATGACAACTTATCAACTTGCCAACAAACAAGAGACGTCCATGTATATTGACATGGAGCTGATATCTATTCACCTTTGGATGGGTACAAAGTGAGATACGGCTGATATTCACCCCTGAACGAGTACAATGGGAGATAGAGCTGACAGATTCACCTCTGGATAAGTGAAATATGAGATAATTTTCAGCTGAATCATGAGCAGAATGCCTGAAGGAAGAGGAAGAGATCGAGAAGGGGGAGGGGGATACCTGTGCATTACACAACAGTTCACCCAATGACTCGGTCTGATTTTCTTATCATACTCATACTCTTCTGTAACAAGGGTGGGATGGAACGATAAGGTGGTGGGTACTGGATGTGTGGCTTTGCTGGCAAGATAGGGACTTCCCACCCCATCCTCGTCAACTGAACTGGAGGAGTGTAGCTTGTGGTCAAAGTGCATGTGTGCGGACATGTCAGAGTGCAAGAGACACTTTTACAGAACATTCACATGTGAATATGTAAATCACTATACAAAAAGCTGTGGAACAAGAAAAAAAACCCAGCCAACCTAATTTCAATTAAAAACCAAGTAGCGAATAGCGTATATTTGAAGAGAACTAATTGAGAAATGGCATTATTGAACATGATTTACTTTGTAATTTATTCACACAAACACAGGGAGGGGGGTTGTGTTTCACTTACAGCATAGCTGTTAAAAATGTTGTTTGAGACACCACTGAGGTTCCTTTTCCATGTAGTTACTCAGTTACTTTCACTATCAGTATCAGCACTCCACTCTCCTTAAAGTCCTTTGGATGAGACTAAAAACAGGTCTCAGGTGCAAATGCATGAAGAACATCTTGCATACATGTTAAAAATCTGTTCTTCCTTTGGAATGCATTCGCAGAGTAGGCCATTTTGTGCCAGTTGGAATGGATGGCAAATTTTTAAAAAACGCATACACAATGGTGTCAACTCTCATGTTTAGACATCATCCCAAAGTTGGAATGCAGCAATCTTGATGATGGCTGAATGGTCACATGCAAAATCTCACCACTGGTGAATCTTGGAGCTATAGTCTAATCGAGGAATAAACAAAAAAAAAAAAAAAAGGGTGGATAGGCAAAACTAAAATCCCAGGCTTGAGAGTTCTTGGAAATAAAAAAAAAACCCCACCCCTAACACTTATATTTATAAGTTGTTTCCATTTGCTATTTCCCCCCATTTAAGATATAGTAGACCCCCTCCCCCTATGCCATGGTTAGAGTTCTGAGGTTCATGAATGGTGAGATTTTGTGTACGTGACCATTTTTACCGGCCAATGAGGTAATTTCAATTTGACTTAGAGGATGGCACCGAAATATGACACCTGTGTGCATGTATGTGTTTCGAAAAATTTAGTCATCCGTTCCTACTGGTATGCCATACCTAATGGCCTACTTTCCAAAAAGCAGAACAGGTTTTTAACATATATACATGTACGCAATAGCTGAAAGATGCTCTGTGCGCATTCACACATGGGACATCGGTTTATGGTATCATTTGAAGGACTTTGGGGGTGGTGGAGTCAGTACTGATATTATTCTTGTTAACTCTCAGGCAAATTCCCCCTACAATATGTATCTCAATAAACCATGAGGCTTAGGCTGGCACCACTCCCTACATTGCTACTTACTGTTACTTTAAAAAAAAAGCAAGCTTTGCAAAAGGTAACAAGTAATCAAAGTTTCAAGGAAACAAATATATATATATATATATATATAATAATATATATTTTATATATATATATATATATTCGATTGTTAAGAGTCTGGCTGGTGGCTACTGTGTAGTAAGAATGACAGTTGAGGCAATTCTATGCACACACACACAGATTGTTAGGAGTCTGGGTACTGTGCAGTGACAGATGAGGCAACTTCACACACACACACACACTGAGGTTACTATACATAGTTGCTTTGTAAATTTTTATTCTTACTTTGTTTTATTTTTTCATTACCTTTTTTTTAGCATAATTATGTTGGCGGCTTCTACTGACTACTGTCTTGGTTTTATCTTAAATTCTGAGGTCTGGAATTTTAAAAAAGATGTCTTCCTCATTCATTTTTGTTCTTTTAAAATAAAATTTCTTTATTTTTAAGTTGTTTGCTGTGGGCAGGATAAAAAAAAAAAGTTGTGTAAACTTCTTATCAAAAGTGTATAATTTGTAATCTTTACTCATTATGACTGCTCCACTCTGGTCATATGTAATAGGCCTAATTATGGGTAACCTGGTGAGGATCTCCCCCCCCCCCCCCCCTCTTTTTTTTTTCTTTCTTCATGTTGCTCTTGGGACAATGTCCTTAGCACTGTAAACCTTAAACTTCAAGGATATGGACTTTGCACCTGCTTTGTTAGCACAAAGTGAGTACCCACAAAAATGCTACGTTATCAAGCCGACTAGCAGTGTTTTCAGTTAACGTTTTTGGATTATAGCACACTAAGGTTGTGACCGAACATAGCAGTTATCGGGTCAAAGTCCAGTCTTGGGCTGGTGCCGGCGGACGATCCTGCGTCAGTGTGTGAACCAAACCAAAACTGAAGGTCATATGATATTAAAAAACCAAACAAATGATTTGATTATTAAAAATGAACCCCCCCAAACAAGGTAACAAAAAAGGGAAAGCCGGAAAACCGAAAATTGCATGAAGTCAACAGACCAGATATCGTCTGCTGTCGAACATTTCGTCCGCTATTCCTGTTTCAGTGTTTGTGCTAAGGCAAAGACAGAATAAATGATCAGAGATCGGAAAAAAAACATATTTCAAAGAGAATAGTTTACATTGGGAACTTTCAGATACTTGACATCAAAAGTGCAAGCAATTCTTTCCACTCACTAACCTCTGTAGAAACCAGTCCGGGTCAGAGAAACTCTTCTGCACACGAGAGCCGCCATGCTGTTGCTGGATGTGAAATCTCGTTTGGCAGGTCATGTGATGCACAGAAACGTTGGATAACTCTGTCATATGAGTTTACATATGATAAGAAAATAAGTCGATTAATTACCGATATTCATCATCAATTAGTAATGTATAATCAAGAAATTTGACTGTTGTAAGTATAGCGTATGTTTACAAGGGAAAACAATAGACAGAATAATTGTGATAACAAATCTGGCGAAACCATATCAACTTTCGATTTCTCGAGACAAGCTCGAAACTCTCGGGCCGGCAACGTGAGTTCAAAGTTCAGCCCCGGTATCGTACCCATTGAACAACATGGCTTGCATGAGAATGGCTTGGGCGGCCCAGAGTGCTTGCAAAACAGGCATTTTCAACAGAAGATGTGAGTATGAGATTTATAAGTACACAGTAATTATGTCAGTTGTTATTTCTCTTTTTCAGTATTTGTGAGCTAAATCTTATTGTGTGCACAGAATCATCTAGATTGTCCTCTAAACTCCCGGAGGGCAAGTGAATCGCCAGCACTTGTTTGCAGACGACAAACCCGAAAGTTTAGTCTGCTATTGCTGTAGTTGGCAGTAATCGTATAGTCGCTATTCTGCGCGATTTTTTAAGGAAGATTTTGTTATATTAGCCATTTTACCTTAATCTTTTGATTATTTGAACGTTGTCTGTGACTTTGTCACCCAGGCAAAGCAGGTATTTGAGATGAGAGATAGCAGAAACGGTACAAATCAAAATTAAGAACTTTCTAAGGCTCTCATTTCTGGTCACTCAGGCCCTAAATCGGAAATATCCGGTGGTAGGCTACGTAATAACCACCACAAAGAGCGAATAAAGACTAGAAAATTAATCTTTTAGTAATGCGATTTTTCCTTCAAAGATTAAACTCTGGAAATATTAAAGCTTACTTTTAAGAAAGCAGGCCTATGTGTTAGTATTATAAGCATGTTATATTTATAAATTAATTATGATCAGCATATTTCTTTCTAGCATTGCCATTATCATCATCATAGCTCACACATACCCTCACACCTAAAGATTTGTGCATAGGCACATTCTCATTGTCACACACTATGCGGTCTATGCTCGATGAGAAATTCTGTTGACTTTTTTTTTTTTTTTTAAGCTTCAATTTCAAACCTAGATTTTGCGGGCTTGTAAGCAATGTTTTATAACCAGTTTGACATTTGAAGAATTGGTCTTTTCTCCTTTGGTTAACTCATTCCTGCTGATGTTTGGATGTGATTTCTTTTGCCCAAAACAGGAGCTACTTCTAAGTTTTGTGGGTTGCTTCTAGCTTGTTTTATGAGGATGTTCCTGCAGCTGATTTGGCTGAATGCAAGCCTGTATTAAACAATAAGTACTTCATTTTGCTTTTGGTACAGTCACAAATCACCCCCATGGAAGACCCCAAAAGAACTCTGGTGTTTGATTGAATTGACACAAATATGTAGGCTATATTATAAATTCATTATATATTGACTTATATAATACGCAGACAGCCATCCAAGACCACATGTACTATAAGCTGAAGAGACAATTTTCTTCTTTTGTTTGTTGTTGTTGTTCTGCTTGTTGTTGTTGTTCTGCTTGTTATTGTCAATCACTTATTTATAATATCATTATCAGTGTAAAAGACATGATCAGAATGTGGAATTTGTTGTGTTGGAAATTGACCTCAGGATCTTGCTGGAGATGATGTTCTGGCAAAGTTAAGCTTTTTAAAGTTGGTGCTTGTGCTGATCTAAAAGAAATTCTCAGATTAACTAATTAAGAAAAGTCCTTTCCCTTTCTAAATACTAAATAGTTATTTCTTTCTAATGTTGAGAGTATTTTTTGCATTTTCACAATTTTTTTTTATGTAACAAGTGCACCCATCACCTCCCTGCTCCCACCCCACTCCACTCCACTCTACCCCCTTTATTATATTCTAGAAGTGAAATACTCAAATAGCAACATTTCTTGTTAATGGTCCTGCTACTAACGTAGTGAGTATCAAGATTAACTTACCATAGAGAAGACCAAAGCATGATATATATTCCTTTGTTGTTTGTTTTGAAATAATATATTACTGGTAAAGCTGCCAAGGTATTTCTTGTAGTTTTAATTCCTGATTGTATTGGGCTGTAAAGAAACTATGATGCCTGTTTATCCTTAAACTTGGTAGGGATGACAAGCTTCAGCAGAAAACTGTAAAGTTGTATGTTTTATTGGAATTTCTGATTTTCAAATATGAAATAGTGTCACTGTCAGGTAATCCTTCACTCATCATCAGCACCAGTACTTTGAACAAGATGATTGTCAGACAGGGGAACATGTTCGATGCTTTGGTCAATAATTTAGTCCACTCTCCAGGCTGATTTGCCTTCATCCTTTCATAGCAACCGCGCCATGTTATGGCCGGTCCAATCTTTGATGTTCTTGATGCAGACCATGAAAGATAGGAAGTTGTTAAAAAGGAATTTATATAACTGAAAATGATTTGTTTTGATAACATTTGGGGATGCAGGTAAGCTTAGTAGATGAAGTACTCACTTTCCCCAAGTGAAGGTTAAGCAGTATTGAGCATGATTGCCTTGTGGATGGGTGACCATTTGTATGTCTTGGCTTTAATAAGCCCCTTGTTACATCCAGCTATAAATGGGTACCTGCCTTGTTTAGAGACAGAGAATGTTTTATTTTGTTTTCTATAGTAAAAATAGAATATCTGACATTGACTTATGGACCTCACTTTCACCAGCTGCAAATAAAAGTCCTTTTTAGTTTGTCATAGTTAAGTGGCGCTGCTGAAAGAGACTGTAAGATTTGGCTGGAAACACTTTGTGACTTTTAAATTTTGATGACTTTTTCCTGGATTTTTTGTTTTTGTTTTTGCAGTACGATGTCTCAGCCGGCAAATATCCACAACCTCTGCATTGGCAGGTATGAGTAAGGCAGTGTTGCTCGTGCTATGAATGTTTTTTATGCAGTTTTTTTTACTGTAATTTACCTTTCCCCAAATAGGCCTCTTCAGTCAGCGCAACACTGGCTCTGTTATTTCTGTGACTGATCTCATCCATAGGAATGTCAATGTGTGTGTAACTGAATTTCAAAGATTTTCTCTCAAGTGTTTATAGCCAAAATGCTCTGTCAGTCTTGTTGTGTGTGTGTGTGTGTGTGTGTGTAACTGATGACAAGAGGTGTGATTGAATTGCCCTTTAGTCATTCATTTAATTTTCAATTTTTTAAAGTTATTTATGTATTCACTTATTATCTATTACTTAAATAAACCCAAAACAACAGTTTGTAATTTTCTCCTCATCACTTCTCTCTGATAGACATTATACTCTGCAGTTAACAGAGTTCTTTAACTACTGCCCTTCATACTTGTAACACAAAACATTTTGTTTTATATGAATATTGCAATTAAAACAGCTGTGACATTTTATGAAAGCAGGCCAGTTTTTTATTTATCACAAGGAAAGCTACATTCCATCTGTTGCGCTGTTGAACAGCTTTTCTCAGCAGTTTATAAAGTGGTGGATCACATCATCTTTATGATGTATAGTTTGTGTGTGTGTGTGTGTGTGTGTGTGTGTGTGTGTGTGTGTGTGTGTGTGTGTGTTTAAAAAATTTAGCCGTTTTTTCACATTAACTGATTAAGTGATATCAAATGATAAGAAAATTGTGTGTGTGTGTGTGTGTGTGTGTATGTGTGCGTGTGTGTGTGCGTGTGTGCGTGCGTGCGTGCGTGCGTGCGTGCGTGCGCGCGCGTGTGTGTGCATGCATGTGTGCGTGCGTGTGTGCGTTCATGCATGTGTGTGTGCGTGTGGGCGCACACACATACATGAGCATGCTGAATGTGATCATGTGTGTGTGTGTCTCCATGCAAGTTAGTACCTACATCTTTTGTGATGTTATTGGCGCTGCCCCCATGCTTCTCTGCTGCTCTCTCTTTTCTTGTTATTGATAATTTCCATGGTAAGCTGTATTTATGATTATATATCTGGCATCAGTCCCACCGAGATAATTTAACCTTAATATCATTACATGTCTTTAGATAATATTGCTTTGTTGCAGGAAAATACTTAAAGCTGGATTCAAGCTATGGGGATATTGCAGTCATCCGATTTGATGACCCTGATTCAAAGGTAATTTCTGTGGTTTACATTTGTAATGATGCAGACTTAAAGAACATTACAGTAAAAAGTAAAAGGAATGTGAGAACACGCGGGTGTATAGACACTTATAATCATGCAAACTTACAACTATTGTCTCACACACACACACACACACACACACACACACACACACACACACACACACACACTCACACACTCACACATCACTCACTCACTCACTCAACTCACTCACTCACTCACTCAGAAAAAATGGTCGCATTAGCAAAACTATCCCCATTAGTGAACCTTGGAGCTGTAGCTGAGGAATGGAAAAAAAAAGAAGAGAATTCACGTTCATGTGGGATGCAGCTCTGTGATTTTCTGCACCGTTGAACTGATGTGACAGTTGATAAGTTAATGGTTGACTTTGCATGCCTAGCTTACCCACTGGGCAGCAGAAGTGAGCTGTCGACCATTGTTGTCATCGCATGACTGTGTTAATTATTAACCGTATCATGGTACTCAGATAAATGGATGGTAACTTCTGCTAAAACCAGTCATCCGTTACAATGTATAGCACAGTTCATTTGTCAGATGTCTGTCAAATTTGCTGATTCATTTAGATAAATTGTAAATTTTTTGTCTTGTACATGGATACTGTACAATATGGAAACTGACAACCTGTTACTTCGACAACCTGTTACCTGTGCTTTGTGACACTTGTAATATGATAGGTCCAATCCAATCACAAGTGACAAGACAAATGAAAAGGTAATAAAAATGATAATGTTACTCATTGTTACTAGTTTTAATTAAGCGTGCCAGCAGTATTAGTTTAGTGCATCTGCTTTGGAAAAGTGCATGTTATGACAAAATAAGATTTTTTAATGATAGGACATTGTGCAGACTTTCATGGGGGAAGAAGATAAAAGCCCATAATGATGGTGGTATTTTATTATGATTATTATTACTTTAGCTGATTTTGCTGCCACTACTTCTGCTATTGCTACTACTATTTATTTTGCTTTAAGCCAAATGGGGAATACCCCAAGCTGTACATGTTTATAACTTACAGGGCAAGTAGAGTTACGGCGACTTAAGTCATGTTGAATGGTGGTCTCTGTCATTGTAAATTGTGGTGCTCTGTATCATGCTACTGGATGTGTCATGCTACTGGATGTGTCATGCTATGGATGTGTCGTGCTAATGGATGTGTCATGGTAAAGGATGTGTCATGGTAAAGGATGTGTCATAATGAATGTGTCATGATAAAGGATGTGTCGCAATAAAGGATTATGTCACAATAAAAGATGATGTCACAATAAAGGATGTGTCATGATAAAGGATGATGTCATGATAAGGGATTGTCATGATAAAGGATGTGTCATGATAAAGGATGATGTCATGATAAAGGATGTGTCATGATAAAGGATGACGTCACAATAAAGGATGTGTCATGATAAAGGATGATGTCACGATAAAGGAGGCATCACGATAAAGGATGTGTCATGATAAAGGAGTGTCACGATAAAGGATAATGTCATGATTAAGGATAATGCCATGATAAAGGAAAATGTCATGATAAAGGATAATGCCATGATAAAGGATAAGGCCATAATAAAGGATAATGTCACGATAAAGGATGTGTCATGATAAAGGATAATGTCACGATAAAGGATGATGTCATGATGAAGGATAATGTCATGATGAAGGATAATGTCACGATAGAGGATGATGCCATGATAAAGGATAATGTCACGATAAAGGATAATGTCATGATAAAGGATAATGTCATGATAAAGGATAATGTCATGATAAAGGATAATGCCATGATAAAGGATAATGTCATGATAGAGGATATGTCACGATAAAGGATAATGTCATGATAAAGGATAGTGTCATGATAAAGGATAATGTCATGAAAAAGGATGATGTCATGATAAAGGATAGTGCCACGATAAAGGATAATTTCATGATAAAGGATAATGCCATGATAAAGGATAATGTCACAATAAAGGATAATGTCATGATAAAGGATAATGTCACGATAAAGGATGTGTCATGATAAAGGATGATGTCATGATAAAGGATGATGTCACGATGAAGGATGATGTCACGATAAGGATATGTCAGATAAAGGATATGCACGATAAAGATAGTCAGATAAAGGATAATTCAGTAAAGGATAATGTCACGATAAGGAAATGTAATAAAGGATAATGTCACGATAAAGGATATGTGCGATAAATGTCGCGATAAAGGATAATGTCACGATAATAGGATAATGTCCGATAAAGGATGGATAAAGGATAATGTCATGATAAAGGATAATGTCACGATAAAGGATGATGTCATGATAAAAGGATAATGTCACGATAAAGGATGGTAAAGGATGATGTCATGATAAAGGATAATGTCACGATAGAGGATGATGTCATGATAAAGGATGATAAAGGATAATGTCACAATAAAGGATGATGTCATGGTAAAGGATGATGTCATGATAAAGGATAATGTCACGATAAAAGAGGTGTCACAATAAAGGATTATGTTACGATAAAGGATAGTGCCATGATAAAGGATAATGATAAAGGGTAATGTCACAATAAAGGATAATGTCACGATAAAGGATAATGTCACAATAAAGGATAATTTCACGATAAAGGATAATGTCACGATAAAGGATGTTTTTCTGTTTTCCCATTGCAGGTGAACACCTTGAACAAGGCGATGCAGGCTGAGTTTGTGGATGTGTTGAAAGAAACTCAGACCAACCCTGCCTACAAAGGCATCGTCCTCATCTCCGCAAAACCTGACGTTTTTGTGGCCGGTGCAGACATCAAGTCAGTAGCGCTGTTGTGTGGTTGATGGGGGTTATTTTCTGTATTTATTTATTTTTTATTTATTTATTTTTTATATCGAAGATAATGGAATAAGCACTCATTTACTTTTTTTCATCCAGTCTCAAGTGTGTATGCAATTTTTTTAAAATCTTGTCATCTGTTCCCACTGGCACACAGTGGCCTACTCTTATGAAAAGTAGAACAGGATTTAACGTGTGCGCAAGATTTTCTGCGTGCGTTCTCACACTGTGTCTCAGTTTATAGTCTCATCGAAGGACTGGTTATATGGTTATAGTTTTCCTGTGGACTCTTTGGTAAGGCTGTGATAACTAAGTCTGATCTTAAGAGTTGAGAATGAATAACATGAAGGTGACAGTGTGGAGTTTGTTCTGTGGAATTTTGGATTGGATTGTAATGATTAAATGTAATGTTTGCTTTTAGGGTAAATGACATGAATGTGACAGTGTAGAGCAAACATGTTGTTTTAGAGATGATGAATGGATGTAGAGCAAACTGCTTGTCATAGTAAAAATTATGAAATAGAGTTTCTGCTCATTCAATATATACTATGTTCTTTTTCAAGAGTTGTCATTTAAGTCCTTTTAACCTACTTGCTCCTTTCTCTCCTTTTGATTAAAAAAAAAAATGTAAACGGCAGATTTGTGAAAAAAGTTTGTATTTATGGGAAGTTTTTGCCCAGTGTGTGCTAGGATTTTTTTTTCATATATTCAGAGCTTTTCTGTGTCATTTTCTTTCTTTTTTTAATCACTGTAGTCATCTGTAAATTTTAAAAATAAAAAATAAATAACCCAAAACTGATTATAGAGCATTTTGTTGTTGTTGTCAAGGTTTGCAGAAGTAGCCAATGCTGTACACTTGTGTCTTTTAATAATAATAATAATAAGAAGAAGAATAGTAATATAATAATAATAAATGGAATTTATATAGCACTATATCTTGCAAAATCAAATCAAAGCGCTTTTGTTATATATTTGTTAGTGTCCAGCATGTAGTATTTCAGCGTGATGTACTGACTTATAAAGCAAATAATCTTGACCCGGATGATCGAGGAATGCCAGAGTAAAGAGGAGACGATGGAGCTGTCCCTGAAGGGTCAGGATGCCTTCTTCAAGCTGGAGCAGAGTCCTAAACCAGTCGTGGCCGCCATCATGGGCTCTTGCCTGGGAGGAGGATTAGAGGTAAGGTTACCACCCCTTGGGGATGGGTGCCAGGGGCTCTTGCAGTAGTATAAGTAGCATCACCACCTTCTGGAATATATCTGCTAGAAATTTCCTCTTTGCTGTCAGTTTTTTTTTGTTTCTGTCTTTTTCCTCTCCTTTCTATCATCTCTCCTATCTTCTGCCTTCTCAGTCCATTCACCTGCCTTTTTTTTTTAAAGCAAATCTTTAAATAAAATATTTGATTTTTTTTTTGATTATGTGACATTTTGCTTGTATTGTTATATTCTGGCGTTCAGGTTGTGATATGTAATCAGTGGGATAGGCGAGAGGATGTCCATTCTACAGTGTTATTTGCTTATGTGGCATTTGTTTATGTTGATTTTGTATTTTGAAATGTTTGTTATATTTTTTGTATGCTTGAAATGTTTGTTGTTGTTTTTTTACTCTTTTTTTTTAACCTGAGCTACTGTAATATGATTTTGAGTTTGTTCTTTCTCCTTGTTATTATCTAACAAAAAATAGAATAAATTATTCCTACCTGGATGACGTCTCTCCACAGCCTCTGGACTGCTCAAAGCAAGATACAGCAGTGACAGAGAGAAACTGCTCCAGGAGTCACCCACTGCATTCTTTTCTGAACACCTAGTTCACTATAGATACTTGCACAAGTGCAGTGCCCGATAACTTATCCATCCATTCTCGGGGATTTTTACCCTGGAGTTAACATCAGTACTCGACTGCGGAAAAGTGAAGTTCAGAATTTATTTATTTATTTATTTATTTATTATTATTATTTATCTATTATTTATTTATTATCTATTTATTTTTATTTAGAAGATAATGGAATAAGCACTCACGTGGGCTAGAATCCAAGCTTAGGACTGTATGTGCTGTTTTCCAGCTAGCACTGGCGTGCCATTACCGCATTGCTGTGGCCACCAAGAAAACGGGGCTGTCTGTGCCGGAGGTGATGCTGGGCTTGTTGCCGGGAGCGGGAGGCACGCAGCGGCTGCCCAAGATGCTGCCTATCCCCACTGCGCTGGACATGATGCTGACAGGGAAGACCATCAAAGCCGACCGGGCCAAGAAGATGGGGCTGGTGGATCAGATCGTGCACCCCCTAGGTGAGTGCTTGTCTGCACTGGCACAGCTGTCAGTTTCCCTCCCCCACTTTCAGCTCCTCTCAGCTGCTAATTAATCCATCCCACCCCAGCCCAGATGGGGGCCAGCTGGTGCTAATTAAAGCAGGAACTGACCACACTTGGACTAGGTAAATGGAAAGGTCGAGCTAAATGTAGAACTCTGAGTGATGTTTGGATTTTGTGTGCTGTGCTGTATCCCTGCTGAAGGTGAAGGCAGTTCATTGTGATGTTTGTTAATTGTGTAAATGAAAAGATGAGCAACAGCGTAGTTGTTAATTGTTATTGTTGTCATCATCTTCAGCATTATTATCAGTTGAATTGTTCTGGGATGTGAGTAGCCTTGTGGTTAGACTGTTGCGCTCACGATTTGTTGGCCCTGGATTGAGCTTGGGTTTGGAGCCACCACTGGGACTCCCATTCAATAGGATTTTTCCCCTGAGTTAACATCAGTACTCACTCCACTCCCCCAAAAGTCCTTGGATGAGACTATCAAACGAGGCCCCATGTGCAAACGTACACAAAAATATTCGCGCACATTAAAACCCCTCTGCTTTTTGGAAGAGTAGGCCTTTTGTGCATATTAAGAATCGGATGACAAAAAATATTTTTACAAATGTATGCACATTGGTATCACCAGAATACAGTTACCTTACTGGCGATGTTAATACGGTGCATTCATGTAGTTAATTGAAAGTTTGGTTAAGATAAGACAGATGTTTGTGTTTATGATCATATTTGTGTATGACACGGAGAGGAGTTGATTGGGTTGATGTTTATGATGGAGTGAGAAGCAGTGTGGAAAAGGGACAGGCATGGTGTGTGTGGACATATTGATGACAGTGATGGTGGACAAGGTACGATGGCATGGTGTGTGTGGACAGGCCCAGGACTGGCAAATGCCAGAGGACAACACCTTGAAATACCTGGAGGGAGTAGCTGTGGAAGCAGCCAGGTAAGATGACTCACATCCATCTTTTCTTCTTTTGTGTCAGAGAGACTTCATTTAAATTATTGTCTGTCTGTCTGTGTATCTATCTATCTCATGCACAGTGCACACATAATGCTCACACACACACACCACGCATGCATGCATGCATGCATGCACGCATGCATGCATGCATGCGCAGGTACGCACTATATACACTCATGCACACACAAGCATTTACCTGAGCAAGTGCATTTGTGCAAGCTCTTGTGTATGCATGCTCTTGTGTGAGCACACACACTTTTGGTCATACACATACACTAATTTTAAGATTTGCAAACCACATGCATGCACACATGCACGCACACACACACACACACAACTAACACACACACACCACACACACCACACACCACACCACACAACACACACACACAACACACACACCACACACACACACTACACATTTATTTCAGTTTTTGTGTGTTTTGTTTTGCAGAGGTCTTGCAAATGGCACATTGAAGAAAACTCCAAGAAGAAAGGTTTACAAGACAGTAAGTACACACTAGCCGCCGCTGTAGTCTAGTGGTTAGGGCGTTGGACTCGTAATCTAAAGGTTGCGGGTTCGATCCCAGCTTTCGGCTATGGCGTTGTGCCCTTGGAAAAGGCACTTTACAGCTATTTTCTCACCCACCCAGGTGTGAAAGGGGTACCAACCTTGTGTTGGGGTTAACCCTGCGATAGACTGGCGTCCTATCCAGGGGGAGTCTATGACTCTCAGTCGCTTAACGCCACAGAAACTGGGATAAGCACCGGCTGATGAGCACTAAGCTCGAGAAGAGACTAAGTACACACTGAGTTTGTTATTAATGTTAGAAAGAAACGGAACGATTATTGGTTATACCATGAAATTTGAAAATAGTTTTATTTGCAGTAGTTACATTATTTATTGATTTTATCTGTAAACATTTGGACTTGTCACAAAATGTTTTCCAGTGATGTATGTGGTGGAGATGAAAGTTCGGTTGTCAATTTTTTTATTTTTCATGGAAGAAATGTTCAACATACTTTCTGTATTCATTAAGTTCTGCTTATGCTTGTAATGGGTTTTTTTTGTGGGGGCCAGTTGTGATCATTGTAATTATGGTTTTCCATATTAAAGTGTAATATAATTAAAACAACTTTTAAATTTTTTATAAAACTGCTATTTTATACCTTATTGGTGGCAACATTTCATTAAATTCTACTGAATGCTGTCTTGCAAAAATAAACAGAAATATACTTTTGGTCTGTAGTACTAGCACCTCAACCTCTTCAGAGCTCTCTTACCGCTTGTCATGCTTCCTAGTGCACTATAATGGGAAAAACCTTGCAAGTTTTTGGACAAGATGACTTAGTGCAGCAAAGCCAGTTTCAGATGCAATGTGCTTGTCATCGCTGTGATGATACAAAATAGTTACCCCTGAGACTTGAGCAAACCAAAGCAAGTGGAGTCAATAATACTTTTATCATTTCATGAAGGGCAACTACATTATAGAAGATGTTGTGGCTGTTATTATACAGAATGATTCATGTTGACTTCATGCTGCTGCGTCCTGGTAATTTGGGACAGGACTATATTTACTGAAGGAAGGAAGGAAGGGTTCAAACACAGATGGACATGATTGTGTTTGCAGAGGTGATGGACATGATTCTGTCCTACGACATGGGGAAAAACTTTGTGTTCAACAAAGCCAAAGATCAGGTCATGAAGATGACTGGTGGCCTGTACCCAGCTCCTCTCAAGATTCTGGAGGTGGGGTTCTTTTTGTTTTATTTCTGTTTTGTTTTTACAGTCAGTGTAGATTCACATGTCCGTTCAGAACATCTTTGATTTCTCAAAGAGAACTTGTTGGGCTTCACGTAGAGTCTTTTTCGCTTTTAAAAGATTTTGTGGCTGTATTGTTGTTTACTGGGCTAGGGTGCTAATATTTGTTTCTGTTTACTAATGGTATTTTAATGATAAGTTAAGGTGGAAAGTGTACACTTTTTAGAAATGTGTTATCTGCATTTTTGGGGGTTATTTTAGCTGTATCTCAGAGGAAAGCTCTGAAAAAGATGTTGTTTGTGTGCTGTTTTCAGTTGATGACTTTTTACTTCATGAAGCATTTCATTTCTTTTTCAGTTGTAGAGTTAAACAAAAATGTATTTGATACATACACCTGAATCAGCTAGGAAAAAACATAACCAGATCAACAGTTAAAGTTTTGGAAAAAAAGTAAATTTTATCCAAATTGACAGAGAAGCTTGCAGTGTGATGTGTGTTTTTACCTGTTGCTTCATGATCAGGAGTTAAAATACAGACAGGTTGAAAGAGAAGTTTATATTGTTTAATATGTGACGCTCCACCACATAATGAGACGGAGTGCACATGAGGTCAATTTTTAGTTATTGACGTGTTATTAATGTGCAATAAAGTGGCTATCAAATACAAAAAACAGATTGAAAATCGGACAATTCTGTGCAAAGTTATTACAAGTTGAAATGATAGACTACAGGAAGTGGCAAAATGAGAAACGGACAAGTTTATTTTCGTAACACGTTGTCAGAATGAGGGCTTGGGTATTTTCAAAACATATTTAAAAGCAAAAAGGATAAAAATTATGCCTTGATATTTCATTATAAGGTAGATAAACGGATATAGTTTAATAATTAATCAAAATCTCAAAATTGACAACTTGACCCCTACCTGCCTTTAATGGCCCCTAGAGCAAAATTGGGTAATGTGCTAAGCGACTCATTTCGTGGCGGAGCGTCACATATGTGTTTGTGCTTGCTGTACCAAATGAGAAAAAGTGAGGACCATGTTGAAGAAAAACATTGACAGTGATGACGATGAAGCATTTGTATGTATGCTCACATTGTTAGTGTGTTTGTGTGTTCATAACAGGTTGTACGCACTGGAGTGGACAAGGGACCATCAGTAGGTTACAAGGCAGAAGCTGAGGTGAGTACATTCATATGCATGTATTCATTTAACTTGTACAGACAGGCATGTATGCACACATGTGTGCACAAACACACATGCAGTTTACACACACACACATGTATACAACACACACACACACCACACCATACTACGCCACACCACACACACCACACACACACATACACACACATTAACACACACATTAACACACACACATATACATATACCAACTTACCTGCTGAAGCACACAGTGCTGCAGAAACATTAGTTGTCATACCTTGTTACATGATTGTTGTTGAAAACCAAAGCCATTGTGTGTTTGTGCAGGGTTTCGGTGAGCTGGCCATGACCCCCCAGTCCAAGGCTCTGATTGGGCTGTACCATGGACAGACGGCCTGCAAGAAAAACCCTTTTGGGAAACCCCAGAAACCTGTGCAGTAAGTGGGGGAAATGTCTGATTATTTCTTTATAGGCTGTGCAATAAAATCATTTTTGTAAGTCTGAGGGTTTTTTTTTAGGCTGTGCAATAAAATAATTGTTGCAAGTCTGAGGATTTCTTATTAGGCTGTACAATAAAATAATTGTTGCAAGTCTGAGGATTTCTTATTAGGCTGTACAATAAAATAATTGTTGCAAGTCTGAGGATTTCTTATTAGGCTGTACAATAAAATAATTGTTGCAAGTCTGAGGATTTCTTATTAGGCTGTACAATAAAATAATTGTTGCAAGTCTGAGGATTTCTTATTAGGCTGTACAATAAAATAATTGTTGCAAGTCTGAGGATTTCTTATTAGGCTGTACAATAAAATAATTGTTGCAAGTCTGAGGATTTCTTATTAGGCTGTACAATAAAATAATTGTTGCAAGTCTGAGGATTTCTTATTAGGCTGTACAATAAAATAATTGTTGCAAGTCTGAGGATTTCTTTTATAGGCTGTGCAATAAAATCATTTTTATAAGTCTGAGGATTTCTTTTTAGGCTTTGCAATAAAATCATTTTTATAAGTCTGGCAATTTGGGCAGATATCATTATGTAGTAAGTTTAAAAGAAAAAAAAGGAATGGAACACACTTCTATGTGTGCATGCATGCAAGTACATTTGCATACCTTTGAATCCACTTGTGTAGTGAACACAGACACACAAACATGCACACACGCATGCATACACACACACGCTTGAACACATGTACATAGACATAAAAATAACACCACATCTATGCACATGCCTGAGTGCAGTCATGTATACACATACATACCTGTATTCAAGTTTGTATATTTGCCTACAGATGTCTTGCTCACGTACTTGCAATCTGTTTAGAGCAAGAGGTTTACATGTCTGCAAAGATGATTAAGGTACAGGATACTTTGACGAGTGTGAGTAAAAGTTGCAGCTTTTTATTTATTTTTTAATTTATTTCTTTTTTAAGAAGTTATGTGAGGAATGAAAAAAAAACTATCAGAATCTCAGAATGCTGTTTGGACAGATACAAATGCAGGCTTTCTCTGAAAATATTGTGTATCCTTGGTTGCAGTAAAGTTCTTAAAAGTGGCCGTATATGCAATTCTCTGATCCAGTTGTTTTCACTTAAAAAATGTTTTTTAAATTTTTATTATCTATTGATATGATTGAGAGAGTCCCTGGTGGCTGATCTAGTGCTATTATAAAAAAAAAGAAGAAAATAACCCTGCAGCTTTTGGAAGGTAGGGTTAATTCGAAGAATCCATCCAGTAGGAGTATTGCATTATTCCAAGTCCCCCAGCGTAAGGCAGTGAGAACCACCCAGAATACACACACACCCTGACTCGCTCACCACACCTGGGAACCACATTGACAAGTTTGCCTTTATGGCTGTTTTTCAACTGCTTTGATTATTAATGTGTGAAATGAATCAACCTGATAATGCAAAGGAGGACAGCACTGTCATCTTGCGTTCACATTGTTTCAGGACTGTGGGAGTACTGGGGGCAGGGCTGATGGGGGCAGGTATCGCCCAGGTGAGCATCGACAAAGGCATGAAGGTGTTGTTGAAGGACATGAACCAGCCGGGCTTGGCCAGGGGGCAGGACCAGGTGCAGAAAGGGCTGGACACTCAGGTCAAGCGCAAGAAAATCACCAGGTAAATAGAGACACGCAGAGTGGTATGTTCCGAGTCTTACCTGTTGAACTCTGCAGTTTGTTTTTCAAGGAATGCTCATGGCTGCCTGTTGAGGATAAAGATATACTTTGTGTCTTAAATGTGGATCATGAGTTTGTTATGGGACTGTATCTCAACATCTTAGTCAAGGAAATGAAACAGAAAAAAAAGTAAAGCAATTGATTTTTATTGTGCAGGGAAAGCAGGTAGCCTTTATTGTTTGTTTTTTCTCTTTAACCTATCTAATTAGTATAAGTATTGTTCCTGTAAAATGGCTTAGAGAAGGAATAACGGAGACTGGTGTATGATGGTCCTTAGGTGTGCATTGTACAGTTCCCTCCATAAGGTGATACAGGGGAAAATAATATAATCATAGCATCCTTTACAGGTGTTTTGTGTTGTCAGGTTGTACTGCTAAGTGTTCATAGACTGCTTCACTTCTTTTGTGTTTTAGTGTTTTATGTGTTTGGATCAGCCATCTATGTTTCATTATTTGTGTGTTGTATAACATTTGCTGTCATGGCAGAGTTCTGTGTGTGACATTCAGGCTGTATGCACAACCACTAGTGTAGCATTTTCCTTTCTCTCCAGTCTCGGATTTGTTTTCCCTGAGAATGGCTTTTTTCCCATCAGAATATGGCCAGGGTCTACTCTCTTGTTGCTGTGGGTTCTTTTATTGCACTATATATTTGATGCACTTGGGATCCTAGCTCTTATCCAAAAGATGCGCAACCAGCCCACCTCTTGTAGTCTAGTGGACGGGGGAAAAGCCCAGCTTCAGTCAAGAATCAAGTTCACAATTTCTTGCTTTCCTAATGGGTCTGTGTTTTTGAAGTTTGATCGTGGGTACCTTCATGGTGTATGAAATCGGTCGCATAAGCAAAATCTCACTATTGGTGAACCTCTGAGCTGTATCCGAGGAACAAAAAACAACAAAAAAAAGGGGGGGGGGGGGGGAATGTGTTATCTGTAAACCAACAGTCCCTTTCATGATACACCACTCCATGAAATGCTTTCCTGGAATGTAATGGAATAGAAAGGGCTCTGTGTTTTTTAAATTTTTTTTAAAACTTCTTTTTTTTCTCATTCCTCAACTAGAGCCCTGAAGTCATTGATGGTGAAACTTTACGAACGGGACCGTTTTTTTTCTCCCCACCATTTAGGTAGCTGCATTCCAACTGTGGAGATGAATAGAAAGTGAAGGGACTATAACGGCATGTCATTGCTAGTTGTTAACACAGGGAGGTGGTGTGTGTGTGTCTGTGTCTGTGTGTCTGTGTGACTGTATCCACACTGTGGTGTCTGTGCTTGCTGCAGCTTCGAGCGAGACAGCATCATTTCCAACCTGGACCCCACTGTCAGCTACGAGCATTTCAAGAACTGTGACATGGTCATAGAGGCCGTGTTTGAGGATCTGGACATCAAGCACAAAGTCATCAAAGAAGTGGAGGCAGTAAGTCTTTGTTCTGTAGCATTTTCTTCTTTCTCTATGTCCAGTGCTCAGACAGCATCTATTGTTGTCTGTCATATGAGTGAAAAGGTGTTGCGCTGCTGTTCAAGGCCTGACAAATGTGACATGGGAGAAAATTATCTTTTAAGTCTTTCTGGGGAAAAGGGTTGGAAAATGGAAGAAGGATGAGACAGGAAGAAAAAGAACAAGGCAGAAACAAAGAGAAGGATAGAAAAGAGGGAATTCCTGGCACTGAATTTCCACAAGTTGGGGATGTTATTTATACTGATAGGCCCTTGGCATCCCCTCGGGTTCATTCTGAGATGCTGTTGTTAAATGGAGGATGATAAACTTGTGTAGTTACATTGTATATTAGAAAAATAAGCCATGTTATACAAGAAATGATTTTCAGCTGAGTATTTTGAGGAGACAGACCAACTGACCACATAAAAGAACCATGGTTTTTTGTTTGGTTGGCTTTGTTGTTGTTTTGTTTGGTGTTTAGTTGTTGCTGTTGCTTGCTTGTTTTCTTGAGTTTTATACTGTTGCTTGTTTTTTTTTAATGTTTTTTTTTTAACTAGTTAATAAAGTGGATAAGAGAAAGGCAGAAAATGCTGAAGCTTCAGAAAATAGCACAAGGTTTCTTGAACAAATATTATTTTAAAAAACAGTAGTATTTTACTTCATTATAAAGTCTTTTGTACATTTTTAAACTGGACCCACTCTTTAAGAAGAATTTCCAATCAAAATATTTCAGAAGAAAGTGGTAGAGGAGTAGATTTCAAAGACATATCAATTGTACTGCAAGTGTTATGGTCTGTGCCTGCATATGTTAATGTGCTATTGTGTTAAAGGAAAAACAATAAATCATCAAAAAAGTGAAATCTGTGTATTTATGTGTTGTGTAGTGTTTGCTACAAAAGAGAGAGAATAATGTGCTTTGTGTTTTTCCTATGTCAAAGAAAAGGTTAATGTATGTATGTGTGTTGTGGTCAGTAGAGAAGAGAGAGAGAGAGAGGAAAAGAAAGAGGGGAAGAGAGAGATGTGTAAGTTGTGGGGAGGACAAAGTGAAGTCGCATGATGTGTAGAGAGAGAGCAAGAGGGGAAGAGAGAGATGTGTAAGTTATAGGGAGGACAAAGTGAAGTGGCATGGCATGATGTGTGTGATGTTTCAGCAAATCCCAGAGCACTGCATCTTTGCCTCCAACACCTCAGCTTTACCTATCACCCAGATCGCTCAGGGCAGCAAACGACCAGAAAAGGTGAGGACTGGCTCTCTTCTCCACACTCACCTGTTCATTTCTTCACTGTCTGTTCACTCTAAACTGATTGAGATCAGTGTGCACTGTCTTCTGTATTCTTATTCATATTTGAAGATAGGAAGTTAAAGTTAAAGTCTGTCCCGAGCCTAAGGCTCATCAGGCCGGTGCTTATCCCGGTTTCTGTGGCGTTAAGCGACTGAGAGTCATAGACTCCCCCCTGGATAGGACGCCAGTCTATCGCAGGGTTAACCCCAACACAAGGTTGGTACCCCTTTTACACCTGGGTGGGGTGAGAAAATAGCCGTAAAGTGCCTTTTCCAAGGGCACAACGCCACAGCGGAAAGCTGGGATCGAACCCGCAACCTTTAGATTACGAGTCCAACGCCCTAACCACTTGACTACAGCGGCGGCCTTTATTCATATTTGAAGATAGGAAGGTAATGCTAATACTTGTATTAGGACAGAGAAAAACCTGTTCATTCTAACCTGATTGAGATAGTGCGCACTGTCTTCTGTATTCTGAATCAATTTTTAAGACAAGAAGGTAATGCCAATACTTGTATTAGGAAAGAGAAAAACTTGTTCACTCTAACCTGATTAAGATCAGTGTGCTTTGTCTTCTGTATTCTTATTCATATTTGAAGGCAGGAAGGTAATGCTAGTACTTGTATTAGGAAAAGGAAAAAGATACGAGTGCTGCTGGGTTGATATACTTTTATTTAGTAAGTTGTTACTGCATGTAATTTTAGCAGAATTGACTGGTATAGTTTATCAAAAGAAAAATGGTTTTGATTTGCCAATAGGAGTGGACATTTCTGCTGTATAGTGGGCATGTTTTTGATACCTCTAAAGGAGGAGGTGATGGTTAATAATATTGTAAACTACCTGAAATAACCGGAATGTTCTCTGACTCATACTTTTCAAAGGAAAAAGATGAGGACATCAGTATAACAGGAAAAATGTGACTTCTTAATTAAGTGAATGTTGTCTCTGAGTGGGAAGGTGTGTTCACAGTGACAGAGGATTGTGTGTGAATGAGGAGATGAGATAGATTAAAATTAATGGCTGTTGTTTGTAGAGTGAATTGGGGTAAAACTGGCCAGAGGGGGGAGTGGGTTGATGAGAATGACCATGAGTCTGTTGGAAAGTACTTTTCAGTATATTCACTTAGGCAGAGTTTTGTAACCAGCTTGCATTTATCATTTTCTTTATCATTGACAGTTTTAGAGTCAGGTAAAACTGAACTGAATTTTCTTGTTTGATTAAGGTCTCAATTGTTAAATTTTCTTGCTTAAGGTGTGTGTGTTAGGTGTGTGCGATTGCGCACATGCATGCATGTGCGCATTCCCTTGTACAATTATGTATATCTCTATCTGCAGGTGATCGGCATGCATTACTTCTCTCCTGTGGACAAGATGCAGCTGCTTGAGATCATCACCACCAAGCAGACCTCTAAGGACACCACAGGTCTGTGTCACATCCTGAGTGATGGTCATAGTTAAGCACAACACTGGGAAAGAATTGATACTATTGCACACATACCACACACATGCATGTGTACATGTGGGTGTGCACAAGCACACACAGACACAAGACACACACAGACAACACAGACACTCACACACACACACCCTCTCTCTCCCCCTCTCTCTGTGTCTCTCTCTGTCTCAAAACAATTCAGGCATTAACTGAGCATTGCTCGTTTATTTATTAAATTTTTTGTTCAATTTTTATTTTTTATATTATTATTTATTTTTAGCATTGCTCGTTTTGTGCTATGAGAAATGTGGTCCTGTGAGGCTTATTATCAGTTGATTTTTTTTTTTTTTGTTGAAGAAAATTCCAATCTTAGATTATTTAGTTTTCCTTTTTGTTATCATATATTGTAGTTTTTGGTTAAAATTTGTTATTGAGATTCTTACAAAGATTAAAAAAAAAGATTTAGAGATAACCTCCAGTACAAACAAAGGCTCTCAAACATTCTTAGATTGTGATAATAATGTTCTAATAATATTTTTATTTAGAAAAGCTATATATACATATCAGATAATGAAAATTTGGGTCATGGCTTGTTCCCCCGTCTCCCTGGCTGCTGTCGACTGTAGGAGCTCCTCATAATGCCATTGCAGTTCACCAGCTTCATCTCTGCTGAGTTCTTCAGTTTCTGGTTGCCTTCCCAGATTGCATACAGACCTTGTGGTGTTGGTAATGTAGGATGTTATAGGTGGTCTGCATCTTTCCCTCTGCCCTCAACCTTACCTTGGAAAGCTGGATGGTATGGCTGGTAGTTTACAATATTCTTAAAACTTTAATTTTTTGTTTTATGTCATGATGAATAGGAGAGTGAATATTTAATAAGCCAGGGTCTGGTTTGGGTTTGGAATGTGAATTGGTAGTAGGACAGAGACCATGTTTATAAAACAAACAGCAAGAATAACAAAACCCTTTTGTTTAGAGGCAGCTCAAGAGGTGAAAACTTAGCTCTCTTAAAATGTTTATCAATTATGCATACAATGTTGGCTAGATACACTGTATTACTGCCTGTTGGAATCGGTTGGAATTTTTTTTCTTCTTTCTCAGTAAATCTGAAATGGGTCTTCAAACATTTCATGTTATCATGGATGTGTGTGTGTTTGTCAGTGTATTGTATGTACAAGTGTGTTTCTGCATGTCTGTTTTTCTGCTGTCAGTTTGTTAGTTTATTTCAATTTATCTCTTGCCCTTTCCCTATTCCTACCATCTCTATTTCCCTTTTGTCCCCCTCTCCCACACTGTGATCAAACACAGCTGTGTGTGTGGAGAAATTTCTGTACTTTTAACTTCAAAATGATTGACAAGTTGTAAGTGGTTCACAGTGCACAAATCCACATCACTCAGTAAGGCTAGTCAAGAGTGCTAAATTTAGCACACTCCTTCTTTTACTTAGTCATGTGTGGTCAGTTCTGCTATAAATAGCACCAGCTGGCCACAGCTGGGCTTTACTGCACTTTTTTTTTCCTCCACTCCTTTTTCCTCAATATTTCTGTGCTTGGTGACAGATTGAGTTGTTAATTTGTGTCAACAGCTGCAGCAGTGGATGTGGGGCTTCGTCAGGGGAAGGTGGTGATCACTGTGGGGGATGGGCCTGGCTTCTACACCACCCGCATTCTGGCTCCCTGTTGGCTGAGGCTATCCGTGTTCTCCAGGTTTGACTGTTGGGTTTTTTTTTGTTTTCTGTTCAGGTTGGATTTTTGACAGTGTGAAGTCCTACCCTTTGTGTTTGCTGTTTTGTAGATTTTTTAAAATTTTTTGTTGTTGTGAGATCTGATTTTCAGAATTTCCTGTCATCAGCTACGATGTGATAGAATCACATGTGTGCTGTTTTGTAGATATTTCTTAGTTGTGTTGAAAAAGGTGGGGTTTTTAAAACAAGAATGTCTGTGTAGTCACATGCATTGATATCAGAAGAAGCATTTAAGCATACAAGATTCAGTGCTTTATAAGTTCACTACATTATTATTATTATTATGAAACGCACATGTGCAAACACTGAAGTGTATCCACAACAGTGTTGCTAATAAAAACATGCACAGATCAGGTCTTTACGACCATATCGAGCTGTGTTTTTGTCAAGCAACAGCTAAGTGTGTTTCCAAAGAGTTGTGTTGCCCTCTGCTTTGACTCTGTGGAGAATTCCACTCATGCTTGTAATACCATTGGCCATGAGTGCTATATTATCAGCATACCTGAGGTTATGAAAAAAACACTATCATAAGAAGAAAGAATGGGAATGTATGATACGTAACTGATTCAGATTTTGTCTTTGTTGCTAGGAATAATGTTTCTTTAAACACGTGTGAATGTAGAGGTGCTATCTGACTCATAGCATGTGCTGAAATCCCATTGTGGATAAGATGCAGCTTTTTAAGAGCTGAAGCAAACTGTTTGATAAAAATCTTTGTTGTCTTCTTTTATTTTAATTTTTTTTATAACACACACAACCTTTGTGTGGTTACAGTTTACCTGCAGTGTTAAGTTTAGAGTTGATTTTGATGCCCATGATTTTAGTGCTTGAATGTGTAGAGGGAAGTTCATCTCCCGGTTTATAGTTGAATGTTGTGTATGGAAGACTTCTCTTTCATGAAGTTTTATGTCTTAAAGGCCTATAACCTACATGTAAGCAACAAAGAAAATATTAGGAGGTGGTAAAACTGTATACTGAAGTCAGATTTAGGATTTTAATGTGATATTTAGCATTCTACAGCTAATAATGAACTGTAAAGGTTAAGGAACTGGCAAGACCAGTATTCTTATACTCAGTGCTTTGCATTAAAGGGACCAAGTCTTTTCTCATTACATTAAAAATGATAAGGACAACAATAGAAATATTGTGTAATATAATAGAAAAACCCTTTCTGGCTGAGAGTTTTGTCAGACTGCTGAATGTATTTTGCCTTACATTTGCATAAACCAAGTTGAACAACCCTTAACTTTAATTCCTTTCAACAATAGTTGCTGTTGGAGCATTTGACAACGAAGAAGAATTCCTTTACTGTATGGTTCATATCCTGAAGATCCATGTATGAATGCCTGGCCATTTAAAAAAAAAAATTAAAATTAAAAAAGGAAATTTTTTTAAATATTATTTTTGTCTGGCCATTTCTCTAGGAAGGAGTGGGCCCTAAGCGGCTGGACAAGCTGACCAAAGCAGGTGGTCTGCCCGTGGAGTGACCACACTGGCCGATGAGGTGGGTGTGGATGTGGCCGCTCATGTGGCTGAGGATCTGGGCAAGGCTTTCGGGGAGAGGTTCAGAGGGGGCGACATCAACCTGCTGAAAGAGATGGTCAGCAGCTCTTTCCTTTGGTAAGAAATGAGTTAACGTTTTGTTCAGTCTGTGCATGCTGTATTAGATTGTTGTGGTTGGGGGTTATTTGGGGGGGTGGTGAGGGGGGGGGTAGCTGCAGGTAATGTATTTTGATCCAACATTCTTCAGGTGTTTCAGGCTAAATTTGTTTTTTTTTAGCCCACTGATCCTTTTTAGATTTCCTTTTTCCATAACTGAAGGAAACTTTCTGTTTTCATTTTTTTTCTGTTTTTGTTGTATTTAAAAAAGAGAAAAAAAGAATTTCTTTGGTACAAATATGAATATAATCCCTGGGGGATACTTGGTGCCTGTCAGTATGAATAGCATCCCCACCTGGAAATTTTTGTGCCAGGAATGTCCTCTTTTCTATCCTTCTCTTTGTTGTTCTTTTTTCTACCTGTCACCTACTTTTGTCTATTTTCTGCATTTCTTGGTCTGTTCTCCTGTCTTTTTCCCAGAAAGACTTCAAAGATAGCAGTTCTCTCCCCTGCTGAAGCTGGATGCATAGGGTCTGGCTTATCAGGCGCTTAACAGCAGCACATTACATTTTAGTTCCTATGACAGACAACAGTAGTTGCTGTCTGATATTTGACAAAGAACAATATGAATAATACGCTTTTTATATGTTTATGTCACCACACTTGGGATGTCCGAAGTACTGTTTTATTATTGATAAGCCTTTTCTGTACATTTTTCTGTATTATGTGTATGTGCTTTATATAATGCATTTTGATAGGGACAGATTTTGTATCTGAAACCAGTGCTGAAGGTTTTGTAGGAAATATTGATTTTTGTTGGTAGTGGTGATTGTGGGGTGGGGGTGGGTTTGGGGAGGTTGTGTCATATGTATTGTCTGTCAGAAATGACCTTCATGTTAGGCTTGGCTATAATCAGTAATATCATTAATAACGTTTATGTTGAGTATTATGAAAACAGTAGATGTGTGTTGGGTAATTTTTATTGCAATGTGTAGTAGTAAGCCAGCAGTTCTTAAGAGAACTTCTGTGTATGTGTGCGCATGTGTGCATGAGAGGAGAGAGAGAGAGAGAGAGAGAGAGAGAGAGTAGAGAGAGAGAGAGAGAGAGAGAGAGAGAGTTCATTGTTGTTTACACTCTCATTTTTAAATAATGCTGTTAAAATTACAGGTAGAAAAGCAGGCAAGGGGTTCTACGTGTATGAAAAGAACAGCAAGAGCAGATCAGAAAACGATGGGGCCCTGAAGCTGTTGGAGAAGTACCATCTGGAATCCAAGACAGAGTAAGTATCTTGATTACGAGAGAGAGAGAGAGAGAGAGAGAGAGAGAGAGAGAGAGAGAGAGAGAGAGAGAGAGAGAGAGAGAAAGATGCATGCTCTACCATTCATGTCTATCACAACAGCAGTAGGAAAACAAAGATTCCCTATTCAGTACTCCCGAGGCTACATATGTGATTCTATCACATCGTAGTTGATGACAGGAAATTTTGAAAATCTGATTAAAAAAACAAAACAAAAAAAAGTCTCTTGATTACCTGCTGACCTCTGGAAGCTGATGTCAAACTTGCTGGGTGTAGAGGCTAGGAGGCGGTTATGGGGGTGGAGATTTGGGAGGGGTGGGGGGTTCCATGCATACACCACAGTCACCTTATTTCAGTGCCACATTTGACAATCAGCTACAGGTGAAAAAACATCCTTCAATCAATTGTAAAACAAGCCCAGAAAAGCCAAACAGGTTATTGTGTATCCTTTGGATGTATAGGCTAGACCAACAATTACTGCATCATTCATGGATATGATGCACATATTGTGCATTAGTTGAGGAGCATAATCTGAATCATTGACAGTAATATGGGGCTCAGGAAGGCAATTACTGTAGAATGAGACAACTTCTGTAATAATGATGATGTTGATTCAACAAGGGGAGATTATTTTTGAAAAAGTTTTCCAGATTAATGGGAAATAATTTCAGGTTTACCATGGAGGCTGTGCCTGATTGCTTTTGTTACTTTACCTGATCTTTGAAAAATTATTTTTTAAATTAGACGGATGGCCAAAGGTGACATGAAAAATGTGTGAGTACTTGTGAAATGAGAATTTTGTTGTATGTTTACAGTCTGGAGGAAATACTCCACTGCACCCTTGTCTGTTAATGTGGGTTACACTGGTTTTTGCAGGCTTTCAGACGAAGAAGTTTGGTACCGCCTGTTCTCACGATTTGTCAATGAGGCCGTCTACTGTCTCCAGGATGGCATCCTGTCAAATCCTGTAAGTTTTATTGACATCTCTCCGTTTTATAATGTCTACTGAGACTGTTTATTTTCCATGACTTTGCCTCACCCTGTACTAATAGGTTGATGGTTGATAACTTATTTGTTCTCACCACCAGGCAGTGTGGATAGAACTGTGAAATAAAATATGGAAGTTCTCTTCTAACACTATGTTATGTTTCACTGTGTTGCCTGATGTACAGTGCTTGTCCTTCTCTTCTAACACTATGTTATGTTTCACTGTGTTGCCTGATGTACAGTGCTTGTCCTTCTCTTCTAACACTATGTTATGTTTCACTGTGTTGCCTGATGTGTTTCAGACTGATGGTGACATTGGAGCAGTCTTTGGCCTGGGCTTCCCCCCATTCCATGGTGGTAAGTACACTGTTCCTTCCACTCTATAGTACACTGTTCCCTCCATTCTGTTCGATCCCAGCTTTCGGCTATGGCGTTGTGCCCTTGGAAAAGGCACTTTACGGCTATTTTCTCACCCCACCCAGGTGTAAAAGGGGTACCAACCTTGTGTTGGGGTTTAACCCTGCGATAGACTGGCGTCCTATCCAGGGGGGAGTCTATGACTTTCAGTCGCTTAACGCTACAGAAACCGGGTTAAGCACTGGCCTGATGAGCCTTAAGCTCGGGACAGACTTTAACTTCAACTAACTCTCTCCATTCTATGGTGGTGAGTACACTGTTCCCTCCATTCTATAGTACACTGTTCCCTCCATTCTATAGTACACTGTTCCCTCCATTCTATAGTACACTGTTCCCTCCATTCTATAGTACACTGTTCCCTGCATTCTGTGGTGGTAAGTACACTGTTCCCTGCATTCTGTGGTGGTAAGTACACTGTTCCCTGCATTCTGTGGTGGTAAGTACACTGTTCCCTGCATTCTATGGTGGTAAGTACACTGTTCCCTCCATTCTATAGTGGTAAGTACACTGTTCCCTCCATTCTATGGTGGTAAGTACATTGTTCCCTCCATTCTATGGTGGTAAGTACACTGTTCCCTCCATTCTATGGTGGTAAGTACATTGTTCCCTCCATTCTATGGTGGTAAGTACACTGTTCCCTCCATTCTATAGTGGTAAATACACTGTTCCCTCCATTCTATAGTGGTAAATACACTGTTCCCTCCATTCTATAGTGGTAAATACACTGTTCCCTCCATTCTATAATGGTAAATACACTGTTCTCTCCATTCTATGGTGGTAAGTACATTGTTCCCTGCATTCTATGGTGGTAAGTACACTGTTCCCTCCATTCTATGGTGGTAAGTACATTGTTCCCTCCATTCTATGGTGGTAAGTACATTGTTCCCTCCATTCTATGGTGGTAAGTACACTGTTCCCTCCATTCTATAGTGGTAAATACACTGTTCCCTCCATTCTATAGTGGTAAATACACTGTTCCCTCCATTCTATAGTGGTAAATACACTGTTCCCTCCATTCTATAGTGGTAAATACACTGTTCCCTCCATTCTATAATGGTAAATACACTGTTCCCTGCATTCTATGGTGGCAAGTACACTGTTCCCTCCATTCTATAGTGGTAAGTACACTGTTCCCTCCATTTTATAGTGGTAAATACACTGTTCCCTCCATTCTATAGTGGTAAGTACATTGTTCCCTGCATTCTGTGGTGGTATGTACACTGTTCCCTCCATTTTATAGTGGTAAGTACACTGTTCCCTCCATTTTATAGTGGTAAGTACACTGTTCTCTCCATTTTATAGTGGTAAGTACACTTTTCCCTCCATTTTATAGTGGTAAGTACACTGTTCCCTCCATTTTATTGTGGTAAGTACACTGTTCCCTCAGTTTGCCAGCCACTGTTGACCAGGTAACAAAAGGGTTATTTATGTAGTGTACAAGTATTGTGCTTGAAATTTCAAAGTGTTCCTGCAGAGTAATAGAGAAAACTGTTCTGACATCCGTTAACATCCCAAGTGTCAATGCCCTATTGTTTGTATGTAACAGGCCCCTTCCGCTACCTGGACCTCCACGGAGCAGGGCCCATCGTGTCCCGCATGGAGCGCTACCAAGCGCTGTATGGCCCCGAGTTCCAGCCCTGCCAGCTGCTGCTGGACCATGCCAAGGACAGCAGCAAGAAGTTCCATTCCTAGTGTCTGCTGCCCTGACTGTGTGTGGACCAACCCTGTCAGATGGAGGTGGCTCACTATATGCAGCACTGTACTACCCCCTACCCCCTGGAGTGTGTCGGATTCTGTGAAGACTGTGGCGTGTGTGCGGGCTGGTATTTATCTGTGAACGTTTTTTTTTGATATTTGGTTTTAAAGCATAACCTGTTTTTACATTGCCGAGATTTTTTTTTTTTTTTTTTAGGGGTGGGGGGATTGGAAGTTATTGTGGTAGTATTGAACAAATACAGAAGGGAATCGTGGTCATTGTGATTCTATGTTCATATCGTGTGCTTTGAAATACTCTGTGCCAGCGTTTTTTGAAAATGCACAGTGCTGTAGGTTGAATTCGTACAGCTGTGATTTGTTTTTCCTGCTGAAGGAAAAGTAAAAAATTTCAGCGAATAGAATAGATGCTTTTGTAATTTATGATTTGTGTAAAAAGTGGTGGTATTACTATGGTGTTGATTTTTCTCTACTGTTTGGATATTTCCTGGATTTTTTTTGCCCTCTTGCTCTCAAAACCCAAGATTTTAAATTTTTGTGACTGACATTTCTTTCGTTTTGTTTTTTTAAATTATATTTTTTTCATCTAAAAATGAAACAGCAGCCTACTTAAGTTTTTCCCCATATTGTTTTGCATGTAGAGAATGTGATACCATGACATATTAAAAAAATACAAAACTTCTCTTCAGTTTACTCTTTAGCAGTAGTCAGGGAAGTGAGGGCAGGTCCAGACTGCAGATAATGCTGCTCTGTTGAAGCTGTATTTTCTGTGTGACCTAGTCCATCCTTCCTACAGATGTAGTCTTGCACTGCTACCTCTGCTACCAGGCTTTAGTCAGACATGGGGAGTAAGGAATGAGAACAGTTTGAGGTTGCAAATGGTATGGAAAAAAGCCAAACTGTCAGTACCAAGGGAAGAGGGGAGGGGGTTGATATACTATTGATAAAAAAAAAATCATGAAATCATTTTCTCCCACAAAAAATTTCCAGCAGCAGATTTGTTTCTTAAGTGTTTATTGCTTTTGCTGATAATGAGCTCAATGGTACATTCTATGTGGAAATGAATGTAAGCATGAAGTGTGTAATGTTCATCATGTCAGAAAAACAAAACAAAACAACGACAATGACTGTACACGTACATGCACCTGAAAGAAATGATGAACTTGATGCCTGTGAACACATTTGAGTGACTGACATTGTACAATAAACATGCGTTTCCACCAGTGGATGGCTTTGTCTGAATTTTGTGTGTATGGAGAAAACTAAAGACTTTAATCATTCTTCATGATTGTTAGTTCCCTCAGAAGTACAGACTCCAATTCTCTTACTACCTCTTCATCCCTTTATGCGCCTCCCCCCCACCCCCCAAAATACCCTGTTAATATCCAAATGGTACTAGTTGTCTGCTCTAAGTAACAGTGAAGGAAAAAAATCTGATCTGTCTTTCCTCTGATCTTTACATGTCTAAATGGCAGACTAAACAGCCACCATTTTCAGAATACACATGACAAGACGACCACCAGTAGCACTGCTTTTTATGTCTATGACCTGTTTGTATCTGAATACTACCATTACCAAAGGTGCCCCAGAGTTCTGACGGATTATAATGCAAAACTTCCTACATCATGATCGTTCCATTCAGGCATGACAAGATCAGAGTGTAACACACTTTCCAGACACTAGCACGCATCCCAAGACAGACAAACCAATGCCAGTCACACAAAGAACACATATACTATGAAACATGATATGACCTAAGACCGATAAACCAATGCCAATCACACAAAGAACACATATACTATGAAACATGATATGACCTAAGACAGATAAACCAATGCCAGTCACACAAAGAATACATATACTTCGAAACACATAACCACAGATTTTTTCCACTGCCCATACCTGACGCCTCTTGCACACATTCACTCCACCCGTTTCACTCATAATCATATGATGTTCAAATCTAAAAGGTGTTCAAAACAATGGGCTACATGACTGAATTTTCTACACTATTCCAACGAGGACTGATCATCCATAGTCGGGAGTCTTGAGGTAGGTGTAGTTGTTTCGCACAATGCGTTGTACCCGCGCTCCGTAGTAGTCAATGACGTATTCTGACCCATCTGATGGCTTGACCACCTGCAAAGTGAAACCAAATGTCACAGCATATGCTTGCTTTTCCTTACAGATGACAGATGACAAGATTTACAAAACTGCATACACATGGGGACAGGATGTAAAAAAGCATGAGTGCTTATTCCATTATCCTTGATATGAAAGAATAAAAAAAGAAATAAGATAAATAAATTGCACAGGCACACAGCTTATAAAGCAAAGTAGCTAACTGAAAAGGTATCTTTCATCAAATCTTGTCTTTTAAAGCTGAAAAAATTCACCCAAACAACAAAACTTAAATTTGCTGTGAGCAGTTATGTATTTTTTAAATTTTTTTATCTGGCTATTTTTCTGCATTCTTTCTCTATGACAATAATTATGTCAAAATCTGACTAGATGTGAACCTCTAGTTAAGCAACAGAAGAGAACTGACAGAATTGGTTTAAAATTCTCGATAATCTTTTTGAGTCTGTAACAAACAGGATCCAGGATGCAACCTTTCACCAAGGCAGAAAACAGAGAGTAACTATATCTTTTAAGCGCTTTGATTTGTTTTTGCAAGATATAGCACTATATAAATTCCATTTATTATTATTATTATTATTATATCTTACAAGCACATTCTTACTTTCAATTTTTACAATCTTCTCAAGGTTCCAGTGATATGACTTTCTTTCTATGAGACTAGCAGTTTGTGCTTGTCACAATATGCCAAAATGACCTCTTTAAAAGGAAAAAACAAAACAAAAAACCTTCACCAAAGCCAAAAGACTTTGCTGATGTTGATCTTCTGCATGCCTATTTACATGAAGGAAAGTTCAGGCACTAGTAGGTCTGCAAATGAAGATGACCTGGGAGATTGTAAAAATCCCCACCTTAATTCACCAATCACTGCAGAGATTTTTTAACCCACAACTTTATGGATTGAAGTCAAATGGTCTTAACCCCTTTATTACTGATAAAAACCAGCAATTTACAAAAAAAAGGGCCATTTGCCTAAAGCAGACCATTTACCTGGAGCAGGCTATTAACATAAAAAAGGCCATTTACCTCAAATAGGCCATTTACCTCAAACAGGCCACCTACCTCAAACAGGCCACCTACCTCAAACAGGCCATTTACCTGGCCATTTACCTCAAGCAGGCCATTTACCTGGCCATTTACCTCAAGCAGGCCATTTACCTGAGTGGCAATGAGCAGAATATCCACCAGCTGACCCAGGAACATGAAACCCAAGGTAGCAAACTTCACCAGGCCTGCACACAAACACAAGCTGACTTGAGGAGCAGCTGGCAACCATGAAATGATGCACAGTTAGTAGTACATTTCGCCAAAACTACACACATGCAGTTACTGTTACTATGAGGTAAGCATAGAACTTTACAAAATCTCTGTTAAGAACCTTGAGGTAGAATTCGCTGATCATCTCACCACAAAAGTATTTATCTGCTCTGACTTAACACAAGTTAGTTGTCAAAAAGGACACAGGGCCCCTGAGACATTTTTAGAATACACAGGTTTTTGAGCAAATGGAGTCTTTACAGTGATCACTGTGTACAGATCAAGCCTGTGAACTGCAATATATACATCACATGCATAAGCTAACAATGATCTATTCTATTTTCATGATCAATGCTTAAACATGTGGGTAACAGAAATCTTTTTCTCTCCTTTTTGAACCCTGCAGACAACACATTCATACTCAACATGTTTTTATGATGCTTTGTATAGAGTTGCATTTAAACGTCATAGAAACAAATATACAAGCATGTAACAATCAGCACAATACACTCACATGGATATATTCATCATCTCATCAGCAACTTGAACCCACGCCCTCATTTACTCCCAATGCACTGGTACAATGCTCCTACCCCTAGGCTATTCTCTCTTTCCCTTATCCCCCCTACCTTCCCCCGGAAATATATTTGAGCATAATATACTTGCACACACATACTGTCAAAACCTATGAAAGTATGCATGCATGAGTCTACACACACACACACACACACACACACAATTTCAGCACTGACTGTTACCTATGGCAGGGTATCCCAGGTAGAAGCGGTCCACTCCAAACATTCCCAAGAATACCGATAGCAGCAGTGCCTTCTCAAATGAGTGTCCATTCCTGCCAGACAGATCATCTTTATCTTAAAGGGCCCAGCACATGTAATTTATGTTGAGTGAGTTTTTAATCTGCTTTGAAATTTATGGGTTTTTTGTTTTGTTTTTAGGTATATTTTTATTTCTTTGCCAGGGTTGGTACAATCTTCACAGAATTTTATCAAATCCTCCTTGTTGTCACAGCTCATGTCAGTTCACAAACACCGTATAAGCTGAATCATCTATACTACGTCCCAGTCTGTATTTTCAAAACATCCCCAGAGTGATTCTTTGGCAACAGAGGACTAGTCACATACCATCCCTTTCACAGGTGTTTGCCATATTAAAACAGGCAAGTACTATGGTACAATGTATCAAATACAGAGATCTTATCCTCAATGGGTTTATGTAAAAAGACCTGTTACAGTGGTATACAATCAATACAATGTTCCTAAGAGATGAAAATGAGATCTTAATGCAACAATCAGCAAAGAAAATACTATCAGAAAATGGCAGTATCAAAAGCAATCAATCGAAGAAACAATCGATATATATATATGCAAAAGTCTTACCACTGGTCAATCTTGGAGCTGTAGCTGAGGAATGAAAAAAAAAGAAAAAAAGAGCATCTTTGTTTATAATACCTTCTTGTATGAATCTTGTCTGAGAAGAAAAAAAAAAAGAACTTAAGCCAAAACATACAATTACAGAATGAAATCTAGGACAGTACTTACGTCCACTTGCAAGGTACAGGTTTCTGGAATGTCCTGTTTGGGTGCTGCTCAGCACACTCCACCCCCGGGGCCAGCTCACACCATACTGCACCAGTTAAATGATACATGGTACAAATTTTTATCTGCATTGTAAAACAACTTTACATTATTTCCTTTGGGTGTTTTTTTTCTTGGTTATAGATGAGTGCATGACTCTGTGTGTGTGTGTGTGTGTGTGTGTGTGTGTGTGTGTGTGTGTGTGTGTGTGTGTGTGTGTGTGTGTGTGTCACTGTGTGTGTGTGTGATGGTGTATAGCATGATGTATAATATGTGTACTGTATGTGACCATCATGATGTACAGTGTACATAATGCATACATGTATTGTTTAATACTGTAATGAGTTAGCCTCTATGAAATGCAGAACATAAAATACACAAAGATCATTTATCATCACAGAGGAAATAAATAGCAGCACTTAAAAGAAGGCCACATTTTTCATTCAGGAAAAAGCCGTGGCCATTACACAGCAGAAAAACATATGATGACGATCAAAACAGAAAATCAATAGAAAGCACAATCAGTTCAATACCAACTCACCTTTAGACTGTCTGGTGTCTTTGTCACAGCCCACAGCCTGCTGTGTGGCCGGGTCAATCTCTGTATCATTGCACAAGTACCTGGCCATAGCTTAAAGAATTTAATCATTTTCTCTTTGATTTTAATGTCAATCCAAAATCTTACCACTGATGAACCCCAAAGCTCTAGCCAAGGACCCCCCCCCAAAAAAAACAACAACAACAACAAACACACAACAAAAACAACCCCCCCAAAACAAACAAAAAAAACAACCCACAAACAACCCCCCCCCCCCCCCAAATAACCCTCCCATAACCCCTAAAAGAAAACCCCCAGCAAAAATCAATATATGTTTGACCTAATTCATCCCTATACTGTTTCCTCTTTGCAATCATCCACCAAGTTGCACTTTTTTTTGTGGGCATGGGACATGAAAAACAAGTAAACAAAAACAAGTTAAAAAAACATACAACTAACTACAAATACAGTAATCCTTTTCCTGTCTTGAATCTATCATGAGAGTTTGAGACTAACGTCTACAGTAAAATCTGAATTTGACTCATCAATCTAAACAAAAAAATCAATTCCAAATAAAGCTTTGGACAAACCTGTGTGTGTGTGTTGTGTGTGTGTGTGGCGCGCGTTTGTGTGTGTCTGTGTGCGCGCACGCCTATGTGTGTGTGTGTGTGTGGCACAGAGAGAGAGAGAGAGAGAGAGAGAGAGAGAGAGAGGAGATGAGAGTGAGAGAAGAGAGGGTGTGTGTGGTGTGTGTGCGTGCGTGCTGCGTGCGTGCGTGCGTGCGTGCGTGGTGTGTGTGTGTGTGTGTGTGTGAGCACACGCATGTATGTAACTTATCAATCAAGCCATTCCTCCAACTTTTTCTAGGCTGTTCAAAGGAAAAGTCGAAGATAACGTGGGTGTCAATGAATGATGCCAGTAAGGAATTATGTCTCTTATCACCATTATCTATCTTTCAGAGTTCGTTATCACCTATACCAAATGATGCCATAATGGCGTTTATTTTTTCACCACCATCGCATTTATTGTCATAAAAACGAAATGCTAGCGTGAAACAAGTTCGAATCATTAGTCGTTTTAATTGTGAAAGTAAAACCAGTAATGGTTAGAAGGATACTGTCCCATCAATAATCCATCGCAACTGTTCGAAGTTTTTGAATCACCATGACTGTTCGGCTGTGGATCAGTTGTTGGATGAACTAACGTCACTGACAGCCAAACGAAAAAACCACCCACATAATACAAAGTAAGTGCACGGCGTTGAAAAAACATAACTTTTCTTCTCAACCCACTACTTCGTCCATGTTGTTATGTCTAACTTACAACCGGAACAGGAAACTAATGAGCACAATATAGTACTATGTATTTTTAAACGAATATTCTAAAGACTGTAAATTCAGTTTATAATACGTCTATATTGATAAACAATTCTGTCAAATAGTTAAATTGTGCTATGTAAAATATTTAAATGGGTTTTATCTGTTAAAAAAAGAAGAAGAATTATTGCACTCACGCTTCCTGTACAAGCAGACGACAGGTCGCATTATTAACGAAGATCAGAGAAATCATTACTATGTCTGCCAGAACTCTGCAGTTAACGCTTGCTATTTTGAAACCCGATGTTGTTGCACATCCTCATATCGTCCAGGTAACACTTATCTGGGTCTATAAATACTTTCAGAAGAAACAACATTCTTGCAAGGGGGGGGGGATCTCGCTTTTGAGATAGATCTTCATGTTGACACTACAAATTGTTTCTGTTGAAGACAATTGACTGCTGATATGATTCTGTGGCAGACATCATAGCCGAGTGGTTAAGACTTTTCGACTTCAACCCCACGGGTCCATTGAGTCTGGTGAATTAAGGGTGGGGATTTTTATGATCTCCCAGGTCAACTTCAAGTGCAGGCCTGCCAGTGCCTTAATCCCCTACCACATGCAGAAGATAAAATATGCATGTTAAAGACCCCGTAATTCATGTCAGTGTTCGGCCCCATAATTCATGTCAGTGTTCAGTGGATTTCGGAAACACAAACATACCCAGCATAGCTGAAGTTGGAAAATAGCTACTTTCAGTTTCTTGTCATTGTACTGGCGGCAAAAACAGTTACATACACAAAATCCCACCATGGCATTCATGAATCTCAAAGCTGTAGATGAGGAAGGAAAAACAAGAAATGATCATGCCATAACTTTCCAGTATTTTATATTCTAAAAATATTTTTAAAAATCAAGCTTTTACCATCATCATTCTTTCAAATAGGGGCACCACAGCTGAGCCCACACAGGCTTCACTTTGATAGAACTTTACTTTTTGACCATGATGTCACACACTGACTGCATGCAGGTTATATTTCCACTTGCATTATCTTTCACAATAGGTAGAAGGGTTTGAAATGGGCAGAAAAATTTCGTCTGACTTGTAAAGTTCTCCTAGAACGTCTTGAACAGTAACTACTCTTAAGTAACTACTCTGGCACTCTTTTCAAGCAGTGGGTCATGGGCATGTTGAACCTAGAAGAGTCCATCACTACCAGGTAGCAGGGTGCATGCTGGGTATGTTAGTGAAAAACTGGTATAGTGGCCGTACCTTTCCTATTCTTCAGCAAAAGGTACATCATGGTTTTCAAATGTATGCACAAGAATGGGGATGTTCTGAGTGTGTTCACACCTTAGGGTCTAAGTAATTATCATTCAAAGGGATCTCTGGGGAATGGAGCTGGAACTGAAATTGACTTCAGAACACACAAAAAAACAATGTCTAGTGGACATCTCAGCAGAGATTCAAAACAAGGATTTGAGCTCTGCACTCTATTCACTAGGCTAACCACAACAGCCTTTTCTCCCAGATAAAAAACTACTTTTTTCTTTCTTCCTTCTGCTGTATCTGTCTGCCTATGTCAGCGTCTATCTGTCTGTCTGCCTCTCTCTCTGTCTCTGTCTCTCTGTCTCTCTCTATTATAATATAATTTGGGGGGCAGGATAGCTCAGTGGTCAGAGCGCTCACTTTCCCCCAGTCAAGTTAGGCAGCGTCAAGTGTGGTTACCAGTTGGATGGGTGACCATTTGCACGCCTTGGCTTCAGTACAGTCCACCCAGTTGTGAATAAGTATCTGCCCTCTTAAAGGTCAGGGAAGGTAAAGCAGCGAGGGAGAGGAGATGGGCACCACACTCAATATGCTGGCCCCCTAGAGAAGCTGAGGTCTCTAACGCCTTGCTCCCCTACGACCACCTAGGTTATGGGACACCTTTACCTTTTTACCTTTATGTGTCAATCAATGATCTATCTGTCTGTCTGAGTGTATGTAGACTAACCCCCCCCCCCCTTTTCTTTTTTTGTTTTTCTGCCTTTATTCATTGCAGTTGTGTGTTTTCAGGAAATTCGGTCCATCATCCTGAAAAATGGCTTTTACTTTGTGAAATCCAAACATCTACAGCTGACCAGAACCAGGGCAGAAGACTTCTATGAAGAACACAAAGGTGTTATAAAAAATTATAAAACTTTAAAAATTTGGTTTTTACTTTGTGAAATCCAAACAGCTGCAGCTGACCAGAACAAATTATTACAGTAAAATCGGTGGACTAGTTGGTAATATGCCTGCCTAGAAAGCGGAAAGTCTGGGGCGGAGTGTGCAGTGGTTTGAATCCCATTTGGGCTCAAAACTTTCCCCCATCCATTAGACCATGAGTGAATGTCTGGGTACTAGTCTTTCAGATAAGACGATAAACCGAGGTCCCGTGTGTTACACATTATTATTTAGCACACGTAAAAGAACCCACGGCAACAAGGGGGTTGTCCCTGGCAAAATTCTGTAGAAAAAAGCCACTCTGATAGAGAAACATATACAGTTGCAGACTAGACAGGAAAAAGGAAAAAAAAAAAAGGGTAGGTGCTGTACTTGTGGCGATGCACTCTCCCCGGGGAGGGCAGCCCAATTTTTATGCAGAGGAATCTGCTGTGACATAAAGTGGTATAAAAAAAAAAGTCTAAAGTTTGGAATCTGATTAAGCTTCATGTGATTTTTTTTTTTATCGTGGGAGTATCTTTCTGTTCTAAGTGTTGAAAATGATTGAAAAGCTTTCACAAGACTATTCCTTGGCTGTGGTGAGAATAATAGAAAATGGTCAGTCTTTTTTAATTTTTTATTGCCTTTGTTGCTTTTGTTTACAGTAGCAAAGTGGATACTTTTTGTATGGCCGCAACTGTCATTTATATCATAATTGATTAGAAGAAAAAAACCCATATATATCCTAAGAATATCTTTGGAATACTCTTCAATTCAGTTGGTGTGCAGATCAAATGAGTTGACTATCATCACAAATTGTTAGTCCATCCATAAACCTGTTTCCCGTTAAAGTTAGGGATGAACTTCCCCCCCCCCCCCCAAAAAAAAAAAAGAAAGAAAGAGACAGAATGAAATGGTAATCAGATGGTTGGTAATGGTCAAAACTATTTATTTATTTAATCTTTTATTTATGTAATCTTTTATTTTGAGGATAATGGAATAAGCACTCATGTGCTTTTTTTTATATTTTTTACGTCCAATCCCCATGTGTATCCAGTTTTGTCAATTTTGTTATGCATTCCCACCTGCACACAATGACCTGTGTGTGTGTGTGTGTGTGTGTGTGTGTGTGTGTGTGTGTGTGTGTGTGTGTGTGTGTGTGTGTGTGTGTGTGAGTGTGTGTGTGTGTGTGTACCACAATCTGCTGAGAGTTCATTGGATTAAACTACAGACCTAGGTCCTAATGTTGCATGCAAAAGCATGCAGAAAAAAAACCATCTTACACACACATCAAAAACCAATCCATCAGTTGTAGAAGAGTAGGCTGGTTATGGCTGGTGGCATGGATGACTCAAACTTGCCTACTACCATGCACCTTACAACCTGGAGAGGGACGCGACAGGCTCTACCAAGTTCAGTGTGCTCAAGAGACAATGGGTCAGGTTAGCCTGGTTGGTTAGAGCATTGCACACTGACCTGGGTTTGAATCCCGTCCAAGGGGATATTTTCCACTGTAGTTCACATCAGTGCTGCCTCCACTCCCCCAAAAGTCCTTCAGATGAGACTTTAAACTGGGTTCTATGTGTGAATGCATGCAGAACATGTTGTGCACACATTAAAACCTGTTCCGCTTTTCACAAGAGAAGGCCGTTGTGTGCCAGTGTGAACGAATGACAAAATTGACAAAAGCACATACACACAGGGACTGGATGTAAAAAAAGCACATAAATGCTTATTTCATTATTCTCAAAACAAAAGATTGAATAAATAAATACCTAATAAATATAGTGTGGTTCCTGCAGGAGATGAGAAGTCAAGGCAAACCAAGTGTGTGTGTGTGTGTGTGTGTGTGTGTGTGTGTGTGTGTGTGTGTGGTGTGTGTGTGTGTTGTGTGTGTGCGCATCATAGTTAGGGAGGGTGTGTGTGTCACTGTGTGCATTCATGCATACATGTGTTTTCTTTGTTCAGTTGAACAAACTGTGTTAGTGTGTATGTGTGTATACGTCTATGTGTGTGTGATTTAAAACTAACAGATTCAAGATACCTTTCCATTTTTTTGTTTTGTTTAATGCTTTTGCTTGCTGTTACAGGAAAATTCTTCCTGGACAGACTCGTATCCTTTATGAGCAGGTAAGTTTCAAGTGCTTACTTTTTTGTTATTTTTTAATTGATGCATATTTTGTAGAATTTTTGGTTTTTTTTTATATATCCTTTGGTGATTTATTGATCTGTGTGCATGCTGATGTTTTGCTTTTCTCTTCTGTTTTGGTTAATTTAACTTTGAGAATGTATCATGAATAATATGCACACACATACACATCACACACACAACATATGTGTGTGTGTGTGTGTGTGTGTGTGTGTGTGTGTGTGTGTGTGTGTGTGTGTGTGTGTGTGTGTGTGTGTGTGTGTGTGTGTAGTGAGAGAGAGAGATTGCATGAGGAGAGAGAGAGAGAGAGAGAGAGAGAGAAAAGAGAAGAGAGAGAGAGAGAGAGGAGAGAGAATATATGCACCTACATGCCTATGCATAAACATGTGCTTGCGTTTTGGAAGCTAAAAATAAAAAAACCAAAAAACCCCAAATATTGAAATTTTTGTCCGACACAGACACTGTTTCTTTTCAGAGTCAACAAAAAGTCCTATTCTTTTTCTGTTGCTGTCCCTTGATGTTCCAATTTGCTGTGTTCATATCTAGTGGACCAATCTGGAGTCATATCCTGGCACGAGAGGATGCCATTAAACAATGGCGACACATCATGGGGCCCACCAAGGTGCTAAAGTAAGAAGATTTATGTACACAATACTCTGTAATACTGATAGTCTTCTTAACTTGTTCTACATTTTTATGCTAATCAAGGCATGTATTTCACTTTCGAGGATGGTGTGTGTGTGTGTGTGTGTGAGTGTGAGTGATAGAGAAAATGGTCATTTCGAAGTGTCTGTATATCATGTGTACATACACACAATCTGTACATGTTAGAGACTTTGTTTGTGTAGGTGATTATGTATGTATGATATGCCATCTTTCTTGTTTGTGATTTCATATGAAATAAGTTTACAACAAAGACAGTACAGAGAGCACTACTGGCACCAGTTGGTTTTTTTTTTTTGGTTTTTTTTCATTGGTATGTAGTCTTTGCTCACTGTCTAATATTAAAATTTTGGATGGAAAATCACTTTAAAGATAGAAGAGCTCAGGTGCCATAGAATATCAAAAGGACTCTCTCTTACTTTGTGTTTTGTTTTTTTCTGTCCATGAATTTGCCTTTTATGCAGCAATATCCACACACACACACACACACACACACACTGTTTGATTTTTTTTTTTTTTTAACTCATTAAGAATTTAATACTCGAGACTTTTTTTTCCAGAACAATCTATGAAGCTCCTGAAAGCATCAGAGGGCAGTTTGGTCTGACAGACACAAGGAATTGTTGCCATGGGTCAGGTAAGTCTCTGAACTGTATCTGACATCTCTTTCCTTTTCTTTTCTTGTCAGGACTGTAATGATCCAGTCAGATTGTTTATTGCCTGTAAAGATACTTTGATATTGAGGATGTACAGTAGACAAATTAGCATAGGATTAGAAGAAAGCATGTGCAATTTATATATAAGAATATGAAATCTCTCCAGGGAGACTATACTGTTGCCATTTTGTTTTCCCAGTAAAGGCAAAACCATTTTGAATGAAATGTCACACTGCACCTTCATGCAAAAGTGGGAGGCTGTAGAAGTGAAAAAATAATGCCAAAGAGCATAAGATGAAGTATTTTGGACCTAAAGGTAAATGGAAAACCATTTTGCCAGCTGGAAGAAGCACAGGTCTGCTTTCCCTTTATTGCATAAAACTATTTTACAGGTACAGTTGTAGGTATAAAAAAGAAAAGAAAAAAAAGAAACCAAAGCAGAGTTGGTAAACCATGCAGAACCAAAGGAACTTCAGAGAACACCAGATGAAAACTTCAGTCTTCTGAATATTGATAAGTCTGACATGGTTTTTTCCCTCATTAGGGGATTTGGAAAAAAAAAGGGGAGGGGGGGCATGGAGAATTTAAAGGGAGGCAATTCATTTAAATTGAACTTCTGTATATATTATATATATATATATATATATATATAATATTATATATATATATATATATATATATATGTATTAGGTTGCACCATTCTAGATGTGAGATGGGTTGTTTTTTTGCAGGAGAATATGCCTCTGAACCCTTTTAGGGACTTTTGCTTTTTCTCTGTGTGGGGACCCTTGATGTATTCTTCTCAACACTTTTTTTGTGCAGATTCAGAAGTGACAGCGAAACGAGAAATCGAGTTCTTCTTTCCAGAGTTCAACATCGACACATGGCAAAGAGAACAAGAGGCAGTGTTTCACTCTGGGCTGGTGAAGTTTGATGAGGAGGCCTGTATGCATAGATCACTGCAGACCCACGCCCCTGAGAGCTGATAAAGACTGGATTATTAGAACACCTAGTAAACAGTATTCAAATAGATATAGGTAATAACATATAGACTGTGGAACAGGTGGAATGGGATTTTACATGAGTGCAAGATTGTATGTGCATATGTTGGGATCTCTGTTTATAGTTTTACCTGAACTGAAGGACTTCAAGGGGATTGGACTCTGGCAAAAAATGGTGACTCTAAAAGCTAATTGTGATGATTGAACCTGTGTTGTGCTATATTGTAGTATTGTATACAACTTAAACCCTCTTGCATTTGGATTCTCTGAACACATATTTCTCCTGATAGAGCTTTGATATCTGGTAGCAATCGGTGAAGGTCACTGCCTGATGGAAAACTACTGTATGTAAATCCCGGCAAATCCCGGTTGGGATTCAGGGGGTTAATTATTCAATCCCGGCAAATCCCAGTGTGAGACTAAGAGGGTTATTCTTTGCCTGGAATTCAGTTTACTCCCTCTGGGGATTGCCACAAGTGCAGTATTACCCATTGAAAAAAAAAAGTACTGTCTGTATATGATTTGTTGCCATAAGACCATGACTTTTTTCCTATGACAATTCTCTTGTTGCTGTGGATTCTTTTACATGCCTTGAATGTGTATTGCACATCGACATGGGTCCTTGGTTCATGGTCTTATCCAAAAGACTAACAACCAGATCACCAGTGGATGGGGGAAAAGTTCAGGCAGAAATGAATATGGTACCTGCAGGTCTTGCTTTATAGGTGGGTATGCTACCTCTAGACCACCAATCCTGTGATTCTTGCTCAAGTGTCCAACATTTTGCCCACTGAGCCAACCAGGCTCCTCCTCCATGATTCAAGTTTGCTGAGTAATTTTTTTAAAAAGTTTATTAAAAAAAAAAAATATCTATTTATTTTTTTATTTGATTATTTTTATCTTTAAAAAAATGTAAAATAAAAAAAAAAATTCTTTTTGCTGAGTAGACTATTAAAAAAACAAATGTATGTATTTATTATTATTCATTTATTTATTGATTATTTTTTATTTTATCATTTTTTCTTTTTTTTCAATAATTAAAAAAAACATCATTATCATTTTACTTTTCTGCTGAGTAGACTTGGAAATGGACTTTGTAGCTGATGAGAATGGTAATGTGACATTGCAGGAGACTGCTCTGTTCTGTTACTTGACTGACTCATGTCTGCATTGATGGTTCTCTGTGTGGTTGGTGCTACATGTCCAACATTCACATCTCTAGAACTGGCATGGGTGACACAAACATACCCAGCATGCACCTGCTAACCTGGACAGGAATGGGCTCCACCACATTACACTTGTCCCTGACACACACTGTCTGAAAAATTCAGTGCCATACTCCCGGTGACTTCTTAAGGAGTTTAGGATGAAGTCAGTTTGTCTGTTTGTTGTTTTACTTGTTTTTTGTTGTTGTCGTTGTTTTTAAACAGTGAATTTGGAAGAACCGGTTAAATTAAGGTTTGTAACCATCAAACACTTCATCATTCAACCTCTAATCATTGAGCAATCACCAAGTTCTCCTTAAGAATAAACTGTTTATCAAACTTGACATCGAAACAAACTTGACACAATCCTGCATGTTTGGTGAATTTTCCACCCCCAGTGAAAAAAACAAAACACACCCAAAAAAGAGCAACATATAAACAACAAAACAAAGTTACACACAGATACCAGTTCTGCCTAAGCAAACTAGAATAGATATCCAGAGCATAACAGGTAGTGTACATATGTCATGATTCAGTAACAGTATGAAAGGCAGTCTGAACACTGATACTTGGTCACTCTTCTGAACCTGTACAATTTTGTTACATGGTTTGGGAAAAATCAAATCGCATTGATGCTGTTTTCAGTTGTTTTTAAGAGATTTATGATTGCTTGATCAGGTAAAATCAAAAGTAAATTGATTACTCTCTGAGAACTTTAAAAAAACAATACTTTATCCAATGAGTTGAAAACGATTCGAGCATAACAGATGACACCATAAGAAGGAAATTTTTTTTTGTATTATGCAGAAAAAGTTTCATTTTAACATGGCAGAACCAATCAGCGCATAGTCTCATCTAGAAGGGGAGAGAAAATGATGTTATGCATTGGAGTCCTTAATATTCTTCCACTAAACAGCCTCAGGGATTGAATTTGAGAAAATATAATCCTTTTGATCGTCTCGGTTTGTAACGCGATTTTTGAGACACCACTGACATAATTTTTGTTGGAGTGCTTATTGTATAAAAACTTTCCGACTTACAAGTCTGTTAAACATCCATAATTCATAAGAATAAGTTTTATTTTGAGAACAAATGGAAAGTAGGCTGCTCACACTTGATAAGACTAGAAGTTTCATTGCACAAGGCAGGTCATGAATGCGACACCGCGGTTACGCGCGAACATTTTTTTTTTTAATTTAAAAAGTCGTGTGTTAAAATTCAAAATAAGGTATAAAATGCAATATAATTGTTTGCATGTTTAGTCATCTTTAGTTTTCAGTGCAGCTGTTCTATCTAATTGGTACCTGAAATTAGAATTTTAGCAAATGCAAACCACTCCTACGGCAATGTAACAAAATTGAGATTGTAAATGGTGGATTTTTCAAGAAACAAATCAGTTTATGGATGTAATTCCTAGTTGTAGCACATAGTTCTTGATTGTGCTGATAGTTGTACCACTTTTGATTAAATATGTCAAGTTACACACCCCAAAACAAATTAGAACAATTTTTATTTGGCTATGAATATGACACCCCTCTCCTGCATAGGTTTCAGAAGAGTGACCCACTTACAATCTGCCTGTGAATAGGTGTCCAAACAGAGAAGTCTTTTTATTTACCATTAGAAGGAAAATAGAGACCTTGGGGGAAGTGCAGGGAAAATGAGAATTGTTCGTGCACTCTGTGTGTGTGTGTGTGTGTGATAGAGAACATTATATATTCATGCATTTTTTGCAAGCTTGTATATCAAAATGGATGATATTCGCATTTTATATTTTAGGATGGATATCTTAAACCTGAATTTGTGCTATGGTGATATTCAGAACTGTTTTTCTCATGGGCTTCAATATTGCTGATTTGAAATAAATTAAAAAAACATCCAAAAAACTGACATCAATGAGGTATGTATTTGTGTGTAAAGATGGTTTACCTGTCTTGTCATTTTCACAGGTTGTTAATGAACAACAGGTGATACAGCCATTTCTGTCTTCATAATGGACTGGAAAAATGGACTGGGATAAGGGGAAGGCCAGAACTCCAGATTTCCAAACAACAGGACTAAACAGTTCAGGACTTTCACACACAAAATAAAGAACCATGAAATCATGGAAATCGCGTCTAAAAATTCCACCAGACTTTTTTTGGTGTGTTTTTTGGTACCAAGTCGCACATTTGCGTTTGTCTTTAACATTTATCGCCAATAGTTTCAGGCGTGTGTCTTGGCTGCTGCTCTGTGTCCACAATGGCAGGTGTCTCCTTCACCAGGGTCACAGTGTGAGGGACATCCAGACACAGCCTGTCTTTGTCCGGAGACTTGTCCCTGAGGGGCACTGTGGCCTCCTTCACACACACCACGGTCAGAAAGCCGGCGGTTTTGTCACTGCCGCGTCTGCTGCCATTGCCGCTGTGGGTCCTGAGGCTGGACTGCTCCATCAGGGTGAGGGAGGTTTGAACCTGGGACTCCTCGTCACCAGGCTGCACTCTTTTAGTGCGGGTGGTCGCTGTCCTCCGCTTGCTGCCTTTGGAGCCGCGGGGGTTTGCTGGAGCCTGGCTGTCTGATGTGCTGGCTGAGCATCCCATGACCGGGGGATGGGGGAGGTGTTAGTCAGTGATGGCTCAGTGTTGGCTGAGTATCGGTCAAACAGATGTCACATGTTGAGAAGTCAGTCTGATGCTGAAAGATGAAGACCGTTGCTCTATGTAGAAGCCTATTGGGTATTCAGGCAATCGTGTTGACCTAAAACAAAACAAAAAAATTACGTCTAAAGAGACTTAGATTTTTGATGAAAAAGATTGTGGTGTTTAGTTTTATACAGACCTTGTGGAAACAACTTATACAAGCGTCTCAGTGTCCACTCTGTTTTTACTAAAAACTGCCACTGGAATAATTTTGATGAATCTTAAACAAAGATAATATCCAAAACGGACTTCTCACACGCTTACCAAACTACATCTTTAGCTTTATAACATCCTGGTCCTGTAACAAGAGGCATCAGTTAAAGACTGAAGATTGGTAACTAAACACAGTCACTGGGTTCATCGCTTGAATTCTCTGATGTTATTCAGAGGTGTGATGAGCACTTCAGGCACACTTTACAGTAGCTCAGAAAATTACAGAGGAAGTTGGTTGCAAGTTGTTTTCACATAATTGTCATGAGGCCAGGGTTATGACGTCATAGGATAGAGGAATGGCCAGGTACACTGACAGTTGATGCTCTCTGTGTCGCGACCGTGTGACCATGCCAAGCTGAAACGGGAACAAAAAAATCGGGTTATTGTGTCCACACGGGTTATACAGATTGCGTTTATAATGTCTGTGCCATTAGGCTACACCTGATTATAAAGTTATCTGTTTTCACAGAATTAACTTGCTGAGTTCTGTTTCAGAACAAGAAATTAAGTTTTATCAAGAAGAAAAAGAGGATTAAAAAAAAAAAAGCAGTCGCAAGTTTATTTTGATCTGCAGGAATGTGGTGGTAGTCTTTACTTTAGCGAATTGTGGGTGTCTAATCACAGTGTCTCCTTCAGGCTATATGACTAAGCTATTTATCATGATGGATGAAAGAAAATAAATGACACAGGACTAGCTGGCTGGCTGAATGGTTAAAAGACTACACATAACTCTTCACTGTAGCTTGAAGGCAACCCATGGGGAGGGCATTTTTACAGCAGGTGAGAGCCTGTTGACTTTGGGTCAGAACATGCACGTCCCCCAAACAACTCTACAAACAGCAGCAATGTGATGCAGTGCTGGTGTACAGGGCCTCGTCTGGTCAGTGACATGCAGGGGTTAACATTTCTGGCTTGAGTTCTATGGACTGCGGTTCTGAGACTGCGAGAGGAAGAGACCGGGTGTGGCTGTGAGTGTGGTCAGGAGAAGTTGTGTCCTAGTAACACCATCACCAACAGCACACACACAAAAAAACCTAAAACAAAACAACAAACACACAGAAACTCCCACCACTATGCATGTATACAGATGATGGGTAGGACTATTTATGCTGAAATTCACGGAGTGGCATGGTAGAGAGAGAAACATACTGAGTACAGAGATAGAAAGACGGTCAGACATGAAACATATATATATATATATATAAGAGAGAGAGAGAGAGAGAGAGAGTCAGCCAGCCAGAAGAGAAAAGACAAAACGGACATGAAAAAGTCAATCAGAGTCCGTGGGTTGAAAAAAAAAAAAGCGAAAGAAGAAAAAAAAAGTAGCAGCATCAGCAGCAGCAATCGGATTGTGTCGTATGTCTGGCGGGCAGAGAATATAATCAGATCAAGTTCAGCCTGCCGGGCTGCTGACTTGCCGGGTCCGGGGAGTGTAGAGGGCTGATACTCCAGTCCACGGAAAACTGCTCCCATCACGAAACAACCCACTCCCCTAGGGGCAAGAGAATTTTTTTAAAGCAAATAAAACGTTTCTTTTAATTTGGCTATACTGTAGTCAGGTGCGTATCATTACAACATTAGCCTACTCATGTCGGACCATATCTTTCTACTTAACAATTTAATAGATAAAGTGCTAAAAGTAAAAAGTAAAAGACTTTATTGCTGCTTTGTAGATTTTCAGAAAGCTTTCGATAATGTGTGGCATGAGGGTCTTCTAATAAAGCTAAACGAAATAGGGATAACAGGTAAAACCTATAATGTTATTAAAAACATGTATTGGAATGCAACAGTAGTTACAAACAGGCAAGGAAAACACACCGGTGAAATCAGAGTGAAAAGAGGGGTGCATCAGGGAAATACATTAAGCCCTACATTATTTAATATATATGTCAATGATATAGTTCAGTATATTGACGAGAAAGATTCACCATATATAACTTTGAGAGACAGAATTCCTTGTTTACTATATGCTGATGACCTAGCATTACTATCAACAACCAAAGTAGGTCTTCAAACTAAATTGAATAAACTTCAAGAATACAGTTCAAACTGGGGCTTAAAGATAAACAAAACCAAAACAAAGGTAATAGTCTTTACGAGATCACCACCTAAAATTCCCATACATTTTAAGTGTGGAGAGCATGTAATTGAAACAGTAGAAACTTACAAATATCTAGGTGTCATTTTTCATCAGAATGGTAAGTTTCAAGCAACACAAGAACATTTAGTAAAACAAAGTAATAAAGCATTGTACGCCTTTAAAAGAGCAGTTCATGGACAAAATTTAAAGACTACTATAATAATGCGTTTATTTGACTCATTAATAACTCCTGTTTTAACTTATGGAGCAGAAGTTTGGTTTCCTTTTTGTTTTCATGGGGAGACAGAATTTCATATTGATGAATTGTTCAAGACATGCTTATCAAATCAGTTTCTGTATGAAACTTTTCATATAAAATTTTGTAAACAAATACTGGGAGTTCATAAAAAAGCATTGGTACTACCCACTCTGGGTGAATTAGGAAGATTTCCACTGACTCTTAAAATCATATGCCAGATAATATCCTTTTGGATTCATTTAACAGAATCAAAACCAAACTCTTATATTAGAATAGTATACGATTATTTGTATCAGACGAATACATGTGATAAATGGATCAATACAGTAAAAAATATCCTTTACACAATTGGGTTTAAACATGTGTGGAAAAACCAGAGTACTTTTGATGTTCATCGGTTAAGTTATGCTGTTCAAAGAAAGCTTCAGACTATGTATAAAACATTCTGGAACTACCAGAAAAAACAGTTTGCAAAACTAAAATTTTATGATTTTGTAACCAAGGAATACAGACTGGAACCATATCTTATTAACTATGAAAACAAAACTCATAAAAATACTTTTTGTAAATTTCGCTTAAGCTGTCACGATTTAATGATAGAGAAAGGGAGACACCAAAATATGCCCAGAGAGGACAGAAAATGTAAATTTTGTAACAAAATAGAAGATGAATTTCATGTACTCGATGAAAGTGTGTTATATGATGAACTCAGAAACAATTTGTTATTCAAAGTTAAAACCAAAGACAAAGAACGTAAAAAACATATAGATAAGGTAAGCGACATAATCGCAGTTGATATATATCAAGCAGATATCATTAGATATGTGAATGAATGTTTTGAGAAAAAGAGAAGAAGAATGCAACATGTTTTTAGTGGACATCATTTTGGGCAGAAAGATAATTAAAACTGATGTTTGTTTTGTTGTGTCAAATAAGTCTGCATGACTTAAATGGCAATAAAATATTTTGAATCTTGAATCTTTGAATCTTGAATCTTTGAATCTTGTCGGTAGGCCTACAGATTTTCTTCTTCTTTTTAAAAATTTTATTTATATAACCTGTGTGAATTCTGGATTGCTTTCCAGTCCCGGCCCCGCTGCCAAAAGAGAGCACAAAAGAACACCATACTGAGTTATATCTAGTTTTCCAGTCTGCCTATACATTTGTTTTCTTATTCTTTCTTTTCTGAACGCTCAGACAGCAACTATTGGCTGTCATATGAGCGAAAAATGTTTGTGATGCGTTGCTCGGCCGTTATGC
>CM060323.1:43777010-43779510 GCA_030674155.1 Stramonita haemastoma
TTGTCTCATTGTCCAGTCTCGGTATGCCATAGAAAAGGATATTGTTTCTCTTAGTATGCCCCTCCAAGTCGTCAGTCTTCAGTTCCAGCATTTCTACTTTTCACTCAACTTTTTGTTTTGTTCTTTCAGTCTTTGGTTTTCGGTTTTCAGTTCCTTAACATCCTCTTTCAAGGACGCCATTTCCTTCAAAATACCTGAGCATGTCTCTTTGACTTGCCTCACCTCTTCCTTCAGTTCCTTAAACATTGAAGTCAGCTCCTGCAGGTTTGCTACAATGTCTTTCAGTGTCGGCTCCTCAGTTGTCCTCTTAGGAGATGATGAAGTGGAACCAGCACCAGAGTTCAGCTGGGTTTGGCGAAGACTGTCCTTCCTTCCCTTAGGTCCAGGTCCAGGGTTCAGCTCCACATCGCCACACCGATGCAGAAAAACGCCTAGGTATAAATAGGCGAGGAGCAAACCTACGGTAACACCGTCATGCAGCCTGCCCAACTTCAATGTCGGGATGTACGATAATTTCTTGAGCATTGCACGTTGTGACATAAATGCGATGAAGGTGGCCACAAAGCAGCCACACATGGCCTTGATATTGAAAGCCACCTCTGACATGATGTCTTCTAGTCACTTTACTGACTCAGGCAAAGGCACAGGAACTCAATATTTACATTTAATTCCGGAGCTTCAGTAAATAGCTGTTTACACCTCAACTGCCGGAAGTGTTCCCCCGAGAGAGAGAGAGAGAGAGAGAGAGAGAGAGAGAGAGAGAGAGAGAGAGAGAGAGACACACACACACACACACACACACACTCTCTCTCTCTCTCTCTCTCTCTCTTTGTCTGTCAGTCTGTCTGTCTGTCTGTCTGTCTCTCTCTTTGTCTGTCTGTCTGTCTGTCCGTCTCTCTCTCTTTGTCTGTCTGTCTGTCTCTCTCTCTGTCTCTCTCTGTAACTCTGGATAACACCTCTCTTTCCTCCTTTTTTCCAGATAACTTGTTTTTTCATTCATTCATTCATGAAAACAATGTAATGATCCATTTGTACAAGACATCACTGTGTTCTTTTTCATGCCGATCACTAAAGCTGGAAGAGGACTATTGCTGGCCCCTAGGGAGCTGAGGTCTCTGATGCCTCGCTCCCCTACAACCACATAGGTTGTGGGGCACCTTTACCTTTACCTATTCACGAAACTCTTCAAAGGCCTAACAGAAGAGTGCCCTTGCAATACTGGTAGCCAGACAACGAACAGAGCACACATGTGCTGCAGTCCTGCCCGTTCGTTACACAAGACACACTGAGAGAAGATCTGGCCCCAGTGGCCAGGACGCTCTATGGAGACCTGGAGGTCCTGCAGCCTACTGCTGCCTTCGTTGCAGTGACTGTGCTGTTCATCTTCTGAATACAAGAACAGTAACGGCAGCAACAACAGCAACATCAACAGTGACAGCAAAAACACCAACAATAGAAAGAAACAGACAACAGAGAACACCAACATAGGCAGCAACAACACCAGCAGCAACATCAACATCAAAAGTAATAGCAAAAACAAAATCAACAACAGAGAGAAACAGACAACAGAGAACAACAACATAAGCTGCACATCAATATCAGCAACATCAACACCAACAGTGATCGCAAAACACAACATCAACAACAGAGAGAAACAACAACAACAACAGCAGCAACATCAACACCAACAGTAACAGCAAACCCCCCCAACATCAACAACAGAGAGAAAAAGTCTCATTTGAAGGACTCAGAGGAATGGAGTCGGAAGTAATACAAACGGTAAACAAACAGCTCTGCGGCGATTTGAACAAACTGACAGCCCTAGGCCCTATCCATAGTCCTTCAGCTTACCAGTGTGACGCTCTAACCACGAGGCAACAGTTCCCCAAACAGCCCAGCTGGTCTGTTCTTCTCCTTTGTCTTTGAAGGAGCTGTCTAAAGGTGTTTGTCAGTTTCTGTCCAGAGAAACACCGTCAGCTTAACGGATTATCTCTCTTTCAGCCCCCCCCACCCCCCCCCCCCCCCAAAAAAAAAAAAAATCCGAACTAAACACCCTTCCTCTCCTCCCCCAAAACCAACAACCTCCCCTCCGACCCTCCCCACCCCATGAACAAACAAAACACACACACACAGACACACAGACACACGCGTGCACGCACGCACGCACGCACGCACACACGCACACACACACACTAGAAGTAGTAGAAGTAGTAGAAGTAGTAGAAGTAGTAGTAGTAGTAGCAGCAGCAGCAGCAGCAGCAGTAGTAGTAGTAGTAGTAGTAGTAGTAGTAGTAGTAGTAGTAGTAGTAGTAGTAGCAGCAGCAGCAGCAGCAGCAGCAGCAACAGCAGTGGTAGTAGTAGTGGCAGTAGTAGAAGCAGTGGTGGCAGTAGTAGTAATAGTAGCAGCAGTAGTAGTAGTAGAAGTAGTAGTAGCAAAAGCAGCAGCAGCAGCAGCAGCAGCAGCAGCAGCAGCAGCAGCAGCAGCAGCAGCAACAGCAGC
>CM060323.1:43782010-43787010 GCA_030674155.1 Stramonita haemastoma
GACGCGCTCTTCCTGGAGAGAACAGCCCGATTTTCAGGCAGAAAAATCTGCCGTGACATAAGTGGTGTAGAAAAAAAAAAGACACCCCCACCCCACTCCCACTGTACTCCATCCCACGTGTCAATAGACACGAGGAACTAAAAAGCACAAATATAGAACTGATATACTTTAAAAAATACTTTTTTTAACGTCTGATTTCACAGTTGGGATAAGAAGTTAGATAAAGATTCTCATCTTTATTTTTTTTAGAAAAAAATAGTTTCTGAATTCTCTCACTTTGATTGGGTTGTTGTTGTTGTTGTTGTTGTTGTTCTTGTTTTTGTTGTTGTTCTTCTTCTTCGTGGTGCCCTCTAGACTATGTACTTTGGGCAAGTTATATTTGACGAAACCTAGCTCTCTTCGTGATAGGCTGCTGCCAATATACACAATTAAAAATGTAGAAATGTGCAACCGGCAATGTGTACAGTTGGTGATGGTTGATTGATGGCATAGCCCCTAAATAGGATGGCTCCTTTGGGACTAAAACACAACCAAACCCAAACCCAAGCTATAATTATTAGTGAAACCATAATCTGTATTAACTGTATGAGCCCATTTTTTAAAATATTCATTATCAAATAATTATTAAATTATTTTAAATTTTAGTTTTTACTTGTATTTCGAGGATAATGGGATAAACACGCATGTGTTTAAAAAAAAAATCATCCAGTCCACGTGTGCATGCGGTTTTGTAAATTTTGTCATCTGTTTCCACTGGCACACAATGGCATATTCTTCCCAAAGGTAGAACGGCTTTTAACGTGTAAGATGTTTTGCGGGAGTCAGCACACAGGCAGGACCTATGAGGGAAGTTTGATGTGACATCAGAAGGTAATATAAATTTACTTTTTTGACAGCAAAGAATATGTGTGTTATCCCGTTCCACTAAAAGAGCTTACATAATATGATTTGTATATTTTTGTTCATTAGTATCAGCCAGCTTTTGCCACAGACATACAACCCGACTTGCAACACAAGGATTAAACATTATACGCTGTGGCCTATCAGGGAAATGGCTGGCCAAAACAGCAAGGAAAAGGGAAAGAACTCTTTAATCTGCAGTCGGAGCGACGTGGGTTCAGGATAGTTCCTTCCCGATGACCCCACTGTCAACTCTCAGTTATTGGTGCAGTAGTGTTTCTTGATCCATTCTTTTATAGCTCTTCTCTGTAGATCGATCTGCCTGAACGCACGCACACACACACACACACACACACACACACACACACACACACACACACACACACACACACGCTCGCACGCGCACACACGTACACACGCACACACACACACACACACACACACACACACACACACACACACACACACACACGCTCGCACGTAGACACACACGCACGCACGCACGCACGCACACACACACCACACGCACACACACACACACACACACACACACAAACGCGCGCGCGTGCACAAAGACAGCCAAACAGACAGACAGACAGACAGACATGTATACACCCACACTCTCTCCACATTAATCCTTTTCTGTATTCTATTTTAGTTTTTTTCCCTTTCGCCTTGTTGTTATGTTACCTCCAGCCCTCCTTCCTCTGTGTATGTGTGTGTGTGTGTGCGTGCGTACGGGGATGTGTGCATGTGTGTGTGTGCGTGTGTGTGCGCGCGCACACGCGTATATGTGTCCACATTTGCGCGCGTACGTGCCTATACACGTGCGCACAGGTCTGTGTGTCACGTGTGTACTTGTTTATCTGTATGCCTCCATGTGCATGTGTATGTATGTGTGTGCATGAGTGCGAACATTTTTTTAAAAAGAATTTTGTCAATGTCAGCCGGAATGAAACGGGCGGGCGGGGCGGGGCGGGCGGGGCATGGGGTGGGGTGTGGGAAGGGAAGAAGAGGGGGACATGAATTATAGAAGGGAGGAGGAGGAGGGGTGGGGTTGGGGGTGGGGCTTCAGGAGTAATCATATGCGATCTACACAGTGAAGCGAACAATTGGTTTTGGCGGACTTTGTGTCGGCATCAGCAAGTTATAAGTAACATCAGCACACTGCCGGAAACTATCCTGCAATATCTGTTCTCTCTCTCTCTCTCTCTCTCTCTCTCTCTCTCTCTCTCTCTCTCCTCTCTCTCTCTCTCTCTCTCTCTCTCTCTCTCTCTCTCTGTCTCTTGTTTCCCTTTTGGGAGGTAAAAATTAGAAGCTGAAGAGGAAAAGAAAGAAACGAACGACAAGCAATGAGGAAACAAACCCTACGAGAATGCCCCCCCCCCCCCCCCAATTAACATAAGAAGGAACGGATTTTAGTTCAAGAAAATGACGGAATAGCATGACTATTGTTACATAAAGATGTTTCATTTTTGTTTTGTTTATTTATTTATATCCTGTTTCCTGGAACAAATTAAAAAAACAAACAAACTCTGAACAATAATGCATACACATGCCGTAATACCTACCACCTACATTCAAAACATACATACATGCATGCATACACACACGTACACAAACAACACACACACAAAACACACCCCACACACACACACACACACACACACACACACACACACACACACCACACACACAATCAAACAAGACAGACACACAGAATAACAACATATCCCCCTTCCCCATAAGATATCGAAATTCATCCCAACCAGAATCACCAAGCACAGTCAAAGTCATGGTCACAATCGGTGTATGTAGCGCTATATATAAATTCCATTACCCCTCTCTTCTCCTTCCTCTTCTTCTTTCTTCTTTTCCTTCTTCTTCTTCTTCTTCTTCTTCTTCTTCTTCTTTCTTCTTCTTCTTCTTCTTCTTCTTCTTCTTTTCCTCCTTCCTCCTTCTCTTCTTCTTCTTTGCATTCTTCTTCTTCTTCCTTTGTTCCTCCATACCCCTCCAGTTGAATGACTTCTTCATTAGGCTAGTAAGTAGCCAGTACCGCTTGAAACCGCAGTTACTGACATAGAGCTCAGTAGAGGCACACTTGAAACGACATACAGACCACCATCAGTGTGCACACACTTTCCCCACAATCAGGATATCTGTGGCCACACTTCACTTGCTTTCAACACACAAACAGAAAACTTATTTGGTTGGCAGTCGTCCCTCGCTGCAGCCTCTCTGTCTGTTTGTGTTGACTGTCTCTGTCTCTCCTCCCATCTCTCTCTCTCTTCTCACTCTCCCCATTTCTCTGTCTCTACCTCTCCCCATCTCTCTTTCTCTCCACCCCTCTCTCTCTCTCCCATCTCTTCTCTCTCCATCTCTCTCTCCATCTCTTCCCCCTTCCTTCTCTTTCTCGATCTATCTCCCCCATGTTTGTCTGTCAGTTTGTCTGTCTCCACCCCCCACCCCCACCCCCCACGTACATACACACACACGCATGCACACACATATACATACACACACGCACACGCACACACATACATACACACACACGCACATACACACATATATACATATATATATATATAATGTGAGAAAGTTTCCACAGCCAAGCTTAACTAACCTATCAATGTCGTTCTGGTGATACATTCCCACAGAAAGCCCCACCCCACTCCCCCAAAGAAACCAAACAAACAAACAAACAACAAAACAACAAAAAAAGCCCACAAAAACATCCCCCCCCCCAAACAAACCCTTCCTCGATTGTAATGCTGTAGAGTGTTTTTAGATAGGTGCTCTCTCTCTCTGTCTCTGTCTGTCTGTCTGTCTGTCTGTCTGTCTGTCTGTCTGCCTGCCTGTCTGTCTGTCTGTCTGTCTGTCTGTCTGTCTGTCTGTCTGTCTGTCTGTCCTGTCTCTCTCTCTCTCTCTCTCTCTCTCTCTCTCTCTCTCTCTCTCTCTCTCTCTCTCTCTCTCTCTCTCTCTCTAGTCTTCTGTAAGGGGGGGGGGGGGGAGATTACACCTCCCCCCATCTCTCTCTCTCTCCGCACCCCCCCTCCCCCCCCCCCCACTGTCTACCGGACTGTAACTGTCGACACTTACCCTCCTGACTTCAAGACGAAACCAACGTTCATCGCTTTTTTCCTACCTCCAGGTGTAAGTGTGCTCCCTATACCTGTGCAGGTGTGCCAATGATTTCCTACACCAGAACTGACTCACTCACATACACACACACCGAAAAGTCTTTCGGATGAGACTGTAAACCGAGGCCCCGTGTACGAACGCACGCAGAACATCTTGCACACACGTTAAATCCTGTTCCGCTTTTCGTAAGAGTAGGCCATTGTGTGCCGGTGGGAACAGATGACAAGATTTACAAAACTGCATACACACAGGGTACTGGATGAAAAAAAGCACATGAATGTTATTCCATTATCCTCGATATAAAAGAGTTTAACAAATTTAACGAGTAACACCTTCAAGAGAGCAGTTGTGGGTAGCACTGCGCTTAAGGAAAACACCCAGTCTTTCTGTTTTTGACGGTGGTGTGCCAATGCTTGGGTGTCGTAATAGCCTTTAGGGAGGTCAAAGTAAAAGTCTAAATTTTATTTCCAGACAGTACATTGAGTAAGCAATACATTTGCTTGTTTTTGTTGTTTTTTCCTCATCAAGCCATCTATTAGGGAGGGAGTGTGTGTGTGTGTGTGTGTGTGTGTGTGTGTGTGTGTGTGTGTGTGTGTGTGTGTGTGTGTGTGTGTGTGTGTGTGTGTGTGTGTGTGTGTGTGTGTATTTTCAGTACTGTTGTTTACTCATGTCTTTCTCAGTCTACCTTGTTAGAATCTACCATTATGTCGGCGATTGGAAATATATTTTGTTCCTTCTGCTTCAAGTCTAGCTGTTTGTAGCAGGAGCCTTGTAGCATCCGTAGAAACGCACCACTGCTTCATAATATGTGCACAGTAGTTTATGCGTACTCGGTCGTGGTGGTAATAAACGGCTTCAAGCGTCCACTCTCTGTGCTTATATCATCGCGAAAACAAAACGCATGCATCATACACACTCATACAGACAACATGCACACAAACATACAACAAAAACACACA